>OX243816.1:47531954-47929197 GCA_945859605.1 Lumbricus rubellus
TGACGACGACGATGATGATGATGATGATGATGACGACGACGATGATGATGATGAAGAGCAGCCTCTCTAGCTGGTCCTGTGGCAACGATTGGCATGAAGTGCTAGCGACTTGATTTTCTTAGCCTCGGAATTTGAGGATGGATTGTGTAATAGGCTATGACATAGTGTCGATGGCTGTGAGGACCTGAGGATGAAGGACTTGTTCATTGTTCAAGGTTCCTACACAGACAGTAACACCATCAGTTGCGGAGAAATCGTTGAAAACAGAACACTCTTGTACATGCAACGAGCCAGCAATCGTGCCTTATTTCCTTTACCATGCATTCGCGCACAGTTGGGTCTCATAATAATTATTATACGGCGAGCCCTGTGAGGGAAAAGAACCTCTGTTGTCATAGGCCCTCGTCAAATATGGATCTATCCACGGCGAGCCCATAATAATCCTCATAAAGAATAGCAACATGGCAAGGTTCAGTTAAGGAACCCATAGGATGTTCGACTATAGTGACCCAACCTGAAGTGCACATAATTATCACCGAACATCGAAGTTAATTACCGTCAGCCAATCGTGGAGGCAGACTCCAGTTGATGAAGGTCCTTCAAGGACGAACGATATGAAATGAAGTTCAACTGTTTTCATGCGACCGACAGCGAGCGTGTAGATGCAGTTCAAGCCGTGTTGGTAGGACAGAGGGAATCGTGGAGATGTGATGAAACCGATGCGACCAGAGTATGAAGTGGTGCCACAGGCTTCGTCTGGAAAAAACACGATATCAATGCACCAATATTTATTGTAAGAAACTATCTGTGCAGCGCCGCTTCAATACCGGTACTGTCTGATAAGTTGATAACTATAGCGTACCTCGTGGTTGATTATACGAATAGGTTGATGATGGTGGCGACGACGACGACGATGATGATGATGATGATGATGATAATGATGATGATGATGATGATGAACAAGACAATCTCAATAAGAAGATGACGGGATGTTATGATGACGATAATCATGATGAAAGGGATGATCATGACGATGGCGAAAAAAAACAAGAATAAAACACACCAGGAATAATTACACAACCAAGAAACGAGCAATGAATAAGCTGAGTCCACTCAACTGACTTTAACTACAGCCAAGTCACTTACTCCACTAACAAACAGTTAGTCCGTCAAGTGACTCAACGACTTGCTCACTGGCTCATTGACTCACTGGCTCATTGACTCACTGGCTCATTGACTCACTGGCTCATTGACTCACTGGCTCATTGACTTACTGGCCCGCTATACGTGTCTCATAAAAATGTCAAAGACAACGAGTCATAGTCCTCAGCACTAAGTCTTACCGACAGCCACAGCCGCGTACGTCATGCTGAATAATCCTCGATATTCGTATTGAGTTGATTGGATGGATAGCGTCAGTCTCTGACAGCTGGAGAACATCGTGCTAGGTTCGACCGATAGAGAAGAGGCACAGAACACTCGACTACTGGTCGTGAAATTGGAAACACAGCTGATCTGCAATAAAAAAGAATATCTTAATAAAACTAAAATTATTATTATTGTTGAACAGTCGATTTGTTTTCGACGGTGAACATTAAACGCCACGCAAATATATCCTTAGAATCATATGGAAAATCACTAAGCTAATAAATATTACTAACTTGCTTGTACAGTCACTCGCTAACTTGATCAGTTACTTCGTGAGGTTATTATAAGGCGCTATATAAATGTTTATATACATACATACATACATACATACATACATACATACATACATACATACATACATACATACATACATACTTAGCCTAGGTCTTTGTTGTAGGTCTATTAATAGGTGTGAAAGTAAGCATTTACTAAAGGGAAAGGCTATCATCATAAATAATGGAATTCAGATGAAAACATTGGTTATGAAGCATTACTATAAATGCAGTATCATATCGAACTACCGTCAGCGCTTCTTTGCTGCAGTCTTTGAAGGACTGAAGGTAATTCCTTATTAGGAATGATGAGGCACCAATTGAGATTCTCGTCAAACGATTTGTTGAGATGGTGTAGGTGCAGTTGACTTTTGTCAGAAAGTAGGTCGGATTACTTGGCATGGTGATGATTCCAGAGGAATTGGTGAACAGAGTTTGCCCGCAGTCAAGTTCTAGAACGATACCAACAACCAACATAGTTCGGTCAAGTTCTAGAATGATATCAGCATTTTTCAGTCAAGTTCTAGAATGATATCAGCATTTTTCAGTCAAGTTCTAGAATGATATCAGCATTTTTCAGTCAAGTTCTAGAATGATATCAGCATTTTTCAGTCAAGTTCTATAATGATATCAGCATTTTTCAGTCAACTTCTATAATGATATCAGCATTTTTCGATCAAGTTCTAGAATGATACCAGCCTTTTTCAGTCAAGTTCTAGAATGATACCAATATTTTTCAGTCAAGTTCTAGAATGATACTAACATATTTCAGTCAAGTTATAGAATGATACCAATTATTACCAAAACATAATCATACAGTGGGCAGATTTCACCAAAATATTTCAAACAGAGCAAAAGATAAAAAAAAATTTAGTGAGACAACCCACTGTTTTTGACGATTCAAAAACATAATGCGGTTAGAATAAGTCCGTGAATGCATTTACAATTACGTTTACTAGAATGCCATTCTACTCGCCTGGTGCTGGACTGATGTACTGTAGTTTGAATCCTCCTTGACTGATGGACGAGTCAGAGACGAAGTTTAGAATCACATATGCGCAGTCTGAGAATGTGAACTTAGGAAGCTTTGACTTCAGGCCGCAGTATTTTCTGGCTGGAGGAAGTTTGGCCGGCGAAGGTATTTCTGATAGACAGCTTATCTAAATATAATTTATACGACACTCAAATGTCTCGTTTATCAATCGAATATTGCAAGAGTTGTGGCTTTGTGATATGGTGTTGATGATAATAATTTTATGGACAAGGTCTGTATAGATTATAATTAATTATTGCCCCAGTCTTTAACCAGAGACTATAGGATGATTTAGCATTGTAACTTGAAGTGGCTGGCTCACAAAATTTAATAGACTACATGTCTTTTTAACATGCACTTTAAGCCCTGTAATATCATGTTAGGTGATGTTATTTTGTGGTAGGTCGATGTGTTGTTTGTTGAGTGTTGCGTCATGCTATTTGTGATGATATAATTATGCTGCTAATTGGTTCATCGTGTCTGTCAATCAATGGATCATCATCATCATCATCATTGTCCGTGGGTTCAACACCCGTTGGTGTCAATCGCAAGTTTCACTGTTTATGCGATAATTTCTGTCGTGTTTTTCTTTTTACGGCTGGTAGTATCTGCACCCTACCAACCCTCCTCTTTTTCCAGGCTTGGGACTGGCACAGGTTGCCCCGTGGCGGGGATGCAATCAACGGATAGAATTGCATAATTGAAAGAATAATCATTCAGTTTTAAGGACATTGCAACTATGAAGATAAGAGCTGACTAAGCCTCATTAGGACATGTACTCTAGAAATCAACAGTAAATATATTAACTGATTACGCATAGATCTAAATATAGTTTCTGCAAACAGTGTGTCACGAATTTCGATAAATACCGGTATCCTCAATGGCAAAGCCTGTATTCAATCGTAATAGTAATATCCATATTCCTAAAGCGCCACTCAAAAACCAAGTGCACCCACTAATTCACAAGCGCTTTGTCTAGTCCAAAAGAGTAGTCCGCTTGAGGTCGTAGTTTGGTCACCAAAGAATCATAGGTGGCAGAGTAGCTAAGGTTAAGGTGGGTGGCGATTGGTTGAGATGTGGAAAGTGGAAGATCAGGTGAGTCGGAAATGGAGTTCCTAAATAACTTACACCAAAATTATGTTTAAAAATAACTTATACCAAAAGTTATGCTTAAATAACTTATACCATATGCTTAAATAACTTATACCATATGCTTAAATAACATTTACCATATGCTTAAATAACTTATACCATATGCTTAAATAAATTATACCATATGCTTAAATAACTTATACCATATGCTTAAAAAACTTATAACATATGCTTAAATAACATTTACCATATGCTTAAATAACTTATACCATATGCTTAAATAACTTATACCATATGCTTAAATAACTTATACCATATGCTTAAATAACATTTACCATATGCTTAAATAACTTATACCATATGCTTAAATAACTTAAACCATATGCTTAAATAACTTATACCAAATGCTTAAATAACATTTACCATATGCTTAAATAACTTATACCATATGCTTAAATAACTTATACCATATGTTTAAATAACATTTACCATATGCTTAAATAACTTATACCATATGCTTAAATAACTTATACCATATGCTTAAATAACTTATAGGCCTGCCATAATTATGCTTAAATAACTTATACCATAATTAGGCTATGCTTAAATATCTTATACCATAATTAGGCCTATGCTTAAATAACTTATACCATAATTATGCTTAAATAACTTATACCATAATTATGCTTAAATAACTTATACCTTAATTATGGTTAAATAACTTATACCATAATAATATGCTACTGAATGCCTATGCAGCGTAGGCAACTGACCGTCAGCCAGTCGTGAATGCAGCTGTCATACAATGTCGGAGTTCTCGATGTTCCTTCGAGGCTGAACGACAGAAAAGCAATTGAAATCGATTTTGAGCGTCCTCCGACTTCAATGGAGTAGATGCATTTCAAGTTGTGCGGATGGGAAAGAGGGAATCGCGGAGAGGTGACGACTCCAGTTGGACCAGAGAACGATGTATTACCACACTCTTCGTTTAAAAAATAAAATAAAATAACCTCTTAGTTGAGATCAAGTAGGCCTAAGGTAATTTTAATAGCTACCTTGTTGATGTGGATTTATAGCCTAGGCTATCTATGGGCGTTTCAAACATGACGACACAAATTCGCGATATATAGAAGAAAGGTGTCCACGTTTTAACGTGGCATACACGTAGTTAAGAAAAGACATGTAAAGATCGTGTCTTAAGATGCTAGGTGCATCTTTTGTGTCAGCTGCTAGACGTCTGAACGTATTTAATCATTACAACGTTTTTTGAAACAATGCCATATATAAATAATGGCCACATACATGTATGCATGTATATGTCCACGTAGCCTACATACATAGGACCTACATACACGCATATTTTAATGCAATGTTACATACATACATACATGCATGCGAACGTCATAGCCTGCCCATGGACATCGATACCTAGCACACATTGAAACAGTCATAAATGCACCAAACTTAAGCGAATTCCATAGAAGCCTACTTACCGTTTTCCTCTATAACTGAATACGGTATCTCTATCAACTCTTTGATGTTATAGTTTTCCGAAAGAACAGATATCTTAAGAAGGCGACAGTTGGCAAAAGATGGATTTGATCGTGTAACCGATTGCCCAGCGAGGCAGAAGATGGCAGAGGAATTGCCTGCGATACAGCTGATCTGAAAGTGACAAGAAATAAATTATTGTCGCTACATCAAGGACACACTATGGCATTATTATCAGGCCTACAAAGTCCTACATTATACACTAATGGCAGAGCTATAGCAAGTGCAAAGCCTTATGTTACTATTCCTATAATAATTATTACATGTAGACTATGCGTGCGAATCACAGACAGTGTGAAGGAAGAGCAGAATTCGTGAAAATTCGCATGAACTGTTTTCTGAGTGCTTTTGGAAAGAAAAAAATGGAAAGAAAAAAACAACCGATCGAATACAGATGGACGTCTCGTCGTCATCGTTAGGAAAACATAAGCTGGCCTAGCTGGTTTACATGTAGAATAGACAATTGTGATAATAATTATATACAGTTATGTGCGTGTGTATATGTAGACCTATTATACATCGTATGTGTATCAGGAAACGTAATGGCGTTCAGGCATGGCTCAATTGGAATGGCAAAACAAACACTATACTTAAGATGAGCAAACATGTTAAGAATGCTGTGATCCACATTAGGTCAATTGGTAAATTGTTCCAGGTATAGACAGACCTGGACCACAGAGGACAAGGCACCTAGGAGACAGTTTAAACTGCATTCTTTTCTCGACAAGACACAGTAATCGTAGACAGTACTCCAAATGTCTAAAACTTCTCTCGAAAGCCAAGCGCCTGCCATGACATCAGCTTATCGACGAGCGCTGCGCCTAGTAAGAAAAGTTGTCCAAAAGGGTAGTCCGAAGGAGGTCGTAGTCCGGCTACGAAGGATAAGAGGTGGCAGCGTAGCTGTTAGGGTGGATGGCACGGTGTTGCTGTTGAGAGACTGCTCATGAAGCTCTTGAGTCATGACCCTAGACGCACTTAGGCTGAAGAATGTGAAAACATGACGTGCGACCCAGACTGAAGACTTTCTCTACAGGGTGCGCCAAAAAAGTAATCCCCTACGGGTTCTAGCTCATATCTTGACCAAAGATATGAACTTTTGAATGAAACTTTACAGGCTTAAAGGTAATTCATATTTACGTACAATGGTGTAAATTTAAACAAAATATTTCAAACCGATCCAAAGTTACGTCACTTTTAGTGAGGCCACCCACCGTTTTTTGACGATTCAAAACGCGACGCAACAAAAAGTAAAAAAAACCAATTTAATTATTCTGGCCAATATCTTGGCCGGAAGTAAGAAGTTCTAAATGAAATTTACGCGCTTAAAGACAATTCATATCTACACATGATGTCCAGCTTTCAGAAAAATAGTTCAAACAGAATAAAAGTTATGGCATTTTTAGGGATGCCACCCCCCGTTATTTGACGATTCAAAGACGTTACGCAGCAAAAAATAGCAAAAACACGATTTTACTAAGTCTCATCTCAAATAATTGTTATCAAATAGCCTTGATATTGCCAGATGATCATTATTATTACCATTTAAAAAAAGAAACAGGGTACCAGCGTAGCTGCACGTCACTGAGAAGTCACTTAGCAAGATGACAGTCAAATTCCATGGTAAATAAGGAATCTGTCAGATTAATCAACAGGTCCATCAAGAACTTTGCAAAGAGACTCAAAAGAAGTTTTGGCACTGGTGGTGGGCACATTGAACACAAGTTGCGAAGCACTACCGTGTTTTTGCTACTTTTTGTTGCGTTTTGTTTTTGAATCGCCAAAAACGGTGGGTGGCCTCCCTGAAAGTGGTATAACTTTTGTTCTGTTCGAAATATTTTGATGAAATCTGGCCATCCTGTGTAAATATGAATTGCCGTTAAGCCTGTAAAATTTCATTTTGAAATTCTTACTTCTGGCCAAGATATTGGCAAAAGACCTAGTTTTTGTTGCGTTTCGTTTTTGAGTCGTCAAAAAACGGTGGGTAGCCTCACTGAAAGTTTTGTAACTTTTGTTCTGTTTGATATATTTTGTTGAAATTTGAAACAATGTACGTAAATATGAATTGCCTTTAAGACTGTAAAGTTTCATTTAAAATTCATATGTTTGGCCAATATATGGGCTAAAAACAGTAGGGGATTACTTTTTTTGGCGCACCCTGTAGTCCAGAATATCCAGACGCGTCATGAAGAAAGAAATGTTTAATGTATTAGCGTTGGGTCAATTTTATGCGACAGACCACGCACCAGCAAACCCACTGGCGGTACCAAGAGTGTATGCATGTATATTTTAAATTGTGTATGCTTGTATGACTTGGAATGTATGAGATACAGTAGGCCTGTGTATGTGTAGGCCTATGTCTTGTGAGTAGGAGCAAATATGCCTGTAGGCCTACACTGAGAGAGTAGCGTCATTAACTCTAATAACTGCCGTTATAGGCTATTATAAGCAAGTCGTGCAACTCTCATACAAGTAATTACCATCATATCCTGTGTGCTTTAAACTAGACGCTCTGAAAATATTTCACAGACTACAAGAAAAGAGGTTCATCACTCTGAAACCTATTTTCAAAGACTACGGGCGACACACCATAAACAGATAATATAATTTTGTCAAAGCCGGCTGAAGCCACATGATTTTGATAAATTATCATACAACCAAATATTTTCCAGGGTTATGGATTTTACTATTTTTCAAATCCATGGAACAAACTGTGGAACTGTAGGCCAGTGTAGGGTGTCACACTGCAGCCATGCATTTGCATGAGCTATAGACGCTAGGCTATTTATAATATTATAGGTCTAGTAGTAGCATAGGCGGAGACCTGGTCCGAACTTTGGGGGGGACGGACCAGCGGCCGAAAACATTATAACGAGTAAAAAAAAAGAAATTTTGAGACTAAAAAAGGTGTCATCAGAAATTTTGATAGACCTAAAAAAGGTTTATTCAGAACTTTTTTGACTAAAAAGGTGTCTATAGAAATATTTATAATTGAGAAAAGTTAAAAATTGGGACGACTAAAAGAAGGTGTATAGAAATTTGGACGATTAAAAAAGGTGTCTTCAGAAATCTGGACGAATAAAACAGGGTGTATTGAAATTTGAACACTAAAAATGGGTGAAAAGGTGTCGCCAGAAATTGTGACAACTAAAAAAAGGTGTTTTCAGTAATTTTGACTGACTTAAAAAAGCTTTATTCAGAAATTTTGATGATTAAAAAGGTGTCTTTAGAAATACTGATGGCTGAAAAAGTCCAGAAATTTTGACGAATAAAACAAGATCTATAGAAATTTTGACAACAAAAGAAAGGTGTCTTCAGAAATTTTTACGACTAAAAAAGGTGAAAAAGTCTCCAGAAATTTGGACAACTAAAAAAAGTTTTTTTTTTAGTAATTTTGACAGACTTAGAAAAGCTTTATTCAGAAATATTGTTGAATAAAAAGGTGTCTTTAGAAATACTGATGGCTAAAATAAGTCCAGAAATTTTGACGACTAAAAAGGTGTATTCAGAAATTTGCTGCAGACGATGATCATGACGAATAAAACAAAATGTATAGAAATTTTGACAACTAAATGTAAAAAAGTCTCCAGAAATTAGGACAACTAAAAAAAGGTGTTTTCAGAAATTTGGACGACTACAACATGGTCGTCAGAAATTCTACGCTGAAGAAACACCCCCTAAATCAAATTCTGGCTACAGCCTTGTGGAGGACGAACAAGATGGGAAGAATTTGATGGAATTTAGTGAGCGAATCGAAAATTAGATGGTTTCAATGATTATAATATTAATTGGTTGTGATTTAATATTAGATCTGAATTAAACCATTTTTATCTTGTCGAATCTACACTAGTTAAGTTGAAATTAAACGCAATTCATACTAGATCGAGAGGTTTGTTCGAAGATTATTTTGATCGAAGATTATGTTGTTCAATGTTTTCTAATTATTTGATGGGTAAAAACAAAATTATTTTAATTCTGTAAGTTTACTGCATTTATGTAGTATCATAGAGAAAGAATTTAAGGGTGTCCAAGGAAGGTGTTTTCAAAAAGGACTATGTATTAATACCGGTTCTATTATGGCATCACTCTTATTGCGTTGAACAGGTTTTTTTAGTATTTCTTTCGAAAATCTCTTCTAACATTGTAACGTCGTCAGTCTCCTGCAATGTTTTCATCCATGTCCTGACACTTGACGATTGGGGGGACGGATACATTGACCGTCCCCCCCACAACATTCATTGGGGGGGACCGTCCCCCCCTGTCCCCCCCTAGGTCTCCGCCCATGAGTAGTAGGCCTATAGCCAGTCATACAACAGGCTTCATACCTGTGGGAAATGGTTTCAGCACCAAGTAACTGGCTAAAGGCGGCATCCAATATTAAATTATTATTCATTCGGACATTTATATAGCGCTCCTTCAAGTAAAAAACTACTCAGAGGCTTTTATATTTCGATTAAATCAGCTTGCAGCATGGTCCCACGTTTACCAAGGCCGTATCCAGGATTTTGGGGGTGGGGTGTTTACTTGACCATGAGCGAACCCACAAGCAGCCGAAACAACTGACGAAGGGGTTTGGACCAGCGTCATGAACTCACATCGCGGATCTAGGATGGCCAATACATTGCACGCTGTAGTTCTTATATCATCTAATAGTAGGCCTAAAGGCATTATTTTCTTTTTGCATTATTTCATTGCGGGGTGGGGTGTTCAAACACCCAATACCTAGCTACGGCCTTGCACGTTACCGTAATGGATTCATTGAAACAGTTGTTGAACGATTCTTCGACTGTCTGGCGAGCGACTGATGACACGTTGAGTGAAATCTCGCTTGTACGATTCGCGGATATAACGTAGGTGCAGTTCACGCTGGTTCCCTTCTTGCCAGTCGGATTCCTCGGCAGAACGATCAATCCGGACGCATTTGTAAACAGCGTTGGACCACAATCCAATTCTATCGCAACACGAATAGTGCTTTTATTATTTTTATAGTTAACTGTAGGTCGCTGTCATTCAATGAAAACAATTATTTAATTCCAAATTATCATTGCTATTTCAATAATTAAACTCAGCCGCATCGCATCTCAGCTTCAGGTTATCTTACATGTATGTCACAATGTCACATGTAGGCTATAGTTGTAGGCTATTAATATACGGTAGGTTATGCTTTGTCACGGAGGGTTATATTACGCTGTGAAGTTATCTGAAGCAGTTTTAACAAACCAACTCTTTGACTCTGAGAGTCTGAGTCCTAAACCAGAATTTTTTCCTAAAACACGGTAAAATCGCTATCGAATCTTACCTGTAACAAGACCGCTCGTAGAACTTGCGCCGCCATCAGCATCTATGAAACAGTTGCAAACATAATAAATAAATGAGCATTACGATTTATTTTAAAATCTGATGCTCTAGATTAAACTTCTTATGCATTTAAGATCAATGCATCTTCACGCATTGGAATTCAATGCCACGTAACTCAAACAAGATCCAATAAAAATTGGAGAGAGTAGCCTATTATAAATTTATAATTATTGTCTGGTCACCTCGAAATCGCCAGAGAACTGGACACTTCAATGGTGAATCTTCACCGAAAAAAGTAGGCTAAGTTTTAAAAATATTGACATCAGATTCTGTTGTCATTCTAGTAATGCATGAATAAAAAGCTCACCGGTTTTGGAGAAGTGGTGCAGTAACAGAACCACAATTAATCGCAGCGTTGGTACAGTTCTCATTCTGGAACTTAATGAATTCTTAATTCCAAATTATATATCGTATATTCGTTTTAATTATCAAACGTTTGTGAAATCTTATTGTGCGAGTTAATTTTTGTCATACATAACATAGGGCCTACACCTTCTTGTTTATTATCAGAGTTCGACACTTAGTCTGTCTGACCCTGCCGCAGTGCTTCGCTATGTCTGTCTTTCCACGCCAGTTATAATGTCTCCTGTCTATTTGTGGATGCTGATGAGTGAAAAGAAAACACGAATTAGGAGCCACTGCGTTTCATGAGCCCAAAATTGCGATGGCCTATAATGGAGCCATGATAGACGATCATTGTGTGCCAGAATATCCTAGTAAAAGGCCTAGGCCTATTCATCGACTTGATGGCACTGTTATTGTCGGCTACTTCAGACGTTTCGAGAGTTTAAACGGTGCGGGACAGCATAATTATTGTATTCTGCAACTCACTTGAGTGGGAAGGACCTCATTAGCAAATCTAAATATTATTCTCACACGACTCGCTATAAAAATTGTGATGATGTTCTTTTCAATGAATGCTCCGAAATATCCAACCTCATGGTTTTAATTCTAAATGTTCGTAAAATTCTATGCCGTAACTCAGAACTAGGCCTATAATTATAGTCCCATAGATTACTGATACTGTAACCGTTGCTTATGTTAGGTTAGGCATCTAAAACTGCTCGTCATAATTTTTTGTATTAACAATTGCATCTTTTTTGTCAACCGACATTGTAGTAAGCCTACCTTTTAACGAATGGGATTATTTACATAGGCTACTTTTACACTTGGTTTGAGATTTCTAAATGTTTCCAGTACGACAAAATGGCGACTGAAAATAGGGTACTATGTGATTTCACCGCAACACAATATAAATATTACTATTTATTACTATGTATAAATCTGTAATGATTATTAAGATCACAACTATTATTATTGTAGGCCTAATTAGGTTATTATGACCATGCAATTTAATAGTCATGCTATCAATTTGTTAATGCTCACCTAGAGCCTTTTGCATGTTGCTTTGTGAATAAGTTAGCCTATAGAAATGAATAAATAAATAAATGCAAATATTTACATATTGTCATATTACGTATAGTGACTTTCATATAATTTCAATTGCAAGTGATAGTTTTAATTGCGCCGGGTCCATTGCACTAGACATCATTCCATGGCACACGCACCCTGACAAAGCGGTAGTTTAAGTAAAGATCAGAAAGGTCAGTTCGTTCACACGGGTGTAGTAGGATAAACGATTTGAAAAATATAATTCCTAGGTTGAGAAGTAAATGACAAAAACTCCTGAGCAGAACGAGCAACGATGAAACAGCGAAGTTTAAGTTTAGCCACAGAAGCAGTTGGTTCATCGAGTGCAATAATGAGTTAGAAAGAAGTGTATGACAAAAGAAAAACAGTTTGAACGAGTAGGCTACACGTATGAGGAATAACGACTGTTTTTAAATACTGCGGTTGACTATTAGGCCTATTATCATGCATGGCTGTGGAGAGAAATTCTGGACCTATAATAATAGGCCTGCGTAGGCCTACGCAGAGCAGTCACGGGCCCCAAAACTATCTTCACTTAGGCCAATAATGAGAAACAAATTTTTAAAAACAAATTGAAGTGATAAAAGTTCAGGTGCCACCCACAATTTTATATTAAGGCTTAGGCCCTATATATTAAAATTATGAATTTACTCAGTTGTAATTTGAATTTTAAACTGTTTGTAGTTAGGCCTAAATCGCATATATGTTATATTTAAAAAGACATAAATCTTAAACTTTTGTATAGGCCTATAACTACCATGCTCGGGCCCCTAAAAGTTGCTGGACCTTTCAGCACTTGCCACAACCTCCTATCCACCTCTCGGCAGCCCTATTAAAGAGAGTAAACACGGGCATGTTGTTGAGCAAGAAAACCAGCGAAATGATTTCGCTAAATTGCAAAGTTAGTCGCATAAATGAACTGTGTTTAAATAGACATCGCGCACGATGCACGATCGAGTAGGACTAGGCCTACTGTATATTAATGTGCACTCAAATTCTCAAATTCTGATCCCGGATCCGAAGCGATATTGCCTCGACATCGCTCTCTTTTTTGCATGAATGATGTCAACGTTGTGTTTGACACAGTAATTACTCGTTTCCATCCATTAACCCAACTGTAATTATTTGCTCACTCCACTCCTCCCATCACTGTCGACCATCACACATGGCATGTATACGCATGTGTTGGCACATAACATACATGAGCTTATGCAAACGATTTGTCATTTGTCAACTCTTGACGTATTCAAACAACTGGAGAATTTTTGGTATTGAGGTCGCACGCTATTAGTTTAATTAGGCTAATAGATATGCAGCGGGCAGAGTGAATAGTCCCTTGTCTCATTTCCTTTTCTGACCTATCTCAACGAGCCAAGTAGGCCTAGTTAAGGATAGAAGGTCTGGTTCTCTACTCTACGTTTGCAGTTTGTAGGCTACTCTAAAAACGCTAAGTAGAATTGTTGTTGCTTTATTCGAGAAAATTTGCAAGTTTTACCGCATCAATGTTGCTCATGAAGCCACTTAGGCGTGAAAGTTTGCAAAGAAGTTGCTGTTGGTTGGACCTTATGCAACAGGCCGTTATATTTATTGGGATGGCTTTATTAAAATAAGTCTAGCTATATTTTTTTCACTATTGAACTGTTTGAAACTCTATCATTCTTTAGATTTCTTTAGATTGTGTCTAGCGTTACAGTACAATGTGTTGGCTCCTGGAGCATAGGCTTACTGCATTTCTTTGGATCGATTACCAAAACAAATAGACAAAAATGCTCTTAACCCTTTAATGCCGAGAAGGTAGTAAATGGTATGGGAAATCCAATACCCTCCGGCATTAAAGGGTTAAACAATCGACGCCAAGGAAACGGTTTGTTTCATTATACACCATAATATGAGACTAGTCCGCATGTTGATAGCGCTCGCACCAATTTCAATATACTTTTACAATTTAGTGTTGTTAAAAAGCCACTTAATAAACACTTGGCGAATTGTAATTCCGTAGCAATGCGAAGGATGTGTGTTCAGTATTCAAGCCAGTTTCGGTTTTCGTGCCTCAAGCCGTGCCTTGTATTGCAGAGGACACGATGTCGTGCACGTAATTAAACACGGTTTACTATCATTTGGTCGAAAGTCATTTGGTCGAAATCATTTGGTCGAAATCATTTGGTCGACGATCAAAAAGTCGAACGATCAAAAAGTCGAATGATCGTTTGGTCGACAATCAAAAAGTCGAACGATCAATAGATCGACAATCAAAAGGTCGACAATCAAAAGGTCGAAAATCAAAAGATCTACATTCAAAATGAAGCATGTTTAAGAGAATTCCGACAATTTTAATACAACTGCGCACACTCAAACATACATACATATTACACACACTCCGACACACACTCACATACACACTTAAACCACGATCAGTCTGTGAGAGAGGGAGGTTCTGAACTACAGAAAGTGATATCAAAAACAAAATTAATTAGCCAATAAAGCATCTACTTTCGTAAGACGAAAGGTGCGAAATTTTGTCAATGCATCGGAACGATGAAAAGGTCGAAGTCAATTATAGACCGAACTGAACAGGTCTTAGCTGGACAACTTCCGCCTGCGGGAAAGAAGAAATTCAAGGTGTGCTGAACGGCTGAAGAGAGTCGTTGCTGAGTATGGAAAGCGCCCGAACATGGACTATTTGAGGGGAATTGCTCACAACCTTGAGTTGCAAGCATAGGCAAATAGGCCAATAGTGACATTTTTTATATGGACAGGCTTTATATATAAAACTAGCTTTATATATAAAACTAGCATTAGCATTTAATTAGCATTTAATTAGCATAGAAATGATAAAACTTGTAGTAAAATCGTCAGAATTCTTATAAACATGCTTCATTTTGAATGTCGATCTATTTATTTTCGACCTTTTGATTGTCGATCTCTTAGGTCTATACACTCTCCTTGCTTTATTGGCTAATTAATTTTGTTTTCATAATTCATATCCCTTTCTGTAGTTCAGAACCTCCCTCTCTCACAGACTGATCGTGGTTCAAGTGTGTATGTGAATGTGTGTCGGAGTGTGTGTAATTGTGTATGTATGTTTGAGTGTGCGCACTTGTAGTAAAATTGTCGGAATTCTCTTAAACATGCTTCATTTTGAATGTCGATCTTTTGATTGTCGACCTTGTGATTGTCGACCTTTTGATTGTCGACCTTTTGATTGTCGATCTATTGATCGTTCGACTTTTTGATTGTCGACCAAACGATCATTCGACTTTTTGATCGTTCGACTTTTTGATCGTCGACCAAATGATTTCGACCAAATGATTTCGACCAAATGACTTTCGACCAAATGATAGGATACCATTAAACACCCAGTCAGCTGATATTTTCTTCTCCTTGTCTTCCACTAAAACTCTGGATCATAATTATTCGTAGGCTAATTTTGCATATGCCAAATCCTAATAATGATCTAATAATAACGATCACTTATAATTGCGCCTTTTTGATATCTCTTGAAACCGCTCCTAGTTTGGTTACGTAACCGATTCAAATAAATGTCACATTATGTTAAGCTAGAAAATGCTGGCACATCAGATCGGTAACAGGTGAAAAAAGACAAGAGCGTTGACAGTAATATTATAGGTTAGGCTTATACACGGAAGAAATAGTTCGCTAGATGGCGATGGCGTTCGCAATTGACGGACCACACCATAACCCGCCGACTGGAATTTCATGATGTTTGTTTGGATGTGCACTTGTTATAGCGCCCTTTCAAGCTCTCTACGTTCCACGTTCTTTGTTGCATGTTCGTTTATGTTCCCTTGTGTTTCGTTTGATGTTCGAATTTGTTCTATGTTCCCTGCAATGTTACCTGAAGCTCATTGCCGATAATAGGTCTATGTTCATGTGATGCTTTCTGCTATGTTCCTACCCTCACCTTGTCCCTATAATTATGTTCCATGTTTCGTATGTTCCTTGCTTCTTGCTCTATATTCCCTGTGCAGTCCGTGAGCAAATAGAAACAGCAGCGCCACCTGCTGAAGTAACATAAGTCTAGCGAAGAAACGTCGACCATGGCAAGTATAGGAAGTGCGAACACCAACCCTTCTTACTTCATGCTTGTAATACAAGACGTTGTCACGCATGATGATTCACGGCCATCCATAGGATTTCCAATGCCCCCATAGTCCACAGGCCCCATAATAGCAAAAATGAAGTCTTTGGGGACCCTCAAGATGCTGAACAATAAATACTAAATTTTACTGTGTGCTTGTTATAAAAATTGGCAAATTTTCACCACTAAATTAATTTTGTCCATAATTGCATTCGATTCGATCCACCGTATTAATTGTGTAACCATGTTAGTCTCATTCAGTATTATTCATAGCAACATATTGAACGGGCTGCTTCGTTGGATTCAAACTCTGCCTGGGAATAATGATGCTATAAGTTTTAGTCATTATTTTATGCTCACGCGAGCACGCTAAAGCCTTCAGTTATGCTTAGGCAATTATAGGCATGGATAACGGAACTAAGTTAAGAGAGGTCAAATAGATTATAGTAGACATAAGCTATGCGGCTAAACAAATACGATGCCAAAAATTAAGTTCCCTAGGTCGACAGCGCATCGCTTGCCTACTGAGTTTACGTTCCACTGTTCCAGCATTCAAGCCGCCTTCTATTTTCAAATGAGATGCCCTGAAGCTTGGTTCTACACGTAGGCCTAAGCATTATTAAGTGTCTGTGTTTAGCCTACGTGGGAGTCTGCAGCAAATTATTATTATCTATGCGTGCATTTATCTTTTATCTCTGTAAGTGTGTAATTGTACACGTTCGAGTGTATTTATCCGATGCGTTAAGGACACTTTAAAAAAAAGTGATGTATAATTGCCTCCAGTGATACGGAAGGTTTATCTTTGCCAGAGGAAAACACTTCAACTCTTTGTTTGACGAGTCAGAAATGAATTGCAAGGCTAATAGGCCTATAATATTATTGCTAAGTTTGCAACTATAATCGTAGCCGCTGAAATAATATTACGATCTACGCTCATGAATAAGCTGGTGCCCTGAGCTTGGCAACTAACTGGCGCTTTAGAAGATTGAAGTTTGTGATTTCGATTAGGATAATGCAGCTACTTGCTGATCTCTACTTCTTGTACTAGCAGCAGTTTCTCTAAATTTCAAGAAAGCTCGACGTAGGCTGTTCCTCTGTCCTCGTCATCAAGATGGGTCGTGAGCTGGTCATTCTGAGAGTCACCATATCCATGGGTAGAGACCTAGGGGGGGACAGGGGGGACGGTCTCCCCAAAAAAAGATGTTGGGGGGACGGCCCATGTATTGGTCCCCCCAAAGTTGAGCGTCAAGACCACAAAGGCGGGTGTAAAATAATTTTTTAGGTGACACTTTTGGACTTTTTTGGCCAAATGACTAAAAAAAAACTAACCTTTTTGGCGGCCAAAATAGAAATTTTTTGGGGAAAAGGGTCGCGGAAAATTTTCGTCCGTCAAAAAATCTCGCGACTTTCCTTCAGCCTCCCGTCAGTCCCCCCCAATCCTCAGCCCAGGTCTCCGCCTATGACCATATCTGATGGAATTGGCTTTGAAGCACATTGCCATTATTTGCTACAAAACTCAGCAATCCATGTCTATGTCTTTTGGTCGCCCACGGTCTCCATTGTCAGCGTCTGTTCAACCTTGTGCAGAGAACTACTGTAACAGCGCCTCCCATTCTTGGTGGCGATTCGTCAAAGTATATAATTATTTGGTGTCACGCATGCGATCATCATTCACGTGACTGGCGGTCGGCGAGGAATTGAAATTGGACGGCCGCCTGGCGGTCCGCTAGTCACTTTGCTCGAAATAATGGAATCAATTAATATTCAATTTTAGAGGGACAGCAGGTCCAATGTGAATGCTGTTTATACCTTTTTGTGCTCATGAATGAATAAACATGAGCATTCGTAATCTATACACTGACCTGGAAGGTTTTACCCTGGACAGTCGTATCTTACGCAGGATCCTGTCATTATTCATGCATTTGTCGTTACAAGTGTATGATTAGACACGGACGAGTTTTTATCTGGCAAGATAATGAAGCCCTTAATTTTTCTCTTGGCCAACCAAGAGTAGGCTATAGGAATTATTCTCATAATATCATTTACTACAATTTGGTGGGTAAAGGGAGGGCTAACAGTAGCCTACTTATCGGGCAGTTCTTTTATCTATGAAGATACGCAACGATTGTCTTTTATGAAGAGTAATAGCTTACTCCAACTCACCAATTCGTTTTACTCGGGTCGAAATGTAGCTGCATGGTCTGCGGCTACAGTAATTTGCCATCAATAGAAAATAGCATAATAGCTTGAATTATCTCGTGTGTATCTTGATAACCGAAGCTAACGTCAACAGCAATGTCATTGGCACAATGATTATTATAATTATTATTGTCGATCTGCATCAAACAGTTGTAGCTAGGCTTCCGGGTGAGTCCTATGTATGGGAGAGTATAAAGTCTTGTATTGCAATAAGTCAACACGTCATAACTCTTTTTCGATAAGGTTTGTGCATGACGGATTATGGAGCACACAAGTTCTGCTAAATAAAGTATTTTAAAGCTAGTTGTTTAATATTATTTAGCGCTGCGATTTGTTCGACAGAATCTTATGCTGAACTAACTCAAATCGTTGTTTGAAACAATGGCAAAGTAAAAGTTGGATAAGTCGGCGCTTCAAAGACACAATGCGGATCATGCTTCAGTTGACGATGTGTTTCCTTTTCGCGATGCAAAAAGTTGTATCCGCCCAAGACGGTGAGAGCTACTTTCTTATGAAATTTGTAATTATGACGATATATTTTAATGTCTGCTCCTGCAGGAGGTTTTAATCCCGTCGTCTCTATTAAGAGTCAGCGCGTTGTTCACAACATTTTGGGGTGCATCGAGCGCAAATATTACGAAAAGATCAAGATTCTCCGCCCTCCGGTAGAGGACACGGCAGCTTTAGTACCAATATAGCACGAGTAACCTCATTTATCATGGGAAGTCATGCGCAATAGAATTAAGCTGACTTTGTACGTTAGAGTTTGCGAAACATTGCGATTGTTATAGAGCTACTTAAATTAATGCTGTTTGAAACAATGGCAAAGTGAAAGTCTCGATTAAGAACCAGCACGTTAAAAACTACACTGATAAGTTGATTATTATCCGACGAGGCCCATGGCAGGTAACCCAGAGGATCAAATTATTGCGAGTAAAGGCCTAAAATAATTTATCATCGCACTTAAGCCATAATAATAATAATAATAATAATAATACTACTACTAATAATAATATAATAATAATAATAATAATAATAATAATAACATGAGGCCATGGTCCGGCCACCCTAAGCAATCTAAAATTGATATGTGAAAGTAAATCGAAACCTAAACCTTACATTCCAGCTACAATAATAATAATAATAATAATAATAATAATAATAATAATAATAATAATAATAATAATAATAATAATAAGCCTTGAAGCAGACGAATAGGGCCATTCCGGACTGGTTTTATAGCAGTAGTTAGGCGATAAGTCCCTGAGGGATCCTAAATACCTCGGGGCAAAAAATAAAAAAAAATAAAAAAAATAATAATAATAATAACAATGACAATTTCTATGGCGCCGTAACACAGCCATGCCGTTACAAGGGCGCCTCACCTACTAAACTAAACAGTAGGATAGGCCTTGAAGAATTAATGAGTCTTAAGTCCGGATTTGAAAGAGTCAGCTGAGCCAGCCGCTCGCAGGGCGGGAGGAAGACTGTTCCAGCATCTGGGGCCAACCACTGAGAAAGCGCGGTCACCGAAACGGGTTTTCATCCGCCGTACATGAAGATCGCTTTTGTCGAACAATCGAACACATGATTCAGTTATAGAAGCTATTTGGTTAGGTTAGTCCCGAGTCATGATATTCTCTAATAATTGACATGGGTTTACACTGACAACGTTGACGTTGAATATTCGGCCCTGGTGTGTACTATCACAATGTATACTATAGTGTCTAGGCCCTATGCAATTTTGCTGCACCATACGACGGAAACGAATCGTTTCATTACTCTGACATAGCAGGCCTACAGTAACTGTACACTTTCTCCAGTCCCACAATAATTGTTTTGATGCAAAAGGCAAAGATAGAACACTACATAAGCTTACATGTACGTGGAACTCTAACTTGATCTTGTAACCGTGTTGCGGCTTGTCAACCTGATTTTTGTTAGACGAATATCAATATACTATTGTTCGTTTGAAATTACAGAAACCCTCATGTTATTCGTTTGCGGTAAAATGGACGATTGTACAGTGGCGGCGCCAGCTATAAAATTTCGGCAGGTCGCGTCAGGGTCATGAGAACTATTTGGCAGGTCGAAGAAATTGATGATTGAATTTGAAGCACATAGGCCTTCTTCTCTTCTTTAAGATCTCTGCCCATCGGCAGGTTTCAACTTCCAAAGAAGTGCACGTTCTTCTCTTCGCTGTGCTTTTCTCTTCAGTTTGTTGTATCCGTCAGTCATCATCCATTACAGCATCCCCTGTCTTTATTTTCCCCTACAATCTCCCTAGTCAGTTGTCATCTGCAGTTATCTTTATTTTCTCCTACTCTTTGCGGCACATCTTCACTCGTCACTCGCTGCGTCCAGCTCACTTTTCCATCCTTCTGCATATCCCCACACTCCATACAGCACTTTGACAAGTGTCTTCTTTAGATCTTTGCTCAACCCTTCTCTCGTCAATTCTCCTCTTTTCGTGAATGCATCTTTACCCAAAACTATTCTTCGTTTTATATCACTATGCATCTGTTGTTATCATGCTTCCCCAGTAGCAGAAGCTCTTGACCTGTTCCACTTCGTCTCCATTTATTGTTACTTTCATTGCTATCTCCTCCTCCCTCCATTTATCCTCATAATATTTGTCTTTTCGATAGTTATCATGTTGTATTTTATTAAGGTCCTATTTTGATCCACCAATTTCTTCAGTTCTCCTGAGTGTGTAGTCGCCAGCATTGCTTGTTCGTCGGTAAATCTTAGGGCTACTAGGCTATTACAGCGTAAGCTTATAGTATTCAACTCACTCTTATACCCTCTCCTGCCTGTTCCATTGCGTCTTGTATGAGTTTTTGTGTGTGCATATGTTAATTAAAGAGGAGTGGTGATAGCGGTCACCCTTGCCTCATCCTCCTACCAGCTACTCCTTCCTCTGAGACTCCCTCCTATTCTTATCCTTTCTGTTTGATTCATATAATTATAGGCTTCCTATAACCTGATATCCCATAGGCTTAAACCTCTAGGGCGTCTAGGCCTATTTACCTACTAAATAAAATCATACGTAAAAGTCAGTTGGATATAATAATTGCACCACAACACCAGTGATCTTTTGGGTGAGAAAAATTAATGTTGATTTTTCATTTAAAACTCTTAAATAAAATAATGTAAAATATATTAATTAAAAATTCAAAATTTTTTAGGCAGGTCATTAGGCAGGTCGTGAGCAAAATAGGCAGGTCAAATGACCTGCCGCGACCTCCCGTAGCGCCGCCACTGCGATTGTAGCTAGTGCATTGCATTCAATATTATAAATTATAAAATCAATACTCGGTCAGACAAGTTGATGTTTGCATCTGCTGTCTAGATTGCGGAAACACTTCGTTCAATGGTCCAAACGGTATCATTGCATCTCCGATACCTACACGCGACATGTACTGCCTTTATTCCATCCATGCTGGTCGCAACAGTTCTGTTCTGCTTACGTTTCTCAACGCCGATGCTAAGCCTTTCAGATGCACGCATCACTGGCTGAAGGTAAGTAGAAACTAAGGACAGACATCTCTTAGACCAGGTACTTTCCGCCTATGTTTTAGGCAAGAAATTCAATGATCCGACTTCAATGAAAATGTTGTGTAGACTTATATAATTATATGAAAATTGTAGCATAAAGCTTTTAGTTTCGAAAAACCTAAAAATGATCACAGCAGTATTATTTTTAAAATGTTTCAGACTATTAGGCCTACCTTAAAACATTTTACGCCACCTTATATGCCGATAAGTCAGATGTGACTTCGATCAGTTTCTTTTGTAGAGGCGCAACATGAATCTGCTTTCATTTGCAATTACCATTGCAATTACAATAACGCATAAATTCATAGGTGCAATCACGTCCTGAAAGTTGGGGGGACCATAATGAATCACGTCCTAAAAGTTAAGGGGGGGGGCATAATAATAAAGTTAGAAGACCACTCAAAAGTTGGGGGGGACGCGTCCCGTGGGTCCCATAGGGTGGTTCCGCCTATGCATAAATTCACTTGTTTATTCTGATAAAAGCAAATAATATGCTTAATAAAAGCAACAGGCGGTTAACTGCCATCAAACAGCATTAAAATGTTGATTACATTAGTTTGTTCAAAATTAGCTCTTTACTATCATTAGGGCCTATGTCTCTGTTAAAAACGAGCATTCTACAATTTTACGCTCACAGATCTGGTGCAACGAAAAGGATAATGAGAACCTGGGTGAGTCGCAGAGACCTTGTGTCGCGAATATTTCAGGGACTTCGTTGTGGTTCTTCAACTGTCCCGTTCTTCAACTGACGACGCTCTTGTTTTCTTGGTCAAAAGGATTTTCAATTGAGTACACTGTTGTTGGTTAGTAGATTGAATTCTATGACACTGATCAAAGTTTGGTTCACATTAGCGTGCATAGGCGTACGAGGCGGGGGTGCAGGGGGGGCAATTGCCCCCCCAAATTCGGGCAAGTTTGGTGGTTTTTTCGGGCAAAAACCCCAAACGACTAAAAAAAAGGTCGTCAACTTTCGGGCAAGTCAGGTTTTTCAGGCAAACACGGACGCGAACGACTAACTTTTTGACGGATGTATTTTTCGGGCAGAAGTTCAATCTTTGCCCCCCCACTGCTGAAAACTCACGTACGCCTATGTTAGCGTGCCCCTAGAACTATATAGTTCCATGTCCACTTTTTGCGAAACTGAGAAAAACGAATTTTAACATTTGGTGACGAAAATGTTTTTCCCTGTTTCATTGAGGGCTATTACATTTACATTTTCGGACAACACTGTTTTTCCATAGTATGATCATAATGTTTGTTTTGATCATAATTTAAATTTAATATGAATAATATATATAATTATGGCAGGGGTGACAATTTTTGGACATAGAGCAGTATAGCATTAATAATGTCGCGAAAATAGACACAGAAAACCATACGATTGCGTACTATGTCCACTAGCAACACTGTTCCGCAACAATTTCGAAGCGACGTCGTAGGCCTACTATCATATTTCCGTTTGGCTTAAACTTTTTCACAGAATACTATTATATTTCTTAAAAGCTATAATTTTAATCTTAGATTCGCACTGCCGGTTAAAACAATCGTCTACATTTCAGGTTTTTTGCAAGTTCTTTAAGCAACATCGACCGGGTGTGTAAGCGTCACCATCATGTCAGACAACAAGTCCGGGTCACGTGTTCTAATCTCTCACTGCTATTGGCTATGGACATAACGCAGTATAGAATTATTTCACACATCCCTAAATCGCTGTATATTTTTGAGGACATAGAACCTTGTCACCTAAAATCACGTCACACAAATTACACTTTCTATTGGTTGTGGACATGTGCCTCTATAGCCTTGAAAAACCTTCTAAATTTATGGACATAGAACTATTTTTGCACTGGCATAGAAGCTTTACAAAGCGTTTCCAGTTAAGCTAGACGGCTGAGGACATAGCCCAAGTCACCGCCATAACGGATATAGCGTTAGGTTGATTTTTCAAAAAAGTGGACATAGTACTATATAGTTCTAGAAAGACAGTTCAAGTTAAACAATCGCCTCTGAGCCTGGATCGCAATGGTCTTTGTCAACCGGCCGGTGTCACGAAATAGAGTAGGCTATACTCTAATCCAGTTATAATAATCGTATCCCCCAAATGAGAGAAGTTAAAAAGTCATTTCGCGTGTTTTTATCATTTTAAAATTAACTTCCATTTGCTTTGTCTGAACATTACCACTTAGCAGTTGTGTTTATTCCAACAAGCAATCTTTGTTTCCTTTCGGTTGAGAGCACTTTGAACATTTAGATCACCTAAGAGCACTTAAGAACACTTAGAGTCACTGACTAAATTCGAGTTGTCTTGCTGTGAACAGTGCTTAGGACACAAAAATAGTTAGTCAATTTAAATTTTGATTGCAGCTTAAATTTATCAGTTTTGCGCATTTTCCCAATAATTATACGCAGAGAGATAGAATGGTTTAACACTCCAGAAACTGTCTCCAGCATTAATTACCCCCTCCGATAGCTTTAGGGGTTATAGAATATCCCGCGACACCGGCCGTATTTGAAAATAAACTCCCTCCCCATTCTTCGCCTCCCCATTCTCCACCTTCTCATTCTCCGCCTCCCCTTTCTCCGCCGACCATGATTTTCCAGATGCTTCTTGATTGCTTAATTAATCACCCCACATGCTTCTCATACCATAGAAAAATCTCGCTTTTCAAGAACTCCTTACCTTATGTGTAGAGTTCTACTCATCCAATCGTCCCTCTTTTGAATGATCCCCCAGGCAGCTCATCTGGCCCTCGTTTCTCTGGTAACTGGACTATGAAATTCTCTTGACCATCTATGGACCGCCCCGTTGATTTTACTTTACACTTTAGGGCACCTGATGAATGCTGGTGTTGCTGTGAACTTGGCTGCATAGTAGAAATTTGAAGTTTATGATTCGATGCCTTCCTGAATTGCGCATCGTAAAACTTGATGATTGTGTTGGTCATGAAACATGAGTTAGGCTAGTTAATTTTCCAATTGGAGAAGGAAATTACGGGAAAACGGTAATGCAACACTCTAGTCAGGGTTGCAGAAGATCAAGTTGGGCGTGATATCGCTTCCCGCTACCGTCAGACAGCTTTTTTCGTTCACCAGACGGCGTTAGATAACTGACCAGTAGATTGCGAAGCGCGTATAGACTATCGCATGGCTGCCAAACAGTTGAATTTGACACACGAAATAACTTCTGATTAATTAATTATCGGTTTATTTTATACCTTAAAATCGAAGCTTACTGGGCGCTCAATCAGCTTTTTCAATATTAACCGAACAACATTACTGAGTCGAACTTCTTCAGAGGTGATTTTGATGGCCCAGCTACGTGTAGAAGCGATCTTCTTAGGTACTTTAGAGGCGATATAAAGTGCTGCTGTATATCACATAAGCTTATTATTGCGTGTTATCTACATCTATTCTCTAAACAATAAATAAGCTCAGGTCTACAAGAAGCAGGCCTAC
This sequence comes from Lumbricus rubellus, assembly GCA_945859605.1. Lineage (NCBI taxonomy): Eukaryota > Metazoa > Annelida > Clitellata > Crassiclitellata > Lumbricidae > Lumbricus > Lumbricus rubellus. The sequence goes on from OX243816.1 coordinate 47,557,429, forward strand.
TTAAACTTTATTTCGATTGTCATCTCATCTTAATATTAGGTTTCACCAGAGTTTTGTTTCTGTTAACAGCGAATGAAAACTTAACGAACTACATTCCCGGTAAGAATTCATCAAATTCATCCATTTCGCTTATGTAGCTCCTGTTTCTTGAAGGAATGGGCATGGACAGCAAATACTACTACTGAAACGCCAAATCAATTGCCATCTGAAAACATTTACAGCACATTGCAATACTCTGCTAAATCAATGACGCAGTTCCGAATAATAATAATAATAATAATAATAATAATAATAATAATAATAATAATAATAATAATAATAATAATAATAATAATAATAATAATAATAATTATATGTGACATGTGCACACTGCGCATGTCTGCAAAACGATGGTTGAATAATTTGACTGAATGAAGAGTAAACGAACTGAGAATAACAATAATAATAATAATAATAATAATAATAATAATAATAATACAACTACTACTGCTACTACTGCTGCTGGTGCTGGTGCTGCTGCTGTTGCTACTACTGCTACTACTACTACTACTAGGCCTACTACTACTATTAGGCCTACTACTACTACTAGTACTACTACTGCTACTACTACTACTACTACTACTACTACTACTACTACTACTACTACTACTACTACTACTACTACTACTACTACTACCACTACTACTACTACTACTACTACTACTACTACTACTACTACTACTACTACTACTACTACTACTACTACAACCACCACCACCACCACCACCACCACCACCACCACCACCACCACCACCACCACCACCACCACCACCACCACCACCACCACCACCACCACCACCACCACCACCACCACCACTACTACTACTACTACTACTACTACTACTACTAATAATAATAATAATAACAATAATAATAATCATCATCAAAATGCTACTACTAATACTACTGCTACAAATAATAGTAATATTAATAATAATAATAATAGTAATAATAATAATAATAATAATAATAATAATAATAATAATAATTGGGAATAACGAAATGTGGAAGTTCCTTCCAGATGGATACTGTTCTAATAAAGAAAAAAGGTTTTCATGTATTTTACCATGATGCATGAGTGTTTCCTGTTCAGAACTTTACTGTGGCGATACCGTATACACAAGATCTTCCGGATTCATTCGCTTACCATCGAATCCGACTGAATATTCGGCGAGGGTCAACTGCACCTACATAATTTCAACCGAACAGACGAGTGTATTCTCTCTCGGTGTCACGTCGTTTCAACAGCCGCAGTTGATTGATTCGTTCGTAGACTGCAACAATGATATCATCATGGTAGGCGCAGCATTGCATTCGGTAAAACATTCTGATTATTATTATTATTGGTTCTTTGTAGGTATCTATAGGGGGCCTAATCCCTCAGGTTTCAGATATTAATAAGAAGTTTTAACTCGAGTGGCCATCCATGTCAAGGTCAGGAAGAACAAAAGTGCTGTGAAAGGCAACAGCATTGAAACACTGAATGGTAACAGACAGGCGCTGAAAGACGAAAGTGGTTTAGTCTTGATTTGCCTGCAACGTGGCTCAAGAGACGACCCAGGTCGGCGAGAAATACCTGCCCCTTGGCGGTTATTGGTCCTATTGTTTCAAAAGCCGAAGCGACAAAGTGGTAGGATTGCATCAATTGGGCATATTTTGTATTCTCCCTGGCTTCAGCAAGTTCCGCAGCGCCACCCATCCGATTGGATGTTGTGGCCACACATGAGAGATAGCCAAGGTGTCTGCCACTGTGATGTTCCAAGACAAACAACGACCTGAGCGCCAGGGAATAGTGTAAGGCCGTCTGGTCATTTACCATCGGACCTTGACAAACCAGGTGGTTCCTTAACTGACGGAATGCCCGCCTGAACAAGGCCCCTGCAGATTAAGTCATTCAGGACCGCAAGTCGGGCCTGACGACCTGGACCAAGACAGCACGAGAGGCCGTGCGATCCTTCAGCGGTCACAAGCAGTGTTATTTTAGTTCCTGAGAATAGAATTAGAATAATAATTATTTTAATTTCGTTCCATGGAACGAAAACTGGAATAAAAAATAATTCCGAAACGAGAATAGAATAGGAATAAAAATTTCAATATTTTTCTGGAACGAGAACGGAATAGAAATAGAAACTTTAAAAAAATTTAATAGTTTTCCTAGCCATGGTCAGGTTAAGGAAACGAAAAGTGAAGTAGTCGTAGATAAGGAAGTTAATATGGTAACTTACTAACTTCTATGTTGCATTCACATTGTCCGCAATTTACTAATCTTATAAATAGGTCAAAAGACTCAAGACACTGTTTTGTGTATTACTGTAATCATTCATGTTAGACATAACTATGAGAAGTGGAATTGGAAGTGGAACTAGAAATATAAACTTTCTGGAACTGGAACTGGAACTAAAATTATTTCTAAATAGGAAGTGGAACTAGAATAAGAACGAATTTTTTTATAAATAAGAACTAAAACTAGAATAAAAATTATAACAATGGAATAGAATAAGAATAGGAATAAAAATTAATGCTGGAACTAAAATAACACTGGTCACAAGAGTGCCGCACGGGCAGCTGTGTGGGTGACAAAAAATAATTACGGCGTCTAGACGGAGACTCACCGCTATCCGAACCGCCTCGTCATCCAGCCTGGGACCGCGTGTGCTTATTAATATAGCAAATCCACAATTACAATAAACAAGAAAAGCAATAGCCATTTTTCTAAATGCTGATATATGTGCCACTATTGCATCTCCTCTGCGTCTGGCTAAGCTAATGTGCCTCGAAAGGCCACCGAGTTGAAACGCTGGACAGTTATAGAGAGGCGCTGCAGCAAAAACAAGGTCTCTTTCAGATCGCGAGAAATCGTAAAAAAGTTTAGGCCATTAGTGCACAGGGCTAAAGGAACAAAGAAATGAGTTTTAACGATGTATTTGATGTTTTCCCTATCCGTTGCGATCTCGGCTGCCGCGCCCGCCGTCGATGCCGTGGCCTGGGTATATATATAGGCCTATATGTATATACGATGGTGCACTAATATAATCTACTACTGTGGCATCCCACACAAGATGATGACCCGCACGCCAAGGAGTCATTGTCAGACCGTCTGGACTTCTCCCATCCGTGCGTAGTAGCCCTGGTGGTTCTTTAATGGATGGGATTAGTAGATTACTGCTTTTTTACAAATCAACTTTATACAATATACAATACAATACAATTCACTTTATTGCAACCAGAAAACAAGAAAACAATAAAAGTACAAAACATGCATGCATTGGCTACAAAGGGGGGCCCAAAAGGGATGGACATCCCGCTGGGAAGGGTCACCCAAGTAAAAAAGTCCCAAGAAAAATTAATCAAGATAGCTTAAAAGAAAGAGACTAAAACAAATTAGGTGATGACAGATTGCAGAAAAGCTTATATTGTCAAGAGCATATAGAGAAACAAACTTAACTAAGTACTTAACTAAAATCTTAACTACACATGGTCATGTGCACTTCAAGTAGCATTAGTGGAGGAGAGTAGAAGAACACGAAGTTTCTTTTTAAATACCTGCAGACTACTCGATTGACGAATGTCAATTGGTATTGTGTTCCATACTTTCAACTATGACATTCCTCTTTACTATGTTTAGTCGGACAGAACCTAGACCTATATACCTACTCCTATCCACTCTGTATATATCATCACTTCCCCACAAGGGCCACGCTCCTTCGTTTCCCAATCTCTTACTGCACATGTGGGACCTAACTAATATAATCATAGGTAGGCTATGTGGTAGTTATAGTAGAATATTATTTTCTACATATAAAGTCGTCTACTGCATGCTTGTCTTTAAATTTGCTATAGATCGGTTGTGTATCTGACGGAGAGACGGAACTAAATCCGAACAGAAGCCAAACGTTCTGTCGCCGTTCATTCGATATCCAACCAAGTCGTGTTGTTCTATCGAACTGTAGCATCGTGAAAATATCCATTCGCTCATCTGACTATAACTACCGAGGAGTCGGAAGCATACTGTTTGCAGTTCACCCCTATGGTATGATCTGATGAAATTCTTGTTACCCTGTTTATTGTCATTGATAATGGAATTTTTCAGATTTTTCAGAAATGCCAATAAGGCAGAGGGATGATGTTATGGTGCCAGACAGCTTCGTCTGATGGCCCTTATAGTTACAGATTAAAACATCGGTAAGTTGTTGCCGTTTCAGTCGTTAATCGAGTAAAATTCGCTTCGATTTCGGCGAAAAATAATAATATTTTTTACAATCAATATTGTTATGACATGACATGAACGTCAGGATGACTTCGGTACAGAAACAGCACAGGCAAATTTTTCTACAATTTCTGACGGATTGAAAGAAGGTTTTCTACAATTTTTTCATACCGACAAACTAAGTGAAAAAATGCACACGAAGGTTTTTATTTGTTTTTTCTTGGGTGCTGTAAGTCACGAATACGATGGCAGAAGTTTCACGTGAATAAAACGTTTTATATTCTATTTTGTATGTTTCAGATGAAGATTGTGGCAGTTCGTTGTTTTTCAGTGGTCCAACGGGTACCGTAACCTCTCCCCGATTCCCTCTCTCCTATCCACACAACTTAAACTGCGTCTACTTCTTCGATGTCGATCGAACTACAACCGTCACACTCAATTTTCTTTATCTGAAACTCGATGGAGCATCACGATCACCAATGGCGGACATTTGCACTAACTATAATTGGTTATCGGTTAGTTTGTACTGGCATTTTCATTAGAAATTAATTATTTTAGATGTTTATTATGACTTGATAAATTCCTATACGGGCCTATACAGTATGAGAATTGTGGAAAAATAACTGGGGGCGGGTGGTTGGCCTATGATAAACTTGAAATTGGGGTATGAAAAACATACTTTAACATGGGGCTCTAAGAAAGACTGGGGTTGAACCCCCCAACCCCCCGGCAATTCTCACCCTGGGCCTATATCTCTGCACAATTTCAAGGCCGATAACGTAAACTATTCTAAGAGTGATTCTTGTCAGAATAAATCGGTTTGTCCTTGGAGCAGCAAGCAACGAATCTGTGAACGATGAAATCAAGATATTCCTCTCTTGAATTAACGAAATTCAAATCTACTGAATTATAGTCTGTTTTGCTTGTTTGTCGGCGAACAAAATGTACAGTAGATGTGAGGGAGTGGATGGGGATGCCGATGGCGGATTGTGTGAGGAGAACAAGGAACAGAGAGGGATGGAGGAAACTGACGTCGTTGGCTCTGGTCTCCGATCCGCAAGGCCGTAGACAAGGGGGGTTTTGGGTGTTTGAACACCCCCCGAAATGGAAAATGCAGAAAAAATTCTATCGCATTTTTTAGTTTGTGATGCAAAAAAGCATGGGAAAAGTCATAAAACATCCCCCGAAACGAAATAATAGATTAAATTTCGATCTAAAAAATTGAAGTTAACGACTAAAAAAAAGGTCATCAGAAATTTTGACGGCGAAAATGGAAAATAATTCCAAGAACCGGATGAATAAAAAAGGTCGTCAGAAAATTTGGTCGATAAAAATGGAAATTTTGGGCGCCACTGAAAACACCCCCCGAAATAAAATCCTGGCTACGGCCTTGCCGATCCGCAGCAATAAGGATGGACATGATGATGATACAATGTAAGATCATGTAACTCATTTCCTTTTTATTCACAGGTCAACTGTTCATCAGACGACGATTCAACGTCACCCACCCAAGATCAGACAAAGAAATACTGCGGAGAAAAACCGATCCCATTTTCACTAAACTATTATAACTGTGATTTTCTTACACTAAACTTCGCCATCGCTAATACCTCCGACAACACCCGAGGATTTAAACTCCGGTACATAATTTCGTCGCCAGGCAAGTGACCACTTTCCATTCTTAAATCAGAAAGTTTACTGTTATTTCTAATCCGTCCATAGTTTCATCCACTTTCATTTATCATTCATGGCAATCCTCAATCCGTGCATCCAGTCAGGCAAAGCGCCAGGGCGTTAGCCAGCCAGTCAGTCAGTCAGCCAGTCACTGTCTGAATGCCTGAAAGTCACATGAGTAAAACGTGACTACGAGATTTTGGATAAAATTTATGTCTACGTGCGCTTGCTTCTGTGAATTCATTTTGGATGTGCCCCACTTTCTAGTTTACGTGGTGAATGTATGCCGACATTTTATGAACTAGTAGGCCCTATCGTTCGATTGCTTAGTAGCCTTAGTTAAGTGTGATTCTATTATTCTTTTATGCAGGAAATGAAACAGCTTCTTCCACACCAGGTATGAGGTTGTATCTCTTTCGTGTCATGTTTTGAAGCCATCAAACTTATTGACCCCAAAATTATAATAGTCCCAACTGTCATCTGAATCAATCAATTAGTCGACATGGAGCGGTCGGTGTTAACCCGTCGCAGCGTTACCATGCCTCATCCTCATAATCTATCACCTTAAGGCATGGGTGAAATTTTGATCTAGCCTACTACGGATAAACCCAAGAGCAGTTGGAGTTCTATTCATTCACCTGGCAATGCCTAAGCAATAATAATTATTTAGATATTTTAATAGGAAGCCTACTTGCATGCACATACGTGGAAACCGATGCCAAAGGCTATCCTAAATAATAATTTCAGCAAATTTATTATTAGATTCTGCAGGTAGAATTATAAACCTCGTTTACATTGCGAGCCATAAAGGAGACGATTTTGGAAGCGAAGAGGACTTATATGTGACAGAAAACTTTTGAAGCTGCATGTAGTTTTTTGGATGTTCCAGATAAAGATCGTGTTAATACAACTGTAACCGGTTCCAGTGGATTCATAACCTCACCTCAGTTCCCTCTTCACTATCCGAACAACGTTGAATATGTCTATTCTTTCAGTGTGAATAGATCGAATAGCATCGGACTCTATTTCCATTCATTCGACCTAGAAGAAACAGCGCATTCTTCTCAGATGGAGCGCTGCCATTACGATTGGCTAAATGTTAGTTGCACTCGGAAACTTCGAATGAGCGCAGTGAAAAATAAAGCAGGCATGATTGGAACTGTGTGATTGGTGTATTGGTTGCTGGTATCAGATAAGTTCAGGTAGCTAAGGAGTTATTTGAGTCATTGTAAATTAAGGGAAGGTAAGCGTAGAAGATGGCAGGGTAGGCCTGAGGTTAATGTAGGGTAAGATAACCTATGGAACGATTATAAGACTTGTAGAAAAATTGAGTAATCTAATCAATGGTAAATGAAGCAGGAGGCGAGAAGTCGAATCGAAAGTAAGCATCTCTTGAGGTGAGAGTGGTTGTAGTTTAAACGGAGCTTTAAACGTACTTTACAAAGTTGGCTACGTCATATAAGCAAAGATATTAGAGTCGTAGACTAAGATGCGCCACATAATGCATCATAATGTACCTTAATGGTCACCTCACCTACCTCGTGATGGGTTTTTAGCGCTATAAATAGAACGAAATTGCATTGTCCAGATGCCTGTAAGAGTCGCACGTTTTAAACATAAACCTTCTAATAAAATACATTAGTATTATTATTTCTCATCATATTTAATGTGCAGTTTAAATAGTTATGTTAGTTTACGGAGGCTGCAATTGTCCAATCGTTGTCGTATATATTTATCCATTTTGCCCATGGCGTCTATGGTTGCTAGGGCGGTTGCTAGGAGCTATCAACCCCGTCACAACGTGGCGCCACGGTTTGTGTGCTTTGACCACCACCCAGACCAAATATACAGCGGAGATAGGAGGTGTCACATCTTAGTCTACGACTCTAATATCTTTGATATAAGGCTCATTAAAACTTTAACCCTTTGATGCCGAGAGTGTAGTAAAATGTATGGGAAATCCTATACCCTCCGGCATTAAAGGGTTAAAAGCATGTGAGGCATAAAGAAAAGGTATGCAGCGGAGATGTTCTAGGTTGGGTAGCAGTACTATAGGGCCTACCATAGTTATGGAGCACCACCAAGATATTAAATGCCTTCGCACAGCGACGTTTGTACAGGTAAATATCATTATTTTGTATTAGCTGGTTAGGCTAAACCATGGTAAGAAGTGAGGTTGATGCTACATCATGGGAGACGAAGAGTGTTATAGCGCTTAAAGCTCTGCCAACAATAATTAGGCTATAACACGCACAATGATGCAGATTTGAAAAGAAATAGAAACTTTGATTATTTAATAATGAGATTTTCTTACTTGAAACATTCCGGTTGACAGACCGCAACCGGTTACGCTGTAAATTTATGCGATTCAAGCAATTCACAATAACGCAAATTACAGAAGACATACATGTAAATCTCAACTACTGACTACCCGGATGCGCATTGGATAAGAGCGAGAGGTAGGCCTAAGCTTAAACGAGTTCGCGCCCCTTATTGCGGACATAAGCTTACTTTGTAGGCTACTATTACCGCCGTGTATTGTAGACTTTCTGCTATGGAGACGGCGTTAATAGCAGCCTACAAAGCACGTCCGCCCTGCTGTGCTCGATTTCGGTTCCTCTCGCTCTCCATGCGTGTAATGCGTTACCGGGCCCCCAGGTATTTAGGTATTGAAAAGTTTAAAAGAAACTTGAAAGCCACAAAATTGCTTAGGCTGTTTATAAAGAAATGTCATTCAATACAATATTCGTTCTACTTTCACAGATTAGCTGTTTGCCTGGTGAACAGTGGCAATCGTTTCGCTACCATAACTTCTGCGGAGAAAGAACATCGCTGTTGTTATATATATCCGAGTGTGCCTCTCTAACGCTGAGATTTGTCAGTGACACTTCCGTCAGCGGCAGAGGATTCAAGATCTGGTACAAGATCAAACAGCCACGTGAGTGTCTAGTTTCAACGTGGAAAGTGCTTTTGAGATAGGCCTAGGCGTCCTGCAGCAATCGTGATCGTGACAATGCTCAAGTATCTTGATGGGGAGTTGCTTACGAATCGTAGAAAATGGCGAATACGAAGGAAGATTAGCCTAGCAGAAGGCAAAATGATGACGTGGCGTGTTTACAAATTTCGCAGTCCACACCTTCCCCTCTCATATTCTTTTCTGTTGTTCCCTGCTCTTTCCGCTGCTTCAACGTCGCTGGGGGCAGTTCAACATAGAAAGCTCTGTATAATATAATGAGGTCGTTGGTTTCAAGCATAGAGATGTACGCTATATATATAAAATATATAGGCTAGAGAGAATATGGCCTATCTCCGCTGCATAAAAAAGTGAAGTCACCAACGACCTTATAATATTAACGGAAATCACGCCAGTGACGTCACAAGCCAAGCGAACTAGACCCATTGAGATGTACGATGACGTATCGGCCCTGCAATCAGATTTGAATTCTCTAATTTACGGTTGGTGTGAGAAATCGCCTGTGATTGGTCGGGAGGAACTAGACGGTATGTGATTGGTCGGGAGGAACTAGACGGTATGTGATTGGTTGGGAGGGATTTTGAGAACGAAATTCAATATATAGACGTGATATTCCCTCTAGCGTTATATTTTAATACATCTCTATGGTTTCAAGTGCTTTCAATAAATCCTTAACTGTAGGTTTTCATGCTGGTGCTCGTGTTGTGGACTTTCTTATAGCTACACTATGAAGAGTCATCTGGCATGTTTTTTTTAGCCGGTCACCGGAGCCTGAACATTAATATCCAACGTGCAGCTGCTGCTCTTCGACTGTAACATCGTATCACCATAGAAATAGAAATACTTTTCTCAAACACAATTTACCATATTGCGGCTTCAAAGACGAAACATTTTCGCGGCATAATTATGTCTAATGATTCTAATCTATAAAAATGACAAAATTCAGCTGAACAGCATGGCCAATTTCCTCGCAACAGATTTGTCAAAACTTTGATTTAGCTAGGCATTATTATAAGAGTTAAATGCATACATTTTATGTCCTTAGATATTGCGGTATTATTTTATGAATTTTCTGAATTGATTTGATAACTGTTCATGCAGCCATGCAGTCGGATTGTGGAAACACTTCGTTCTCTGGTCCAAGCGGTGTCGTTACATCTCCGAACTTCCCTTTTCGATATCCAAATGTTATAAAGTGCACATATTCAATTGATGTTGGGCGCAACGATTCCGTTCAACTTAAATTTAAACACTTTCAATTGGAAGTACTTCGCTCATCAAACTGTGCATCGGATTGGTTAATGGTAAGTTGCACAAAATGTCAATACTCTGTCGTCAATACCTATTCATTACCAGCCAAACTATCTAAGACAGTCTCTTTGTGTTTGAAAAGTGCGACAGTACTTTTAAAGAGTTCATACAATGTTGAAGCTGCACGATTATTCTGTCAAAAATTATTCTGCCAATTTTTCTCTTTCTACTGATCGCAATGCAATAATTAACAGCATTTTTTATACGGCAGTTATATCAAATTAATGCACCGAGGATTGAAGGTTAATTGTTCAGAGTAGAGACCGCGAACAAAGAAATGTTTAAGCGCAGGTGACTTTGACCCCCCCCCCCCCAATTAGGCCTATTGTAGTGACCTATATTGCTCAGGAGCTTATCTCAAATGATTTGCATCATTATTGCATTATCATTGTCATCATTATTTTGTCGGGATTTTAAATCCTGTGCTGTATATTTACAGCTTAGCAGCTAATCACATTTATTAATATGACATCTATAATAGATCAGTTGCAAAGAAACAACGAAGACGAACCTGAACAATAACAAGAAATTCTGTGGTTCTATACGTTGGACTTCTTCAATGCGGTTTTTCGACTGCAGCTCTCTAGAGCTGGAATTCGTTTCAAACGTGTACACATTCAACTCAAGCCCTCCTGGATTTATGATAGAATACACAGTGACTGGTTAGTTAATGATTGCTCATTAAACTTTTAATCAAATGTTTTGTATAGATCTATTATGCTTTGAAAATAATTATCGGTTTTACAACAAACTATGGGGGTCCAGCTGCTTCAAGGTACAATGGTATGGAGTAGACCTGCTAGCCTGTAGAAACTGAGAGATGACACGAGACAGACTCTGACAGAGAGTGGCGTCGGACACCTACGGTTTGTGATGATGATGATGATGATGATGATGATGATGATGATGATGATGATGATGATGATGATGGCCAAAGAAATTTTTCGGGTTTTCTGTCGCAACACTGTTTTACAGTTGCTTTGTTTTAATCCAATGAGATATTTCTTCGTAATAATTGGTATGGCCTGCTAGTTTTGATATGACCAACTTATTTAGGCCTACATACTTTACGGAGAAAAAGTTATGCAAATTTCTGTGTGAATCAATGGTGATTGCGGATACTCTGAAAGCTAAGATCGAATGATTCTATTGCAACTGCATAGGCTACTTTATGTCACGAGGCATATGCCTCGTCTAATTTTCCATGTTTAGGCCCTACATGTTTAAATTTTTTGAAGTTTGTCTAAGATCTATGAATGTAATAAGGATGCAACAGTTGTCTGACGATAGGCTAATCGTTCCTGTGCGTGGTTTGTTGACAGAAAATTCAAATTCTACGGATGAAAACTATGGTATGATTTCAGTTTCTAATACAGAATAATCACAGACTTTATTAGAAAGTAATTGGAGGGTATTATATTATATGAATAAGAAAATTTAGTTCGAGTTTCGAGTTTCACAGGGGCGGATACAGAACGTTTCGAAGGGGGCCTAACAAATTTGGTCTTGGGTTTGCAAAAAAGTTTCGGCTGGTCTTTGGCCGGAAAAGTTAATGACCTTTTTTAGTCATGCGCTATTTTTCTTCTCTCTTTTTCTTCACAGACACATTGCAGAAATAAACTATAGGCCTACTAATCACAGTTGTAGGCTATGCCTTGACAAAATTTCATCAAGAAACATTGATAATTATTAGGCCTACAGCGTGAGACCAAATCTGTGTGGAAATATTCAGAAAATGCAGTCAATAATCAATAGCGCCTCTTCAAAATTTCTACTCAGAGGCGATAATTATAGCCTACACAACTCTATGCCTACAATATTTTGTATTCCCAGTGACTTTTTAATGGTCAGTCTTTCCGCCCACTTACATCTTACAACGTGGCGTAACTTTGGACATAAGGCTCTCGTGTGCCATTACAAATACAGCTCTCACTCTCTGACTTCTACCTCAGCTTCAAACAAAGGATGGGGCGGTGGCGTGTTGGATAGGCCTAATACCCTGGCATGGTGATCAACGGAGTTGAGTTCGATGCCCGAAGCCCCCGTGGGATAGACAAATTCTTTCGGCTGCCATTAGCGCCATTGTGCTGGGTATTCTCTCTTGTGTTAAGGTTGATGTTAATTAACTGATAGACCGGCTGTAACCGACTGCCGTCTGTCATCCGGATTGCTGAATACGCGAAAATTATAAATTACAAACGGGAGCAAACGGGATTAACTTATTATCAACCCATCACATAGTCACCTATAGTAGCCGTTTCATAGACCTCGCCTTTGGTAACTTTGCATAGATCCTTGCAAATTATTGTGCAATCAGACAGAATTTAGTCTTAAGAAATTTTGCAAGAATGGTGAAATTGTCGATCTCCAACATTCTAAGAAGTCACTCGAAAGTCGAGAACAGGGCATCAGCTTATTGACGCGGCGCTGTTAAATGCGTTGCTGTCTATCTAGAGCTTGACTGTGGTACCACGATGTTCACCGATTCTACCGGAGTCATCAGTCTACCTAGAAATCCAACTAACTTTCTTGCGACAGTCAACTGCACTTACACCATATCGACAAATCGTACGAGTATTTTTTGGCTCAACAGCTCAAGCAATCAGATAACGACACAATTGTTACAGTCATTCCAAGACTGTCCTAAAGAAAGTCTGACGGTTGGCTTATTGCAATCTATTTTGAATTTTAAAGAAAAAAAGCATTAAATGGCTGTTCTGTAGGGCACGGTAGACCATTGGTTAGATAAAGTGGGTCACTGTAGCTGATTGGTTAGATAAAGTGGGTCACTGTAGCTGATTGCTTAGATAAAGTGGATCACTGTAGTAGCTGATTGCTTAGATGAAGTGGATCACTGTAGCTGATTGGTTATCGCAATCGCTTTCCACCTTAGTTTATACACGCGATAATTTGCATCCCAGTAGCTACAATACACTGGTGCCCCACAGTCCTTGCTGTGACATGACCATTGACCAATAAATGCAACAATTTTAAACGCATTGGCGTATGTGTAGCTTTAGGCTGCAGTTTAAAACCACACAGATGATAGGCTGTCTCCGTCGGCTGTTCCAGAAGACATTAATTATTTGTAAGGGACTTGACCTTAAAAATGTTTAGTTTTTGGTACTAGCTAGCATTGCACTGGAAGGAACTACATTAATTAACCTCCTCCCTTATAGATAAACCCTACATAAGCACAAGCACATTGTGATGAAGTAGGCTCACTGAAACATCTGACGCATTCAAAGGTCTGTTTGTTTCACTGCAGATCAGCTGCGCATCAAGCATCGTATTCTGTAGAAGTCTTCCGTCTGAACCATGGTCTGAACCTTCAATGAGTCAACTAACATTCTCCGGCTGTCCGGCGTTGACGTTGTCCATCCGCTCAGACACTTACGACTACCGAGAGACGTTCCACATTCGTTTTAAAGTTTATGGACCGGGTATGTCCCCAGAGTGCTTCTTTCCTTACATAATTATCTATTCGCTTGTTCATTCGTTGGTTAATTCATGCACTCGATCAACTCTAACTTATAATAATATTATGGATAATAATATTATCTCTCACATCTAATCAAGGGTGATCCCATCACCCCAGAACGCTTTAAAATGTTTGAGAAAGGATTTTGCGAAGTCGAAGATTAAAAGAATATACAGGGTGGGCCATAAAAAAGACCCCCCTAGGTGTTTTGCCAATATTTTGTCCAGAAGTAAAAATTTTGAAATGAAATTTTGCAGTCTTAAAGGCAATTCATATTTACACATGATGGCCAGATTTCATCTAAATATTGCAAACAGAACAAAAGTTATATCACTTTTAGATTCAAAAACGAAACGCAAAAAAATTAGGTGTTTTGCCAATATCTTGGCCAGAAGTAAGAATTTCGAAATGAAATTTTACTGGCTTAACGACAATTCATATTTACACATACAGGCCGGATTTCATCAAAATATTTCAAACACAACACAAGTTATACCACTTTTAGCGAGACCACCCACCGTTTTTGACAATTCAAAAACGAAACGCAACAAAAAGTAGCAACAACACGATTTTATTAAGTCTCGTCTCAAATAACTGTTGTCAAATGAACTTGGTAGTGCTTCACAACTTGTGTTCAATGTGCCCACCACCAGTGCCAAAACTTTTTTTGAGTATCTTTGCGAAGTTCTTGATGGACCTCTGATTAATCTGACAGATTTCTTATTTACCAATTTGATTGTCATCTTGCTAAGTGACTTCTCAGTGACGTGCAGCTACGCTGGTACCCTGTTTCTGTTTTAAATAGTAATAATAATGATCATCTGGCATATGAAGGCTATTTGATAACAATTGTCTGAGATGAGACTTAACAAAATCGTGTTTTTGATACTTTTTGCTGCGTTACGTCTTTGAAATGTCAAAAAATGGGGGTGGCCTCACTAAAAGTGATATAACATTTCTTCTGTTTGAAATATTTTGATGAAATCTGGCCATTATATGTGGATATGAATTGTCTTGAAGCCTGTAAAATTTCATTTCGATAGTCTTACTTCTGGCCAAGATATTGGCCAGAATAATTGAATTGATTTTTTGTTACTTTTTGTTGCGTCGGGTTTTTGAATCGTCAAAAAACGGTGGGTGGCTTCACTAAAAGTGGTGTAACTCTTGTTCTGTTTGAAATAGTTTAATGAAATTTGACCATCTGGTGTAAATATGAATTGTCTACAGGACTGTAAAATTTCATTTCAAAATTCTTTTCTTTGGTCAAGATATTGGCAAAAATCTCAGGGGGGTCTTTTTTTGGCCCACTCTGTAGATCTAGATATACATTTCTGAATTAAGGTTATTCAAGACGAGCGAAGAGGCACGACGTTACTCTTCCCCCAAGCGCTTGAACAGAGAAAAATGAGTTCATCTCGAGACATCGAACGGTATACAAATGAAATTTGAGATAGGGTGGCATAGCGCTAAGAATAGCGCTAAGGGCACTTTACGAACTGGTATCGCACGAATCAAACCGACGTCTTGTAACTTATAATGGTAAAATTATGGTGATTCATGTGGCGGTGTTGCATGGTCACAGGTGGTGGAGGTGGTGATAGTGGTGGTGGTAGTAAATGGTGCCATTTTTGGCAGAGTTTATGGTGGCTATGACAGCGCAGATGGCGGCAGTGTTGCCGCAACACTGCCGCCATCTGCGCTGTCACTGTTGCGGTGGTGGCCTCAGTCGACATGGCAGTGACTTTTTGGTGGCTGTAGTAGTGACGATAGCGGTGGTGGCGTGTTTCGAGTATTGGTTTCTGTTTGTGGCGGTTCTAGTGCTGATGGGGGTGGTGGTGGTTACTAGTTACTTATTGTGATATTTGGAGAAACGACCACAATATCATTTCGAACTCTGAAATTATGGCGACATGTATGGTAGGATGATGGCGGCTCATTTGGTGTAACAGATTGTGGTGCTGATTCTAAGGCCAGTTTGTTCTTGGGTTCGCTGCGGTATTTGTTGTGGATGCGACATGGTTGCTTTTGAGTTGGTTGCGAGGTGAACGGATGCAAATAATATTATTAGCAAACGGTCGGAGGTTTTTTTTTAGAGTTAGAGAAAGTTAGAGAAACCATGGATGTAAGCCTAATGTTGTTATTCTGTCAGATGAGGTTTGTGGCAATACATCGTTCTCAGCTCCAACTGGAATCGTCTCGACTCCGCAATTACCATTTCAGCATCCACAACGTGTCAACTGTCTGTACACCATCGATAGCGGTCAACTCAATCCGTTTACCTTCCGCATAGATCGCCTATCTGCTACAGAAGATTATTTTGGTTACCGTTACGGTAGATCCTGTAGTGATGGTTGGTTGATAGTAAGTTGTCATGCATAATATTTCATTTGCACAAACACTTTTCATCGAACAGCGCGTGGTAATCAATGTACACCGTGACTCAAAAAAAGTAAACCAAATTATTTTTCGTATATCTCTAATGTCTGATAACATATCACGCAAAAATTTTCCAAATATTTAGAGAAGTGGGCCACGAATATGATTCCAAAATTTCACGAGATAAAGTTGAACGGATAAAAAGATGTGAATCTTTAAACTTCATATGCCGAAATTGCAGTTTACAAGCAATTTTCTGACAGATTCAATCAAAAGTAAGCTAAACTGTTTTTCTTATATCTCCAATGCCTGATAATTAATCTTACTAAACTTTTCCAGATATTTAGAGAATGGAACCAAGAATAGGATTCCAAAATATCAGGGAATAAATTTCAACGGATAGAAAGATATGAATATTTCAACTTCATCTCCAGAAATGTCAGTTTTCAGCAAGTCTGTTATGGTGTTCGTTGGGGTTTCGATGCTTGATTGTTCCCAATTTTGGTCTTCAGTGATCCTGGAGTAAAATTAAGGGAGTATATTATCGCAATGTTCTGCTGTAACAACATCTTCCACCTGTTATCAGAATTCTATAGCCCCAGAAGGCTGTTTTCTTTTTCAACAGAACGGCGTCAGCCCGGTGCGCGGACTATTGACCACCGGACGGTTGATCACCGGACGATTGACCACTGCGGACGTTTGACCATCGACCTATTGACCACCGGACGATTGACCACCGGACGATTGACCATCGGTCTAGTGGTGACTTAAATTTATTAACTAATTATGAAAGAAAATGCAGTATTTACCACTAGTAAAGATAAACATCAACGGCTTCTTTTAATTCTTATATGTAGACCTGCATACATGTAGGCCTATAGCTACATGAAATAGCATATCACAATTATTAAGTAGCCTACGCATTCCAAATAAACCTCCTTTTGTTCTTCACCAAGGTCCAGTGCAGTCCATCAAAATTTCAAACAAACCGGTATTGCTTTTATCTTAGCTTTTAGCTAAGCTTGAAAGTGAAATTTCGTATTTACCGCCAGTAGGGTAAAGATAAACATCGTCGGCTTCTTTTAATTCTTAATAGCTTCGTCGCTTCATCTTATGGACAAACAGAGGTTTTTAATTTTCAGTGTGGCACATTTATCTAATATCTTATTTAACTGTGGTTTAACACATTTTTAATAACGATTTACAGTCGCTTGAGTATATTTTCGCATTTCACTTCGTATTATTATTCGATTAGGCTACATATTAAATAGAGTAGCCTATGTGGCACATTGAGTCTGTGTCGTAAAGTTTTATAAAAATCAAGCGATGGTCAATCGTCCGGTGGTCAATCGTCCGGTGGTCAATCGGTCGATGGTCAAACGTCCGCAGTGGTCAATCGTCCGGTGGTCAACCGTCCGGTGGTCAATCGTCCGGTGGTCAAACCCCCTAGAATCGTCAGCCCACAGAGCCAAAGAAACCATCGAAATGCTGACAAGAGAGACGCCAGACTTCATTTTTCTCACATTATGACTTCCGAACAGTCCAGATTTGAATCCTGTCGACTATAATGTGTGGAGCGTGCATGATGCACGACCGAGTCTACCAGGCAACAATCCATGATATAAACGATTTTGAAGCAACGCTTGTTGGAAGTGTGGTATGGCCTGGACCAGAGGATAATCGACGATGCTGTTGCCTAACGGCGCCAGCGTCTTCAGGCTTGCGCGCAAGCAGGAGGAGGACATTTTGAGCATCTTAGTTAATTAAATAATCAAACAATACTGTTGGAGTCATATTGGTAGTTCAATTCTCTACATACCTGGAAAATTTCAGAATGATTAATCATCAGGCATTAGAGATATAAGAAAAACAGTTTGACATATTTTAGTGAATCTAACAGAAAATTGCTTATAAACTGAAATTTCGGCATATGAAGTTTAAAGATTGACATGTTTTTATTCGTTCATCTTTATCTCCTGAAATTTTGGAATCATATTCTTGGTCCACTTCTCTAAATATTTGGAAAATTTTAGCGTGATATGTTATCAGAAATTAGAGATATACGAAAAATAATTTGGCTTACTTTTTTTGAGTCACGGTGTATGTTGTACCTCGTTAACGACTGCCTGAAATAGCTTGAAATGTTTGAGAAAATATGGAGTGTATTGTGTCAGACGTAGGCTAATAGAAATGACATAACTATATCTATCTATCTTTCTCGAGAATTTCATGTATCAGCTGATAGCCTGATACACGATACACACGTTCAGAGGTCATTTCCTAATGTGGAGATAGCACTCCGCAGTCCGCATGTATCTGGTGCTCATGGTCAGTAACTGTAGTGCGGAATGTTCATTCTCCAAAATGAAACTGAAGTTCGATGCAGGCTATACTGGTCTTCTTGGTGAATAGTCCTTAGATGAGTTGTCCTTGATGAGTAGGCCTAGTCCGTTGATGAGTAGTCATTTCATGGGTAGTCCCTTGATGAATTGACCTTTGATGAGTAGTTTCGCATACCATAGTAAAGCATGTGAACCATTGACACCTTTCAGAGCTGTCTTTAGACGAGTCGGTTTACGATCCGTTTGGTCGCTGACATGAACTAATCAATCTATTCAGATCATCCAGTGGACCGAACATGCTATAGCGTTGAAAACAACTTAAATTGTAACTTTTGTGTTATATTATAATTAGTAGGCATAATTACGTTTCAGAACAAACTTGTACGCAATACAGATGTAGCTCGCTGAGAACGGCTTATTACAAATAATTACTGTCTTTCTTATTGCGATAGATCTAATCTAATGAAGCCTACTTCACGAAAGCATGCATCTGATTTGCGATTGTCAGCTCAAAGATCAAACAATACAGTAGGTCCGCCGAGATAACTATCACGCATTCGTAAATGATACAATAAGTTTTAGCGTTGATGACATCTTGCAGCATAACACTATTCGGCACTCAACAAATATTTGTCGTTACCTATGTGTCGTGTCATATCGATCATAACTGTCTCTATCAAAATAACGATTCTCTCTTGAACAGATATCTTGCTTGGTGAACGGAACATCAGTGCCTCATCCTCTTGCAGACAGAAAACTATGCAATTATAATAACACAATGATCGCAAGATTCCCCGCTTGTCACAGTGTCTTGCTGAACTACTCCGTCGAACCTCTGAACTTTCGTCGCGGATTTAGCTTACGCTACAGGATGGGAGACTACGGTAAGCAGCAGTTTTTATCAGGTTGCATTATCGTCATGTAAAAATCTCCTGTTTTTATCAATATTACGATCCATAAAGATTGCCATCCAAAATTGCCCATTTATCACTGGCTCATCATCTAAAATGAACTGTCAACTATGAATAATCGAAATCTAAAAATAAGCATAGGCCTACTGCTTCTTTGAAAATTACTTCAAAAATAAAAATTAAGAATCATGAGTAGTGTTGCGCGCGTGCCCTCAGCCAAAAGACCACCCCCTCTCATTGTCAATTCTACCTCCTTAGCACCCTTATGTTCAGAGGGGTCCCCTGGCCAAGGAGCAAGGCGGGGAGGGGCTACATCATTAAGTTCCAGGACCCTAGTTCTGTTCCCTGGGAAACCAGGCACCACCGAGACCCACACAGGTAAGGATTCGGAACCCTCTTCTCTATAACCAGGTACCAAGGATGGCTCTAATCGGCGACATATGTCCACGGCTCTCTGTGGGAGAGCGACAGCCCCTATTTCAGACTGCTCTGGGTTCGAATCCCCTCCACTTACTGTTCGGGTTTCCTTACCTATGGATAACTCAGTTGCCCTCTGTTTGTGCAAGTTCAGGTCCCTCTCATATTCTTGTAAGTTCTGTTCTAATTCCTCTTGTTTTGCTATCAAACTTTGTATTCGGTTTTCTTGGCGCTCCATAAATTCTCGAACATGGTCAGGAAGTAGCTGTGGGGTTCCTGACATTTCAGCTACACTCTCATTATCCTCCACCTCACTTCCCATCACTTCTTCTTCCTCCTCCTCAGATTTAAGGGGAGACATTTCTAACTATGAGAGGGTTTTCACAATATTTCCAGTTAAGTTCAACTAATGCAATCAGTTTGTAATTATTTCCGTGATAAATAATTATTCATTTACGACATGCTTCTCTTCTTAATCTGGTTTAATTATTCACAAAATTACTCGACGGGTTCTCTTATCCGTCGTGACAAGTACAGTATGATTCACACTAGTACAACCCTTAGTAGATAACTCCACTGAAGGAAAACTAATTAGTTATTCAATTAGTTATTTAATTAGTTATTTAATTAGTTAACAGTGCGTTCAATTTGTATTTCTCTTAATTATCGCATTAATCATCGCTTTGCATTTCCATTAATTATCAGTGCGTCGAATTAACTATCAACTTATTCACAGCAAAGAACAAACAATACTTCTCGGTTTCAACTACAACAACCACACTCAAAAGGGTATACTTCCCTGGTTCTCCGGATATAATTATTGCAAATGTCTGCCAGTGAAATTCCGTCCGGACATCTACCAGCGCGTCAGTCGCGACCGCGGATGAAATCGAAGTTCCGACAATTTGGATAAATATACAAATTTCTCTTCTTGCAGACACTACGGTCTTAACGGGAGGAAAGCCCACTGCTCGGCCTCCAAAACAATTTCTTTCAATAGCTTGTTTCACGGCAATCAGCCTACCAAACTTCGGAAATTCTTCCACAATTTCTGCCACTCGAGTGCGTAGATGTTACCCGACCATAATCTTGCCTCACACTGACGAGTCCAGTGCTCTCGGCCAATCACAGGCCACATCACGTGACTCGTTCGAGTCCCGTGACCGAGGCGGTCCAATCAAAGCTGTTGCGTTGCCGCCGATCTAAAAAATAGAGTGTCGCAATGCGGCACTCTCCGCTAAAACAGGATTACTGTACCGGAGGTCGGTTCCAAAAAGTGGCTAAACTCCGAAGGCCGGTCGCAAATTTAGCTAGGCCGCAAATCTATCTAGGCCGCGAATTAACAATTAACGATCGCAATTTCCACGATCGTTACAGTAGAAGACGTCTAAGAGAGCGGGTACTCAAATCAGTTTGTTAAAATAATCTGGTAAATTGCGGACCTCATTTTGGTCCACGCAAAAAATGGCTAGCAAAGGTTCTTGCTCAATGATCATAAGCATTGATTTTTCAAGGGTGGCTCAAGCCTGTGCAATCGTTGCTACAAGTGAACCCATTGAATTACTATTGTGTCTTGCTAATTCTTCAGCTGGGTAGCCTACTTGGCAATCAGATCACCCTAAAGCTTAGGGCTAGGCCCTCGTGAGATGGAAGTTAGGGAATTGCATTTGACCCTGCAGAATATGGTCACCCTACCCTACACCTAACCCCATGCAACCGGCCATTGGTGCTCCCTGCCTATTAAGTCGCTATAAAAGAGCACATCGAATAGGTTTAGTGATGGAATACCGCTGATGCTGACATGAGAAACTTCAACAGAATCGGAAAATACAAAATTATACTCAGTTAGTGTTATTGTAGAGCTCTTTGACTGTGGCGAAACTATGTTCACGAATTCTTCTGGAGTCATCAGCTTACCACGAAATCCAACGAATTACCCTGCTACCGTCAACTGCACCTACACCATATCCGCGAATCAGTCGTATTACATTTTCCTCAACATTTCTCTCAGTCCATCGTGGATGCCACTGTTTCAGTCATTCCAAGACTGCAGCAAAGAATGGCTGATGGTAGGATGCGTGAATTCTTTCGTGAATTTTTGAACAAATTCTAAGATAATATACTAGTAAACTATAGGCCTAGTTGCTCGCGTAAAATTTAATAGGCTATTCTGCACACGAAGATACGATACTAAATGCAGACTGGGTTAGCAAGTGAAGCAATTCATTTATTTAAAGAGCATCAACACTTTGTTGAACATATGCGCTTCAAAGAACTACAGTACTCAATGTGCTCGCAATGCCATTTCAAAGTTCAAATTCTTCTACCTCATAAAATCTAGTTCCAGAAAACTCATCATGTCTAAAGTCCATTTCGAGAATCCTCTTCAATAAGCATAATGGTCAAATGGCTACACGTAAACTCCATGGCTTATCTACTGTCTTTAGTGCAGTAAGTAAGTTGATCTACATGTATCTTGCCCCATCACTCTGGTTTGTCGTGCATGGTCCGGAGTTCCGTACTAAAACTGGTTCCATTACAATAAACTTAGTTCCCGTATTCAGTGAAGTCGTTGATGCATTTCCTCGTCCAACACGTACATGTACGCATGAGCACTTGTTAGAGCACCCCTTCCGATTTATTATTGAGAGGTGGTACCGACTGCAGCGCGGGCACTGCACATCGGAGTTTCACGCCGAAGAGTATTAGCAATTGCGAGTGAAGGAATTGCTCAGGGTACCTACGTGGCGGCTTGAGGTGGATTCGAACCCGCAACCTTCCGGCTCCAAGGCTTCGAACACAACCCTAGACCACCAAGCCCCACAAAATACATAATACAGTTATATGGTAGTGACCATAATAATTGACATTGTTTGTGATGATCAAGGAAAGACCCGTAAGGGATGAATAGTTCAGCCGTGTGTGTTCATCAATTTCCCAGCAATTTTAAGCTGCGTTATCTCAACCTAGGCTGCTCTTCTCTTATGCACCACTACACTAAACATTTAACTAAGTCAGAATGATATAAACGTCATCTGTACGTTGAAGACATTATTCTTTATTTTATACTGTGCGTTGAAGACATTATTCTACAACGTATCCTTCGCTGTAGGTCGGCTGCTTATCAGACGGAGGGACAGAACTAAATCGCAGCACCACGAGAATATTCTGTCGCCAGAAGGAACCATCAAATATTAAACCATTGGCGTTTGCCGATTGCCGCACGTTGAAGTTGTCCATCCGGTCATACACTTACGACTATCGAGAGACCTTCCGTATCCCTTTCTCTGTTATTGGACCAGGTATACGGATAAAAGAGAAAGGTGATATCAACTTATTATTTCATTCTTTCGATCAGTGTATAGGCTACCTCAAAGTGTGCCTGCCATAAACAGTTTGCTATAAACCGGTAGGCCTACACTGATCTGAAGAAAGGTTATTCGAGGTGGGCCGCCCTGATACTGTAACGACACCGTGTTGTTGTGTACCCGCGTGTCTTTCTAACGACGACGTGTTGTCCTCAAGACGCAGAACGGAGATTCTGCGGTCATCAAAGGATGATAAGTCGGGCAGCAGAATTCTGGCAGAATCAAACCAAACGCTTAAGTTGTGTGGTAAAATGGTAGTGCTTCATTTGGTTGTGGAGGCATCGGTGCCAGGCTTTGTGATGGCGATGGTAGTAGACTACAGATGCATGTGCCATTACCAAACTGCTAATGGCTCTGGCGATGTTGTTGGTTGCGTTGTTAACGGTTGTAGTTGGGATGAAAACTGTCAGTCGGATTGAAACGATGATATTAGTGATTTGGGAGGAAAGTTCCCAATCGATTTACACAAAAATTGTTATTCTGACAGATAGCATTTGTGGAGATACATCTTTCTCGAATTCAACTGGAGTCATCTCCTCTCCGCAATTTCCGTTTCAATATTCAAAACTTTTCAACTGCCTGTACACCATCGAATACGGCTCTGTGAACTCCGTAGTACTCAGTTTGGACCAACTATTCCTGAGCTACTACATCACAGATCATTGGCCTAAACAATGTGGTAACCGCTTTTTGACGGCAAGTAACCTTACACTGATGCACCATATTCAAACGAGCGATTTTTCGTCGAATGCTGTTGCTCTAAATCTCTTGTAGGTTCTCTTTAGGATATTTCCATAATTTAACTTTTTTGTAAAAATGCTAATTTAAAGAAAATCGAGGTCTAATTGTCAGACGTGGGGAGTGCAATGCATTAGGCTACATCACATCAGATCGGCCATGAGCATAGGCGTACGGGAGATTTGAGCAGTGGGGGGGGGGCGAAGATTTAATTTATACCCGAAAAAAATCCGAAAATGTCGTGGAAAATATTACTTTTTCCCGGCCCATAAAGTTGACCTTTTTTTAGTCGTCGAGTTGAAATCTCAGGAAAATACAACTTTTTCACAGAAAAAAGTTGACGACCTTTTTTTATTAATCATCGGGTTGAAATCTCGTGAAAAATACAATTTATTTTACTATTTTCGAGCACGGATCTGCTTGCCCGAAAAAACTGACTTGCCCGAAAGTGGTCGGGTTCAAATCTCGTGAAAAATACTAGTTTTTAAAAACTATTTTCCCGGGTCTGCTTGCCCGAAAAACAAACTTGCCCGAAATTTTGGAGGGGCATTCTCCCGGACCCCGTCTCGTACGCCTTTCGCCATGCATGGATTACGTCTCGAATCATGGCCTGTTCTCTTGTCTCCTCTTGTCTTGATTATGCTAACTTCGTTATAATCGTGGGTCTCTCAGACACTGAGCTAAACAGGCTGCAACGCATCCAAAACTTTTTAGCGCGGCTAGTGCTGCGCGTCCCAGTACAAACTAGTTCTTCATCCCTACTCCATCAACTGCATTGGCTTCCTTTTCCGTACAACATAAAATTCAAATTGGCATCTCTGACCTACAAATCCATCAGCACCAACACACCTTCCTACGGTATACCTTCAGTCACTACTAACTCCTTACATTCCTCGTCGTTGCTTGCGTTAATCAGCTACACGTCTTTTAGCTGAGCCTCGATGCAGAACAGGCATGGGCTCGCGTGCATTCCTTGCATCTGCTCCAATGGAGTTGAATCGACTTCCACTCTCCATTCGAAGCTCAATTTCACTTCCTTCCTTCAAAAATCGGCTCAAAACTTACTACTTCACATTGGCTTTCATGAACATGGCTCTCTAACTGCATCTTCCTCTGGCGGCTGACTATCCGCGCCTCAGATTCACAATTCGGTGTGACTTACTGACCTTGCGCGCGTTACAAATTTATTTAATAATAATAATAATAATAATAATAATAATAATAATAATAATAATAATAATAATAACAATAATAACGCCGTGGCATTTAGAGGCACCTCCTTTGAGCAGTACGTGGGAGACGAGAACCTATAACGTAATTTTATTCTTTTATACTTTTACAGCCCGAGGGATCCTTACTACCTCGGGCGATAAATAATAAAATAAAATAAAAATAATTTGTATACTGTAGTTAGCAACGAAGTCCCTGAGGGATCCTAAATACCTTGGATCCAAAAAATAATAATAGCCTAATAGTAATAATAGCCTACACTGGCGGCGGCGTCGGCGACACAGCCCGTCTCTCGGGTTCTTTATCTTATTTTCTTCATGAGTTGGTTCCTACCAGGGTGGTGATCTGCACGAAATGAAGTCATTCCTCATTTCTCACACTTCTTAAGAAGCCTTATTCGACCGGACTTGGACTTTGGAGCGCTCCTGAGTAGGCAAACCTTTAAGGAGCGCTACATCAAATTGCTAATAAATAGTTGATGAATAAATTTAGTATGATGTAGGCTATTTACGAAGATGCGTCAAGCGATTCTGTGGTTGATAAAAAAGATAGTCAGATATTCATTCACATAATTTATTCAGATTGGACGGGCAATGGACGCCGAGATTGTCTTTAAAACTTGACACGCACCCCGACCCTTCCCTGTGAAGGATTGGGGTCGATTGCTTCAAAACTGTGGCCGTGTTCATCTAACAAAGAAACAAACAAACAAACACACCGACTTACGAAAATATTAAGATACCAGCCAAACATTGATATAAACTGTCGTAAGTGCACGCCTGGACTTACCTCAGTTAGCCTACTCGAAGCGTATTATAATAGCGTTATAGCTGAGAAATATGGAAATAAATAGAAAATTGGACAATTTCTGAAACTGTCAAATGATGAGACAATTTCAAGGTGATTTTCGTGATCAGCCTCGGAAACCGTATAAGAAACACATGAAAGTGTTCACGAAGCAAAATCACTGTTGTCCAGTGATTTTTAATGAAGCATAATTATTTCAGAGAGTTCCATGCAATGCGCATTGTGCGGTGCTACAGTACACGATGATAGTCACAAAAACGTATTTGGGAGTTGGGAAAATCAGTAAGTTGTTGCGTTGATAACATCTTGAATCCCGTACTATAATAGCTAGGCTAAGCCTACTTCGTTCTATCGTCATGTCGCGTAACTGTAGTGGAAATCACGATTAAGCTTAAGCAGACATGCCGACGAAACCCCGAAATCCAAATATAGTAAAAGCATAACTATTCTTAAATAAGTTAAGTAATTCTATCTAAATGTTCAGTTATCTTAATGAAAAATTGCCTTCTACCGTTCATATTCAGTATTCATCCATTCATCATAAGTTGATTTTGAACAGATAACTTGCTTGGTCAACGGAACTGTGATGGATCAGCCACTTTCCTTCAATGGAAAGATATGCGGATTTCGGCGTTATCCAACCACAGGAAGATTTCCTGCCTGTAACAGTGTCTTATTGAATTTAACCAGCAACTTTGTCTCACTCGATCGACTATTTATCATACGCTATAGGTGGGGAGATTATGGTATGTCCAGTGTTGTTCTCTGACAATATTATTAATAATAATAATCATCATCATCAATGTCGTCGCCGCCGCCGTCATCGTCGTCATCATCATCATCATCATCATCATCGTCGTCATCATCATCATCATCATCATCATCGTCGTCGTCGTCGTCATCATCACCACCATCATCATCATCATCATCATCATCATCGTCGTCGCCGTCGTCGTCCTCGTCGTCGTCGTCATCATCACCATCAGACCCTAGGCCAACACGCAGAAAAATTAAATTATTTTTAATGGTTTTGTTTACGTTAAGCAAAGAGATTAGCAAATTACGAAACCAGCAAAGGTCAAAATTAAATGAAGATCTAACCTGTGATATGACGGGGGAAATGTGGGGGGATTTACCAAGAGAGAAATCCAGGTTTAGATGTCGGGTTGGAAAGTCCGGGAAAAATTTCCTAAACTCCAGTTTGCTAATTTCTATGCTTGATTGTAGCATTCCGAAGTATTTCCTAACGGGAAAGACATTAGAATAATGTGCGTGGGTATTATTGCAGAGCTCGACTGTGGCACCACTCTGTTCGCCAATACTTCCGGAGTTATTAACTTTCCATGGAATCCCACGGCCTATCCTGCAACAATCAACTGCACTTATACCATCTCAGCAAAAGGCAGGAGTCATATATTGTTCAGCCCCTATTTCAGCTCAACAACGCAACAGTTGTTAATACGGTCATTCCAAGAATGTGATGGGGAAGGCATAACGGTAAGCTGAATGAATTCTTTCGTGGACTGTAAAACCAAAATCAAGGTTGGGCTCACACGGTCTTAGATATTTACAGGCACACGCACACACGCACACACATGCCCACAAAGACGCGCACTCACACACACACAATGTCACACATGAAGCCAAACGAATCGATTTCAATAGAGAGTGAACCGGGTTCAGAGTCCCTGGTCGAAGTTTTGTCGGTACAGGTCTATACGGTGAGTAACGATAGCGACACCGCGACGGGAACACACGACTCGTGATAGAATAATCGCCTATAATTAATTATTTGGAGCAGCGTTCAACAATCATGGTGTTCGTCACCCACCGATCGCTGAATCAAAGACCCAACCATGGGCGGAGACTTAGGGGAACAGGGGTAAGGACGCTCTCAATGTTTATGTTGGGATTCGTCCATGCATTATTTTGTCCCCCTCCCAATACTTAAGCGCTAGTCGGCTACACATTCATGCATGGTTAAACAGATTACGAGAGAGATTTTCGACGAAAATACCAGAGGAAAACAGGTCATCAGGTTTTTTGACACGAAAAATGGTAATTTTTCCGCAAATTTCGACCAAATGACTAAAAAAAGGTCATCAGAAATTTGGGCGGCGAAAATGTCGTCCGCCCAAAATGTCTCGTCCTGCCTTCGGTCACGCATTCGTACACCGCAATTGGCAGACCAAGTCTCCGCCCCTGGACCTAACCGGGACGCACTGGGTCGCTCGAGTAGCCTACTTCTCCTCAGACATTAGAATTCCCCGATTGCATACGACATGCATTGTTATAGGTTCGTAGAATAGAGTCTGCAATAAGTTGCACTAACTGCAATAAACCAAGTGACCAAAAACTAACTGGCAAAATTTGATACGCATAGACGCCTGACAGAGGCGTTGAAAAATACTGCAGTGTGTGTCTGTGTTGTATCTTCCACTGTAGCTCGGTTGCTTATCGGAGGGTGAAACGGAGCTGAATCCGAACACGACCAGACAATTCTGTGGAAATGTCGGTTCAACTGAATATTACGGAATAGATCGTCAGTTTGTGTTTACTGATTGTCGCACGGTGAAGCTCTCCATCCGTTCAAGCGCTTACGACAATCAAGCGAGGATCAGCATTCCTTTTAAAGTTCTCGGACAAGGTGGGCCAATGATTTTTTTTATAATAATATGCGGTTGGTCCATCATACATGTAAATGAACCGACTTTGATTGTACAATTGCACAATATGTAGCCTACTGTAATTCCGTCGATTTTGACAGTTTATTTATAGTTATTGCGTCAAATTAAAGATATTTCCCTCTAGGTACTTTGAAACAGCCGAACTGGTAGGTCTACTAATTTAAATTTTAATAAAATATGCTTCGAACTGCCCTAGGTTCCTAGCTACCAGTTTGTTATCATTATTGGCACAATATGGCGCCGTTGACATGGTTACGACGATCGAGTTTTGATCTGAATTTTGGGAACTCTGTGTCCCAGTAAATTTGAAGCCAAGACGATGACTCGGGTATATAGGCCTAGGCGTACAGAAAAAAACCATGCTTCTTGTTATGGCACGCTCTACATGATGCAGGCTAAAGATAGGCCTGCAATAAGAAACGTGTTTAAATCTTAATACTATATAGA
The DNA here is from genome assembly GCA_945859605.1 of Lumbricus rubellus. NCBI lineage: Eukaryota > Metazoa > Annelida > Clitellata > Crassiclitellata > Lumbricidae > Lumbricus > Lumbricus rubellus. The sequence continues at coordinate 47,586,438 of OX243816.1, forward strand.
CCTAATCCACAGAGTGAAATATCCTTAATTTGACGCATTAAGTGCAAATAAATGACCTATGCATGCAAAGTCGATTCATTTAGGCCTATGCTGGACCAAACCGAATGCAATATATAGATAATTACATATATATAGGGCCTACATATTATGAGACAGCAGCGATTGCAATAGTGGCAATAATGTTGCAGTCTCTGTGGTCCTGAATGTCGTGCCCACTGTTGAGGTTGCAGCGGCGTGTGCTTTTCGATTGCGGGGTTGCAATGCTGGCATTGATGGTTGACTGTGATGGTAGACCTCTTTTAATGATGACGATGACAATTATAGCGAGTAAGTGAAAAGCTATTTGAGTGTGCAATAGAAAATCTTATTTTTCTACCAGATGAGATATGCGGAAATACGTCTTTCTCGGCACCATATGGAGTCTTGTCCTCTCCGCAGGTACCTTTGGGTTTCCCAAGTGCTGTCAACTGCCTATATGTCGTCGACAGTGGCCATGAAAATTCCGTGGTTCTCTACGTTGACCGTCTATACCTTGGATCGATGGATGATGTCATATCTGGAACCTGTAACAACGATTGGCTGACGGTGAGCACTGAGCAGTCTAACATATAATTGAATTATTTTGACCATCAGGTTTTTGTCGACGTAGATTCGTAGAAAATAAAATTTCGTTCTATATCCGGACATTAATTCTGGTCGTTTAAATTGCATTTTCGTCTGCCGATCATAAAATTTAATACCATTTACAAAAATTGCCATCACATTCCTTGTTCCATCAGTGTATTTGTACGAACTTTTCTGTAAAAATCCCAAACAGTTCATTTGAGTAATAATTATTATGCTGCCCTCAAAGCAGGATAAATTAAGGGAAGTCTGCCTAAAGCGGAGTGGAGTTCCTCCAAGTCGCTAGATAATTATGATAGCAGACATGGGGCGTCCTCGCCCAGACTAGACTAAGTGTAGTCGCCGAGTCTTAATGCAGACTGTGCACCTGCTCCAGCGTTTATTTATGTACAGTGATCGTTCACTCATTCAACGCCGTAGCCTTTAGCTCAACACACCGGGGGAACGAGGACGGTTAACTTCAGTGTCTGATGTCGCACTCTTGCATAGTTCCTTAGACACTGAGTCTGATGGAATGATTATTCAAGACTCACACCTCGGGCGAAAAAGAATAATTCTGATTCGCAATGACTTCAGTCCACTCTCCCCATCGACTTTGGAGGACTGGGAATAATATTATAGGGGGTCGTCGCTGGCGCCCCTCGCTTTTTATACAGTTACTGCCGCGGTCACTCTCAGTGTCATGTCAAACATCCTCGTAGAGCTCGTTAATCAGCCGGCCCGCAAATGAAGAAGCCGGCGGCGAGGTGGCAGATGGATTGGGGGTCAACATCACGGATGACTTCCCAATGCACACACAATCTAAATGGGTCAAACCACTGCTACAAAAGATGTTTTCGAAGCTATTCCCAGAGAAATGCGACCAGACTCTTTCGAAGCCAATCACGACTCAGCACGCAGGAGACCGGCGTTACGCCTTGCCGATTACTTCTTGCAGTTAAAACAGCCATTGATTTCGGCGGTTCAGGAACCGAGGACTTGCGCTGCTTAGATCGGACAGCAGCTGACCGGACGGCAGATGACCGGACGGCAGATGACCAGACGACGTTACCTCCATTCGATGGAGAACCGTCAGAGGTTTGGTGTAATATTTCATGGTGGTGCACATGCTGTCACCGTCCTAGCTTGCCTCTTGTGCCTCCCTACAGAGAAATGGACGACACTCTTACACCACAACTTTAATTCAAATGCGACCAACATGTAGGCTAGTCACTGTTCAAGACTGACGCTAGTTAAGTATCTAATATTATTGTCCACTTAAATATCCAATTGTTCCGAATAATTGTCGCTTAAACAGATAACTTGCTTGGTCAACGAAACATCCATGGCTCATTCAATTGCGGACAGAAAACTGTGCAACATCCATTCACCAGTTGTCGTAAGATTCCCCGCTTGTCGCAGCGTCTTTTTTAATTTCTCCATCGGTTATACAACGAAAACCGACGCTGGATTTACCGTACGCTACAGAATGGGAGATTATGGTGAGCAGCTAAGTTTATGATCTAGGCCTAGTGGCCTACCATCTACAGTCATAAAAATTATATATCTTGGTATTAAAGATAATAATTCTGAAAGTTATCTCTTTACTGTAACCACCATTATAGTAAATTACCACTCACCTACAGGGTGGTCCAACATAAATGAACCAACTTTGCATGGATATAATTCCGCCAAAGTTTTGAATTTATCTAGGCCTGTAATTTATGCGTCAAATTGAAGAAATTTTACTATAGTAACAGTCTTGACAATTTCGAATTGGTACTTATCTAGGGTTTAGTTATATGCATGATGCTTGGGACAGCCCTATCTACTATATTTTGTTGTCATTTGTGGCGCAATGCTGGCGCCGTTACCCCGGAAAATTCGCATGTCGTTTTTCGCTATCACGCGCATAAACGCAATCATTTTTAGGTGTTTGTTATTATTTTGCATGATTGACTATGATTAACAGTACTAACAGTCAATGCACCTCAAGATTTGTTTTACCATTTAATCATAAAATTTTCTTTTTACAGTGACTTCTATCCCAGCTGAACACCTGACCACAATTCCTCTTCTCCTCCTTGCGGGCCGGCCTTTCCCTCTCTGACTTTACGTCAGTTTTAGCTAATTTTTTTGATGATTCTTTCTGATTATCAGTGGTTCCAAGCGGCAACCACCCGGAATAGGGATAGAGGACCCTGACTTCCAGACAACAATTCACTATAAAGTAAAAATTCTCAACCTTCGGCATGCAGCTTCTGTGGCTGCGGTTGTCCCCATCATTTGAAATGACCTTCCTCCTGTAGGGGCCTACTAAGAACTAAGCTAATGACTCGGTTTTCAATAATATTGATTTGCATAAAGAGAATTGATCGTGAATATTTTACTGTCTATTATTATTGCTGTGTCAGATCGACAATGTGGCAATACAATCTTCAGTGGACCAAATGGAGTCATCAACTCACCTAGCTTCCCTCTGCCATCTCCGCACAATCTGAACTGCTTGTATTCCATCACTGGTGGAAAGTGGAGTATTATTTCACTCGCTTTTATATCATTCAGCATTGATGGATCGTCCAACCCGGATCCACATACCGCCTGGTGCTCAAATGCCTGGCTGACAGTGAGTAGTTTAAGGCTATGTTCGCAAAAAGCATCAGAGCAATTTTGTAGGACTACAACTGAATTGTTCATCAATAAACTATCAATTGAGCTACCGATTGGTAAGTCGGTGAGTCAATCATTCAATTAACCAGCTATGCAATTCGTCTAGCATGGTATCAATTCAAACTTCAATCAATTCGCTATTCTATCATTCAACTTCTTCATCAACCGTTCACCGATTTTCATTCATTGAAGCAGATGAGAAAGTGACAGTTCTGGGACAATCTAGGTCAAGTGACGTCATGGGTCAAGGGCAAGAGCAGGGCAATGGTAAGTCAAGGGCAAGGTCAAGGCAAGAGAATGGCTTCTTATCATGGGTACACCCAGGCAACACATAACATACGTCAGGCCTCTATATCTCCATAAGCGTCCATACGGTTTTGCCTTCATCCTACAGCCCAGAGACCTGGCTAATCAGTAGCATCATAAATCCAAAAATACACATTACTCACAACCTTTCTTATTTATGTATTAACCAAAAAATATACAATTCATTCGCCATTTTATACTTCATTATCCCATAATTATGCAAACGTATTCACCATTTCCCACAACATATTGTTACGAATTACCTTTGAAAGAGTAATAAGTTAATACATGCATGAAGTGTGGCCTTGCGATTACTAAGTATGACCTTCTATTAAATTATATTCGAACACAATCAACGGTTTGTTTTTCAAAGATTTTCACTCTTGCTCAACAGACACAACCAACTTAAACTAAAAATAATTATAACAGACTAAATATAGTCACACATATGACTTTACAAGCATGACAAAAAATAAGTAAAACCAATGAACACGTTTGAAACTCCAACGTTACCACATTCATGAAATTGGTGTTTTCCAGTTTCAAAGTTCTCCTGGACTCCTGGTAATGTAAATCACCACAACGTCTACCACAGTGAAACTGTCTCCTTAATACAGCTAACACCGAACCCTCGTCCTTGCTCGACGGAAACCCTGAATTACCGACGACACCGCACCCGCAGGGACACTGAAGAAGTTGTCGAACAACATTCGCCAAGGTGGCTTATCTCCCTTGTGGTCCGAGCGTTGCAACCCAAGCGTAAATGATACCTTGAATTACAGACGACCCTGCACTCGAATGGACACTGTAGAGGTTGTCAAACAGTCGCCAAGGTGGCTTTTCTCCATTGTGTTCCAAACGTTGCGCTCCAAGCGAAAACTAAAATCATTTCAACACAATACCAATATTGAGAATGATACCAACACAGATACGCCCTCTGAAAACTCAACTGCCATATTTGCAAGTTTCAACATTTTAAATCAAACCACACTGCTCATAAAATATAGCGTCACAACGAAACCATAATGTACACCAAAAACTAATATATATCTCACCCGAATGTATTCGGTTTCCTAAACATTTAAGAAAATGTTGAAGATCGCCTTCCACCACTACGAGTCATCCATTAATCTCTTCTGGTCTCTCCCAGAACCTCCCTACACAGACCCGGATGATAAACTCTTGTAGCGCATTTTTATGCACTATTTCTATAGCGCCTTTTCATGACACATATAACAATGTTTTCGTATTCTTAAGCTTTTATTACCAAAAAATATAAAAACTATTCACCATTGTCCACGACATAAGTCAAATATTTTTGGATTCAAATCTTTTATTAGCCAAAAGCTCAATATTTATAATCCACCAAATATTTATTCTCCATGGTGAATACTATTTTAGCTCTTGTCCTTTCTCTTGCCCTTGCCTTTTTTCCCTTACCCTTGTCCTTTCTCTTGCCCTTGCCTTCCTTTTCCCTTGCCCTTGTCTTCTCTTGCCCTCGACCATGACCTTGAGATATGACCTCGCTTGACCTAGACGATTGCCTTATCTACGCATTGAAGGAATCTGTCAAGAAATCAATTATCTTATCGTTAACTGCTACAAAACACAAACTCTCTCAATCATGAGACTCTGAATAAACATTTCTGTTTAGGTCAGCTGTTTATCCGATCGATCCGTTGTGGCGAATATTTCTTCGAGTAGAAAATACTGTGGTTATAAAACGACACCGCTAAAATTTGAATTTCCCAGGTGCGAAGCTGTGGTGCTGAACTTTAAAAGTTCTATGCACTCAAACAAAGGAGTTTTCAAAGTCAATTATACAGTCAGAGACACAGGTAGGCCTTTATTGACCCTGATACTAAATGCAATTCAAGGCATCATCGAGTCTCGCTTGCATGCACAAACACAAACACATACACAAACGCCCGCACACATACGCATGCATGCACAGACGCACCCACGCACCACCCACATACACCAACGCCCACTCCACACACGCACACACGCACGGTCACACGCATGCATTCACGCACGCACATACACAAGCACACACAATCACAAACACAATCACACACACGCGCAAAAACACAAACACATAAGATTTGTGGTTAGATAGACATTCACTGGCAGAATGAAGAAAAGTGAGACAAAGAGACACACACACACACACAAACATCTTATAAATGTTGTGAGTAAGACACGGGCAGAATAAAGGAAAGTGAGGCGGAATGACTGACAGAAGACATGTACTTTTGATTTTCATTGATGCGCTGCGTTGGAATGAACCCTTAAATTAATATTGTGATCATTTTTAGGCTACGTACAGATAGTCGCAGACGATGTTGCTCTTCAGTTCTAAAAATTTATTCTGCTTCAGCTGCGTCATTTATATAGGACGTCAAAGAGCACTCGTCCAGGGTTCAGTGGCGCTAGACACTCCCACACAACTGGCACGTGTTAGGCACCTGTCCAAAATGTAATAGCATGCATATTATTAAGCCTACATCACGCTCAATGCCTGGATGCTGAGAGAGGAAACTTAAGTGTGACGCCATAGTGAAGACTGGAGGTTATAAAGAATTTTTCGATTTGAGAAATAGACAGAATTTTGTAACTTTCAGATCAACTTGTTTCAGATTTCATTTGCGGCGTCTCTGTTTATGGTCCTCCATCCGGAGTGATTAGCTTCCCACTGAATAGCTCCGAATATGACAACCTCTTCGACTGCCAATATGTCATTAACGCCACGAAACCAAGTTCCATATCACTCACGATTTGGTCGATCAATCCTCGGAGCTCAGGCGGAAGCAACTGCCAACGTGATTGGCTGTTGGTGAGTACCTTATGTAATGTGCAAACATCCTATCGAATCACCATGTTTTAGGGTAAACGGAGTGAAGTGTAGATGTGCTCTGAACGCTAAAGTTTTCTTACCTGCCCATAAATCAGACCGTAAGTATTCAAAGGCACTTAGTCAATGCATGTTTTCCGTTCCTACGACTTTTTTTATCTAAATTTTAAATCCATCGAGAAATCAATTAACTTTTTATAGAAAGTTTCATCGTTTGAATATAATTATAGCGACCTTTTTTTGTTAAAGCAAGGCAGCTGGTAAAATAATCCCGAGTATTGGAATTAGATTCAATAGCAGTGGCGGTGCCAGAATTTCAGTTTGGTGTGGGTGGATGAAGCCCATGAGCGGACAAATAAAATTTCTGACGACATTGTTTAGTCCTTTGGAAAAAATCTGAAGAACAAATTCCATTTTCCCAGTTTAAATAAACTGACGACTTTTTTATTTAAAAAAGTCATTTGGTATCTTTTCAAGGGAGGCTTAGCCCAAAATATTTCATTTTCCCTGTAAAAAACCCATCACCTTTTGGGGAGGCTTAACCCCTACTCCTGGCGCAGCCACTGTCCAACAGTGGATCCATCGAGGTGGTGGGCCCTACCAGCTACCGGACGTTGGGTTTCCCATGTAACGATTTTTGTAATCGAACACTAGATTACACTCGTTTTGTTGTTGAGAACCGGGATATTGCAGTCTTTGCAGATTAATAAAAAACTTCATCCCAATAAGCGCTCGTGTAACCCGTAGAACTAATCGTTTTTTGTGACCGAGTTGCGATTTTGTCGACCTGTTTTCTCATTAAACGAACATAATTATATTAGTGCACAGTTTTGCAAGGCATCCTAGACATAACTTGCAACCAACGATGCAACATGAATCGTCGCAGCCACAATTACCGATACAATGTCATTGCAATTACAATCCAGACGTGATCGAAGTTTCAGAAATATGAACTTCTGCCAGATGACAGAAAAAGCACCCCTAATGAAACTTTATTTAACTGAGAATCAAAAATAAATAGCTATTAAAACTTTAATGAAAATTAATATCGGAAATGAGAAGTTCATCTATTGTTTCTGATGCATAAGCTTATGCATGTAGGCTACGTAGCAATGTTTTGTGCTCAAAGACATTTCGTTGGCTTCAATGAAGGCGCGTAGGTGCTCTCACCGTTGACGTCACTATTATGCCTTGATCCAGATCATCCTATGCCAGCCTCAAATTTGACAGCTCGCAAACATACCAAGATGCTTTATGTATGCCTGAGGTAATCAAATGTATCCGTAATCTTCTACATACACATTCCATAATGCTGCCATGCATTTGCAATAAATGATTAGAGGGTGTATCGATTAGCACAAATTCAACTCAATTACATTGTTTTGATTCGTTAACCCTGGGACGAATATTGAAATGATAATTGCTGTGAAGCCGAAGAAAATTAGGTAATTGAAAGAGAATTTGGTTGTTACATCATCCGCGGATTTATAGGCCTATGGGTCGGTCTAACCCTGCCATTCCAGTTTGTTGTGTTCACGAATTTCGTGCGAAAAAACAAATCAATTTTTATGATAAAGACAACTTAGTTAAAAATGTGTTCTTAGGAAGATGATTGGAGTTATACAAAATGAGACGAATTTCTTGGCGATTACGCCAGGGACTATGGGTCGAGCTTATGCGGATGGCGACTAAAATCCGTCCAAACAATGCGACTCATTTGAAAATTACCCTGCTGTTTACCCGGATAGAGTAACAAACATCGCCCGTGACGCATCAGAAAATACGAGCTCTGGTTGACTGAGAGGTTGGGTTGCGCCCTTCAATATTAGTCCCAGCATAACCCACCAGAAAGAAATAAACGAGATATAATATTACAAAGAGGATATTTATGCAGATTCTAATTTACCCAGGAGACCCCAAAGTCTTCGAAAACACCGCAAGCTAGGGCAACCCGGACAGCGCTGACCTTAATGCTAAGTTCCTAACCCATAGTGGAATGAGCAGCCTCTAAACTTATTTCACACAGAATGCGCTGCACCTCATTTCAGCATTTTTTTAGACTCTGTAGGAACGCGAGTAACTGCTAATCATTGACCTGTGCTAATGTGCTATGTGCTATGCAAAAAACAGTACTGTTGTTCCACCTTGGGTGTTCAGTGTCGATCCACCCTTCGATCGGCGAACCAAAGTGACCTTCTGGTTCCCCGCTCGCGGACTGCTATCCAACATCGTCGTTCATTCTCTGTATCTGGTCCTACAACCTGGAATGGTTTCCCTGTTACACTACGCGTAATTTCCAGGGGTTATTCCACTATGTTCGTTAAAAACCTCAAAACTGTCTTATTTGTCCGTGGTTGGGTCGAGAGCGCTTCTGAGTAACCTACCTTGAAAAGGCGTTAAATAAAATTTCTGAAATATATAAATGCTTTCTGCTTAGATCAAAAGCGCCGATGATCAGACTTCATGGAAACTCAACTTAACCCACAGATCCTGTGATCATCTCAACTCCAGCGTACACTTTACCTTTTCCGGTTGTGTAGCCATCGAAATAGACTTTCACAGAGAGTCTGTGTCCGCTGGGAAAACATTTTGCATAGAATACAGTGTCGCCAGCTACGGTAATAACGAGTAGTTTAGCCTACCAGGGTATTCTTAAATGAAACCTTAAGCTACAAAAGTTTTCAGAAATCTGAATCAGGAATCTGGATTAGCAGGAAAATAAACGACCGGATGCGAATTCAGCCCAGATTACGGATATTACATATTATTGGTACATGTACAATTATTGTACATGTATATTCGGAGTTTTTCTTCAGTGACAATGGACGCTGGGGTTCTTGTTAGGCCTAAGAACCCCAGCGCATCCATTGACGCATTGTTGACACTTTCTTGAAACCAGAAAAATTCAACTGTCGCGTTTGGTTCTAAGCGTGTTTTGCATCTATCATATGAAGAATTGATATCTATTATTATTTTATTCAATCGAGTAGATTGTCTACTTCGTTTCAGAGTTTATAACGACTTTCATGATAATTATATCGATTTTGGGAAGGTCAGAAAGGACAGAGTAGATGCTAAGTTGGTTGCGATTTAAGTTGAGCACTGGAACATCGAGTATTCATGAGACGGGAGTTGCTCCTGTCCTACATCGAAACATTACATCATACAATTATTTTGTGCCCGTAATTTTCTGAGCAGTAGCGGAGTGAACCCTTTAGTTTTTAGTCGCTTAACGAATAGAATATTAATTATTTTGCAATTATACTGATGTGAACAGGCGATAATGTGCCTACAACTGAACTGACTTCGACATCAATCTCAGATACTGATCACGTTGGCACAAACAAGAGCTGCGCAACAGGATGTGGACTTAACCACGACGATGACTCGACCAGCTGCGATTGTCTCCCAAGTCAGTTTTTAATTAGCGAACGATGGTCATCGGGTGAGATGATGTGTCGAATGCACTCAGATAATTCGTGTTAGAGTTGAATTGTTGTATGCATCGTATCTGCAACTTTTAAAATCGCCTTGCGAAGAACAGCGTAATTGGAGATGCTTCATTGGACATACCACGTAAGAAAAGTCTTACATAAATCGTATTGAAGACCCTAGTCTTATTAATCTGTTCGTGTTATGTTTCAGGTTGGGATAACTTGCAGTGAAATTCATCCTGAGGTGAAATATCAAACACCAATAAAAAATTCAATTCTAACTTTAGGTTTGTCACCTGCCGCAGAGAAGTTTAGAGTGGTAGAACTGGCTTTTAGAATGATTTTAGTCTGATGTTGCTGTCCTTTTACAACTCATTTCGACTGAGTTAGAATATGTATGCACTTGAAGATACCAGTCAAACCGCAGCGATGTCTGTCTCAACGGCGATTCCAGTCACTGCAAACTGTGCAGTGGATTGCGAGATCAGCAAAGACGGAACTAGCTGCGACTGTTCAACTACGCATTCAGGTAGCCTACTTCGTGTTATGATAGAAATCTGTTTTTTTGACAAGCATCGTCAAACAGGTAGGCCTACTTCGACTAATGCTTTCTTGACTAACATCATCAATGAAGACGTAATGTTTTGTCATAGGAAGGCAAAAACTCGTCCTGTAAAAACACTGAAAAACGACATAGCGAAGCATTGACTTATAACAATGCAATTAGCTAACTAAGTTTGCCTAATTAAAGTTGTAACACCTTTCTACTGCTGCATTCATTCAAGTTATAGGCCTAATCCACGTCATTGATGCAACACAATGACCTTGACAATGACTTTATAACCTTCAGAAGACTCCAAATGACAAAACAATATCACAAATGAATTCTACATACCTGAATCAGTAATATTTGAGGTATTACATGTGCTTATGTCGTGATAAAAGAAAAATTGAATTAAATGACCTTGAAAATGACCGTATGACCTTAAGATGACACAATGACCTTGACAATAACCTTATAACCTTGGCATGACCCAGGATGACAAAAACAATATCATAGCCTAAATGTATTCGACATACCTGAATCGGTAACATTAGATGTATTACACGTGCATATGATGTAAGTAATGAAAAAATTAAGAATGACCTTGACGTTGACCTTCAGATGACCCAGATGACAAAAACAATATCATAAATGAATTCTACATAGCTGAATCAGTAATATTTGAGGTATTGCACGTGCACATGCTGTGATAAATGAAAAAGATGAATTCAATGACCTTGAAAATGACCGTATGACCTTAATATGACCCCCGATGACAAAATCAATATCTGAAATGAATTCTACATACCTGAATTAGTAATATTAGAGTTATTACACGTGCATATCGTGTAAGAAATAATAAATTCTAATTTTCCAATATGGCCGGTGGCGGCCATATTGGATTTTGCAATTGCGCCATTCGTGACGTCATGGCGGACAAGCACCTCGGTGATTTTTCATGTTCAGGCACCCACTGACTGATTGGAAGTGAGAAACTCCCCCAACACCAAAGTGCATACGGGACCTCATGGCAGGCTCTGCATGGGAATCCTTTGGCGGCATTTGATTACCATGTACATTAAATTTCCATTGTGTTAACTTACCGTAAGTACTCTGTGAATGTTTTAAATATTTATTTGGCTACCTGAGTTGTCACCTGATGCTTCATGTGCTGATGAAATTAAAATGACCTAATTCGTTGTTTCTTTCAGGTGATCTTGTCGTTAACACCCAGATGGGCCTAAGTGGAAAGCGAGAACATGCGGCTGGAATTTCATTGGCTGTGATTTTCGTGGCAATAAATTGGTGTCATCTGTCTTTGCGCCTTCTTGCTTTTCAGACGACATCAAAAAAAGAAACGATTGGAGATGATCCTGCATGCGAGCGAGGAAGAAAGAGCTCAGAGGGAGTTGAATGCTGAATCTACAAAAGCAGGTTGTGAAAGTAGGATACCGGAAGTAGATGCTATTTGCATGCAACTGAACAGCTATGTAACCGCTAGCGGCCTTGTTTTGCAGAGTGGCTGAAATTGTGTTAGCCTGTCTGCATTACCCTAAACTTAAAGTGGTAAAAGAAATTCATGAGCTCTCCTGGCAGCACCAAGAATTTAGTTTGAAGAAACACTGTTAAAGAGATACAGCCAAATTGAAAACCATACCTGGTATCGTAAAAAGAAGCACACGTTAGCCGTTCAAAGTAATCAGTTGCTACATTGGCTATTGTACATGAATGTTTTAATCGATTTTGGTGACTCAAGACAGTAACACAGAGCTTCCTGTGTTATGAAACTTGTTCAAGACAAGCAATCAGAAAAATTGAGAAAAGTAGCCTCATCAGTAAAGAAATGCGCACATGCAGGACCTTCTCTTATTAATTGTATGCAATCGCTTACGCCTCTGTAAAGCGCTGCAAATGTTCAAGCGCATTGAACCAAAAACATTCACGATAATTTTCTCACTAAAAGATGATTGTACAGAAATGCAAAACGATGAACATGTCCAATTGCCATATACCAGAGAGAAGGAAGAAGCTGCTAAGGCTGTAAATGTTTAAAGCAAGAGAGGTTGAAAGGGGCAGGAGTTGATGGATCAGTGAACGAATTTTTGTAGGTTGTGACTTTAGTTAAATTGGAAAATTCTGACGGATGACCGAAGAACCTGAGCCAGATGAGATTGGTTGAGCGACGATAGTAAGGCCTCAAAAAATGTTGTGTTTCCGGTAACCCGACCGACCCTCTTTTATTGCCGCGACTCAAAACATTTTGTAAAAAAAATGTTATAAAACTTTTTTTACTAAAAAACATTTTTTTAGAAAAAAATTTCAATTAAAGTTTATTTAACATTTGTATTGACATAACATAAAAGACGTCAACAAAATGAAATTTAATAGGACTGTTTTCTAGAGCAGTTTTAGGTGCAGACAGTCGGGAAATAGGCAGTTTATACTTGCTTAGAACACGTACTTTATTGCAGCGTGTACCTTTGTGCAAAAATACTAGCGGGGTATACTTTTTCGGATAGTCACTGCATAAAAATATTTTACCAAAATAAAGAAATTCCGACCTACCTACCCAATTTTTTTTTAGCTCTGTTACCGGAAACACAACTCTTTTTTAGGCCTAATGAAGAAACTGAGATTGTGCGGAATTGGGGATAGATGATTCCTAAGTCCAGCTGCAGAGTGGTACATGGATACCTTGACAAATTAATTAATTATTGTTTTAAGTTTCGGACTTTCGGTCAAACATAGAGAGAGAGATCTACTTTATGCATGAGCTTTTAGCTTGTCTATCCTCTCTCCTACTGCCTCTTTTGTGATCCAGTGTTCAATTAAATTCAGTTCAATATGTTTATTGCTATCAGTTCCAGCCATAGACAAATGCCAATTAAAGGTCATAAAAAGCAATGCAGAGATACAACAGGAGATTCAGAATGGACCAGCCCCCACCCCCTTATTAGGACCACATATATGTTTCATGCATTGAAAGAAGAATCGCATAATATCTGTTCCTCTAAATGCATTGTAATGAGCCCGTAAACTTGGTAGGTTACTGTTTTATTTTATTTTTTTATATTGTGCATCAATAACAACGTGAACAGTTTCTGTTGTTCAGAGTCATCGTGTGGTGCTGATAGGAATCAGGACCAAGGTACCTCGAAATACCTTCCTCTGAGACCAATCTCCCAAGTTGGACACGAGGAACCGTCACCATCCATCACCGACTCAACAAAGAATCTAAGCGAAATTCAACTGGGTCCCTAGTTATGCACCCGACCTTTCCTCACAAAAGCCACGGTCTTGATAGGTCACAAAGGCGCCGTCAGAAATTTCCATTGAGACTAGACAGAACATGTCGATTTGATTCCATGTCTGAAATGCGGCTTGTCAACCTGATTTTGATTAAGCAAATATATATGTATATTGGAATTCGGGGCCCAACCCTATTTAAGCTTTCACTTTTATAAGACTCCATTTGTCTGCATTAATCATTTAGTTTAGCAGATTATAACGGATACTTTTGCTCTTGTCAACTACAATTGGACATGGATAACTCATTAGTCGCAACTAATTACTTTTTTTAGAGAAATAACTAGTTACTGCAATAGTTAGGCCTACCTCAAAAAGTAACTAGTTACTAGTAACGCGCTACTAGTGACGAGTAACGTACATGTATAGCATTGCCGATCGTCTTAATGTTGACTCGATTGCGAATTGTTACATAGTTGCCATTTGTGGATGCATTGCGCAGTATTAGGCACAGACACGATAAAGTTAATGTCCAGTAATCAACGTTGTACATTTTCCAAGTTGCACTTCCCCAGTGAAGTTCCCCTCATCCACTCAACCCAAAACGTTATAATCACCTTTTCACTTGTTTACGACTGAAGTCTCAGATGTGTAGTTGTGTACACTGTACACTGACTCCCATCATCCCTTACGTATCCAGCATAAAACATTCCCATCGCAAATAGACATTATATGATTATAGGCCTTCGTAAATATTCCCATGAGTTTATTTGAATACCTCGTTCTGCCGACCGATTGAATGTCTTTGTCGCCTCCCCCTTGCTCTATGAGCGAAGATCGTGTTTGTATGTGCCCTTTTTATAGCGCCCCTTCCAGATTTCTCCTCAGAAGCGTTCCCGACTACCGCGCAGACACTGAATTGGAGTTTCACGCCTGAGCAATTGCGAGTGAAGGACCTGCTAAAGGTCCCTACTAGGCTGCTTGAAGTGGATTCAAACCTGCAACCATTCGGCGTCAAGGCAACAAAAATGCCTAATACACTACCGCGCCCCAGAGAACATGAAGAAGAAATGAACTGATCCAATAAATTTCATTACAAAACATGATGCAGTTTTAGTGAATATCGTGAGACTGCTTACAATCTGACGGAAAAATGAATTTTAGGACATAATTATGATACGTAACTTGCTTCTGTATACACGAAGCATGTAAAGTAGATTTAGCCTACTCTTTAACTACTAGCGCACCCTCCCAGGGTGCACCACTTTGGCACCAAATATTTTATTCATTACGCTGAGGAACTGAAAATCAGCGCAGTAAGCTTACATCAAGCATGCGATTTAAAACATAACTGAATTTGGGAATACAGCGCGAGCGATTTTCAAATTATTGGAAAGGCTACAGAGCTTTTTTGCTTAAGCTCTGTAGCATACTAAGCATGGGCGGAGTTTGGTTTCCGTTCTTGGAGGGGCTAATGCCTTCCTGGGGGGCTAAATCCGGAAAAAATACCATTTTCATGGTAAAAAACTGAATCTGGGCCTTCTGGGGGGGGGGTTTAGCTCCCCCTATCCCCTGATAAACCCCGCCCATGATACTAAGTCTTGTCCCAATAATAATTATTGTTTGCGCGTTTGTCTGCAATTATCTGCATATTTGTGTAGCCTATTAATAATTACAAGTGCATAATTATATAAGCTTACACACTTGAGTGTAGACCTATTATTTTGTCCACTGAGACAAAATAATGCAATTTTTTAAAATTACATGATGAATTGCCTTTGGAAGTTTGGAGATATAGTCAACGACACTATAATTCTAGAGAAGTTTTTGTCATTAATCTCATCCTCACGACTCATCCTTCCGGAGGGTTGGGGTGGGGCTCAAGAAATCCGCAGATTGCGATTCGGTTTATTATTATTATTATAGCTGACTGAAAGTTTCTGTGGTAAATGATAGTCACACACAGATACGAAATGTCAGAAGTAATTAAAAGGTAATTATCATTCGTTCGTTATCTAGAACGGAGCACTGCGCAAATGTTGCAGCCATCAAGTCAGATACATGTATGAGCTGCAGTCATGTGATTCTAATGTTTTCCTAGGAAAAAAACAGATGAAATTTATCTTTTAATATTCAGGCGGTTGGGCTTAATTTAAGTCTGCAGTCATTACCAGCTGCTGGTTTCTTAAGCGGCGGAGTAGGCCTATCTATCGTTGTAATCGGCTGACTACAATCAATTAATTTGCATAATAATGGTAGTGGCGCCTCCTAATTCCTAACGCAGATAATTCTATTAAACTTGGACGGTTCTTCTGTGAGCACACTGAGCAGGATGTGGATACAGTTAGACCTCGCCGATCAATCATTGCGTTCGAGACCAATCCTCGATTTTTCTACAGTTCTTGCTCTCGTGCACGAGCACCGACGGTGCACCATGGATGCGAAATAATTTATCTCCTCTTGTTGTAGGCCTACTATAAACACAGACATTGAACAAGACTTTGGCTTAGGACTCACAAACATTGACATAGAAATCTCCAGTCACAAACTTACCTTTTTTCTCGAGGAGCACTTCTGAAAGGCTCTTGCTGTGAGAAGCACTTTATAAGTGGCCAGATACAATACAATACAAAACAATACAAACGAAATCTTGAATCTAATACTGGAGAATAACTGACGGTATACGTTTCCTGCATGCGCACAGTTGAAGCCAACAGAGCATTATGATATAATACGTATATGCAATGCAAGTGTGTCTTATAAGGTTAGCCCAGAGATTTCTTTTAGTTCTTGTTGCTCGCAATACGATGGTGAAAAATCGACTCTTCTCTGTTGTGTGTCTATTGATCCGGAACGGTCTTTCGTTTGTCGAGTTAGGTCTTCACTTGGGACTGTTTTCGCTAGTACCGCTCTAAATTAAAAACCCATTATTCCGGCTTTTGGGGCGCACTAGAGTCGGGAGGGCCTCTGAGTAATTTCCTTGACCGGGCGCTATGTAAATTCCTGAATGAATCCAGGCCTGTGTAGCAGTGCATTTGTCTAGTTTTATCATGTAGCCTATGCACTGTTAGTCTGTTATCTGTAATAATTTACGCACTAATCGTTACGAGTGTATAGACTAATAATTATACATGAATGAGTATTTTTTCTGACACGATAATGAAGCATTTTATTAACTTATCAAGCAGCGCAATTATTTTCCAAGTTACACAACGATTGTCTTATAACAGTGGCGAGTACACAATCTGATACTTCACTTGCTCCCTTCAAAATGTGGCCTACTAGGTCAACAAATAAGCCTAACCCGATTCTAAACCTACTACCACTAGCCATTTTAAAGAAGATAATTGCTTGCATCCTCTCGTGTGTATCTTGATAAGCGCTTTCGTCAACAATAGCAACAATTATTGGCCGAGCCTAATTACTATTATAATCGTCAAGCTGGTTCCGACAGCTCGATTTCCGGGCGAGTGCATAATTATTAGACAGAGCAGAACTGCAGTGAAATAGGTCTGCGTTTCATCACTCTTTCTAAATAGAGATTCCACGCGACGGAATACGGATCTGACTACTGTTGCTAAATTATAGTTCAAAGCTAGCCTAGTTGATCAACCAGGGCCTATTTCATTCATTCATTCATTCATTCCGAAAACTTATATAGCGCCTCTTCAAGAAGTCTACTCAGAGGCGCTCCCAGCCCAGCCACGGCTAAAAAAATAGGTCTTAAGTAACTTGTAGAAGGCAGGCAAATTATTCCGAGGTAGCGAGCGTAGCGCAAGCGGGAGCCCATTCCATGTGGACGGGCCAACAACCGAGAAGGCTCTACGCTGCCTGGTAGCACAGCGGGTTCGAGGGACCAGCAGCTCCCCATTGGCCGAAGAGCGTAAAGCTCGACGGGAGGCTATGTCGGAGACAGGGCGACAAAGATCAGATAAGTAGGATGGAGCACAGCCAGTGAGGCACCGCCAGACAAGCGCTGCTATTCTGTATGAGATGCGCTGCGAGACAGGAAGCCAGTGCAGAACATCACGCATGTAGGCAGAGACCGGGGAAAATTTTGGAATATGACCAATAAGCCGAGCAGCAGAGCGCATGACCCGGTCAAGACGCCCTATTAAGCTAGATGGGTGACCAACAAGAACTGAGCAGCAATGATCAATTCTGCTGGTTACAAACGCGTGAACAAGGACCACAGCAGCATCGTGAGATAGAGACCGCAGGACAACACGCAACTGGCGGAGCTGATAATAGCAGCTTCGAGTTACTAGGTTAACATGCTGCGAGAGGTTTAGTTCTTGGTCAAGTGTCACTCCAAGATCACGGACTGTATGAGAAAAAGCAATGTGGGGGAAAGTCTGAGCCAAATGGTGCAGGTCTAGACCAGCCAATTGCCTGCGACCGCCAAGCCAAATGAATTGGGTTTTGGATGGATTTAACTGCAAGCGATTAGAAGCCATCCAGCCAGAAAGGGCATCAATGGCAGAGCACATCAGCCCAACAGAGTCAATTGCATCTGATGCACGACAGTGAACATATGCTTGGATGTCATCAGCATATAGCTGATGTAGGAGTCCGCATACCCGCAGTAGGGAGCTGACATCTGAAGTGTAAAGAATATAAAGTAAAGGGCCCAGAACTGATCCCTGGGGCACACCAAAAAGGGCAGGGACCCAGCGAGACCTAGTTGAGCCAGATATCACACAGTTTGAGCGGTCAGCAAGAAAAGAGCGTAGCCATTCTAGGGGCTTCTCAGTGAGCCCAAAAGAGACAGAAAGGCGATGAAGAAGAATCGAATGATCTACAGAATCAAAGGCAGAGCTGACATCAAAAAGAGCCAAAAGAGTTATCTGACCACAGTCCATGGCGCCATAGAAGTCAGACAGGAGGCGGACCAATAGGGTCTCAGTAGTGGGGACCTTATTTCTTGCACTGCAAAAACGGCATTTTGGTCGATTGCTAACTTTACTTTAAAATTCTATTGTTGTTTTAAACAGTGGCAGAGTGAAAGTGGAACAAAGCTCTTCAAAAACAGTCAACGATGCAGACCGTGCTTCAGTTGACGATTTGTTTCCTCTGCGTAATGCACAAAGTCGATTCCGCAAAAAACGGTAACAGTCAGTAGGCTAGCTTCTAAAATTTGTAATCATGACAATGTTGTAGGCCTATTACTGGATAAATTTCTTCCACTGCATGAGGTTTGATTTTCGACCTCTCGATTAAGAGTGAGTATGTTTATCACTTCATTTTGCTGCGCACCTGTTGCTAATTCCGAATAGGCCTAGTTCAAGATTCTTCGGCAAAGGAAAATGGCCAGCAGCCAAGAACATTAAAATACTTTGAGGATCCTCATAAGTTTATTATTAACATCATACAGGACATATAATTAAATTGTAACTATATGTGAAATCTAAAATTTTGGATAATAAAAAATTATATCGTTTTAGTGTCGGTAATTATCCGCCATTGCTTGGGTTTCAGTGTTAGCAGAATACAAGTCGGATTGACGAAAAGAACCCTTTCGAAATAAAAGCGGGATTGATGAAAGTAATTTCTGTTAACATACAACAGGGATTAATGAAAACAATCTTGCTGAAATTGAAGCTGGATTGATAAACAATAATTTTAAATTAAGTGCCGAAGCAGTGATGAAATCTTATAATGCAGCATTCGTCACTGAGAACTACAAGCTGCCATACCACAGCAATGTTCCAGGGACTTAGCTAAATTTCCGGCCATGTCTAAAATTTCTTGGTTTTGTTTAGGGTTACAGAGCATATATGCTAAGCAGATTATGGTTCCAGAGTGTGGTTGTTACACATAGTAGGTTTGAGCTGTAATGTCACACTTCCTACCCACAATCAGGGGTTACAGAATATAGTTGCTAAGCAAAGTAGGGTTCCAGATTGCTATACAGATTAGGGCAATGTCACGCTTCCTATTCACAATCTAGGGATACAGAACACAAATACTAAGCAAAGTAGGGTCCCAGAGTTTGAATGCTAAGCAAGTTGGAGTTGAGGTCCTTTCGTCAGCAGGGAGCCAGCCCATCAACCAATGTAGGTGTCCTCTGCTGAAGTAAGGAGGCAGTCTAGGTGTTATCGCAGAGTTCCGGTAGTCCTGGGGCACTTCCTGCGCCCCGGGAACCAGGATGGGGCACTTCCGTTAGCCTGGAACCAGCGTAGAAGCTATTATAGAGCAGGGAACCAGCATGCTGCTCCAGAACACTTACTCCCATAACTACTGATATGTTATCAGGCATTAGAGATAATTATATGAAAAAACAATTTGGCTTACCTTTTTAAACCCCGGTGTAGATAGAATAGATCGACCTTTTAACGAGCTTTTATGCAGCACTGCGGAACACAAAATAAAACACTTAAATAAATGTGTGCGGGTGTTATTGTAGCGCTCGACTGTGGCACAACTCTGTTCACCAATACATCTGGAGTCATCAACCTACCAAGAAATACCGCGATCTATCCTGCAACAGTCAACTGCACTTATACCATCTCCACAACTGGCTTAAGTCATATTTGGCTCCACGTCAATTATTATACATTCAATAAATTCTTACAGTACTTCCAAGAATGTGACGGATTAGGCGTAACGGTAAGTTGTTTGCATTATTTCGTGTCCTGTAACACCGAAGTTAAGATACATGCAGTCCAATTACTTACGTAGAAATACACTATCGCCAGTGGCGTAGTCAATGGGTTTGGGGGCTAAACCACCCATTGACTTAGGAGAAAAGGTTTTTAAAGGTTATTATTTTGTCCACTTAGGCCTTATAGCCTATACGAAAAAACAAGCATTTGGCCAGTAAACCCCCCCGTCATAAATTCCTGGCTACGCCACTGTCTAGGCCTATCAGTGGCGTAGTAGCTCTGGAAAGCGTTGACTACGCAAGTGGGCAAATGATGTCAAATGGAGGTGACGATAATAAAGTTCATCATTCCGAGGAGACTTTATAAACGTGATTCCGACCACGTCGCCGTCTTTCGCAAAGAATAAAATTAGCCGGGTGCATACGACGTACCCAGCCTAGTAGCCTACAGCTAAATTGAATCTAGACTAGAGTGCTCCAGATTCTAATGCATTTTCAAAAAGTTTCAAAAAGTACTGCTCCCTGGCAATTTTCCCATTCCATTTATCATTTTCTTCAACTGTACCAAGTTTCAGACCAATTGAAAAAGGTTAAGCCTTGCCACCGGCATAAAAACTTTACAATAGGAAAATACATGGGAATTTTCTTTAAAATCGGCAATTTGGAAACTATGATTGGAATTGGTGGGAAAACTTAATTATTTCATGATGATTAACTTATTTTACAAGCTCTTATATATGTTTGACGTTATTTATTATGAGAAATGTTAGATGCCCAGGGTGCAGTATGAGAGTTATACAAAAATTACTGCATGGAAATCATACATTATTTATGTGGAGTTGCGTTGTGCAATGAAAACATTACTGTGGATCTTAAGAAAGACTTAGGTGTAGAATCCAAACCAAGAAATTCTCACACTGGCTGGATGTGTCTTAGATTGTTTATTGAACATAGATAAACTATTTTTAAGAAGTGATGACGAGGCAATATGCCTTGTTGGGGGCCAATTATCCAATTGTCAGACAACGGAATTTCTATAGGCTAAATGGAGACGTTTTAAGTTTGTTCGTTTATCTAAAAAAGATCCAAATGTTCGTGCTACTGGAACGATTCTAAAAGCAGTGAAAAGCAATTAAATAAGTTTGGGGTTGTCGAGCAACGAAAGAAGAACGTCAAGGACAAGATTCTGAACCTTTACGATAATTATAATAAAGTCGTGTTTGCACGTTCAATGCCTTATTTTTTGGTCAAGGAGTGGTTCTTAGCAATGTCTGCTGCGGATGCACCTTTAGATGGTCTGCAGTTCTGTACTGATCTCAACACGACTGGTTCAGATGTTGCAGGAGCTGAAGTTACTGTCCTTAGACATTTATGATATCTTGCAGAAGAAGCTGTGTCATTCGCATTGATCTTCAATCAATGGTTTCTGAATCGGAAAAACCACAAATCGCTTGCCAACTTCCGACAGTGAGACAAACAGAACCGCTGGAAACCCCAATTTAAGTAGAATATTTCCGCAGTTGACTGCATCCTCAAAACTGATTCATTTGATTACCAAAAAGGCAGTGCTTGTTGTTCAACCTACTTAATATTGAAAGTGATTGGATCAACTTAGGCTACTACCAAGCACAGTGGAAAGCTGTTGACGATTTCCAGCAAGCAGCTCTATACTATAGCCCATGACTATCTGTTCGTGAATGGAAGAAGCGATGAAACTAATAACATACTTTGTAAATACAGTCATAAAGGATGAATGTCAACGATAGTCTACTCTACAGGTGGTTGAAGCTCATCCACACAGATTCTGAGATTTTAAGCACTGAGGAAACTCTTGAAACAGTACTGTAGCCTATACCGGTACATGTAACAGTTGTAACACTGTAAGATCTGTAGGTCTGTGGGAGTGGGAGTTGAATTGCAGTAACAGTTTGTGGAGAGGTGTTGCATTATTTTGAAGTTAGGGTCATGTTCTGACCAATAAATTATAAACACATACTAGTTTTTTCATGTATACTTACATACCGGCAATTTGTATTTTCAACCGAAAAATATCGGCTAATGTTAAACTTCATCGTGCTGGTGGCAAGGCTTAACCTTGATGTAGAATCCTAAAATTTGGTTTTTTAGACTCATATCTATGAGACGCATGGGAAAATATCCGGGGAGCTAAGAATTTTCAACTTTTATTTTTTTAGAGCACCCTAATCTAGACTCATCTAGCCTAAATGGGAGATTCTAACTCGCATGTGCCGTGCAGTCGTCGACACCAAGTAGTGTAGACCTACAATGTTGCAAGAAATCAGCTGCACTAACTGATTTCAATTAACGAATAATATTATAGTGCAAAACTCGACGGGAAAGGAACGCATAGGAAATATACGTTTCTTTGTGTCTCTCGCTGTATATCGGTTGCATTGGCGAAGGAGAAACAGAACTGAATCCTAACACGACGATGGTATTCTGTCGAAATAAAGAAATGCCTTTTTCACTCGAGCGTGTGTTGGCGTTCGTTGATTGCCGTGCGCTGAAGTTGTCCATCCGTTCTATCTCTTTCGACTATCAAGAAACACTGAGCCTTGGCTTTACCGTTTTTGAGCCCGGTATGTATGACAATGTCTAGGCTTATATTTATACTTATGATCAGAATAGGGGAACAGTACTGTTGTTTATGTGGTTGCAGTGGTAGCAGCCAGTGAGAGTGGTAGTGCTAGTGGTACAGTACCTGCCGTTGCTATGATTGGTGCTGTGGTGTTGATTGTGATGCTGTTTGTTGAAGTGACGGTGTTGCGTGGGTTGTGGATTGGTAGTTTCGGTGGCAACATTGATGGTAGTGATTCATGTTAACAGTGACGGTAGACT
This sequence comes from Lumbricus rubellus, assembly GCA_945859605.1. Classification (NCBI taxonomy): domain Eukaryota; kingdom Metazoa; phylum Annelida; class Clitellata; order Crassiclitellata; family Lumbricidae; genus Lumbricus; species Lumbricus rubellus. Next base: position 47,609,558 of record OX243816.1, read on the forward strand.
TCTTTTAGTGAAGACGACGACAACAGCGAGAAAGAAACAAAATCTTTGTAGAGAGTAAGAGAAAACCCTTGTTGTTCTACCAGATGAGTTATGCGGAACTACATCGTTCTCGGCACCATATGGAATCGTGTCCTCCCCGCAGTTACCATCAAATTACCCAAAAGCCGTCAACTGCCTCTATGTCATCGAGAGTGACCATGTCAATTCGGTGGTTCTTAAAGTTGACCGTCTACACTTTGGACCGAGGTTTGACCGGAACTGCAATGACAGTTGGCTGATGGTTAGTGGTTCAAAATATTTTATTTCTCGTTCTGATTTTCACCGATCCGGAAAATAATGATCTTTCCATTTCTAAACACGTCTGGACGCATGATATGAATTTTCGTCTGCTTATGATGAATTTCACATTGAAATTTTGCCGTCACGCAGCCAAAACCTGTCTGTAACTCAGTGTTATTTTACTTCACAAAATAATTTCTATTTCAGTTTCAGTTCAGTTCGGCTGGAAGTAATTTCAGTTTCAGTTCAGTTTCAGTTCTCAAATAATTTCAGTTCAACTTCAACTTCGCGTTCTTAAATAATTTCAGTTCAACTTCAACTTCGAGTTCTTAAATCATTTCAGTTCAAGATACAGTTCTTAAATAATTTCAGTTCAGGTTACCATTCTTAATTAATCTTACTTCGAGTTCAATCAACGTAGTTACTTGAAGTTGTGTGCCAATTTATGAAAGCGGGCTAAGTGGCTGATCAAGTTGCTCGAGTTCTTCCTTGCCAAAAATACGCCACACTCATTTCCCGTTTTCTCATCGATCACAACGCACTTCGATTTGCCAGACTCTTCACAATACTCAAAATATTCCCAAACTGGACTCTCCCTTTTCCTACCGGACAACAAACGAGCTAAACTTGACGACATTCTCGAAAAGAACCGCTGAACGACAACACTGTGAACTATAATACCGTTATATACCGAGAAATCTCGCGAGATTAACGACTTTCTCTTAACATAGTCCAACGAAAGACTGGTTCACCGCTAATTTAAGTCAGTAAGTAAATTACTTCATTTCTATAACATAGTCCAACGAAAGACTGGTTCACCGCTAATTTAAGTCAGTAAGTAAATTATTTCATTTCTAGTTTTAGTCATAAATGTGTATAATTTCCGTTCGGATTTTAATTATCGTTACAGTTTTTATTCAGTTCGGCATCATTTATTTCCGTTTCCGTTCAGTTTTCGTTCTTAGAATATTTTCAGTTATCGTTATACTTATCGTTAACGGAATGGATTATTTTCAGTTCGACTTATCGTTTCCGTTAACGAATATAACACTGCTGTAACTTACAGTCAATTTTTTCCTACTCAAAATGTCTTGTCAGTGTTCATGGGCGGAGTTTATCAGGGGATAAGGGGAAGCTAAGCCCCCCCCCCAAGAAGGCCCATGTCAAAATGCAAAATTAATGGTATTTTTCGCGGGGTTAGCCCCCCCCAAAAAAAGAAGGCGCAGACACGAAACTTGAATCGAATGACTAGAAAAGGTCGTCAACTTTTTGGCGGAGAAAATGGTATGCTTTTCTTTAGATTTGAAATTAATGACTAAAAAAGTCATGAACTTTTTTGGGCCGAGAAAATTTTCCCATCCGCTCGATCTGGACTGAGTCTCCTCCCAACTGTGCAAAATATTTTGTGTTCGGGGGTAATCTGAAACCGGTTTCAAGTTACCGGGGAGGGGTAATGTTTAGGAAGGAGTAATCTGAAACCTTTACACCGGGAAAGAATTTATATTGTTCGGAAATTATCTTTTGAAATTATCTCTTGAATTATCTCTTGAACAGATAACTTGCATGGTCAACGGGACATCCATGGTTCATTCTATGGCGGACAGAAAGCTTTGCAGCTTCGAGTCACGATTTGTTATAAGATTTCCCGCTTGTCGCATCGTCTTATTTAATATCTCCATCGGTTATACAAACTACGAGGCCACAGGATTTACCGCACGTTACTCAACGGGAGATTATGGTAAGCGTTTGTAAGCATCTTGTCAAAACAATGGATTAAAAATTACCTCTTTGTTAAATAGCCAAAACTGCCTCTTAACCATGATAGGCCTAGTCGTCATTATTATAAAATAAGCTTAGTAAAATACCACTTAGGACTTCCAACTATGCTATTCCATAAAATTGCGCTTTGGCTACAATTTTTACAGTGTTGCAACTGGGTGCGATGGTGTAGTGGTGGCGTCGGTGCTTTGGAGTTGGAGGGTTCCAGGTTCAAATCCACCTCAAGCTGCCGCAAATAGGGATTTTGATCAAGTCCTTCACTCGCAACTGCTCAGGCGATTTGGCGTGAAACTCCGATACAGTGTCCGCGCCGTAGTCTGGAGTGCCTCCGAGTAGAATATGTGAGCTTGAAGAGGCGTTTTAGAAATATAGAGATAATAAGTAAATAAATAAAATAAATAGCTGGATCTTGACTATAATAATTATTATATTCGGTACCCTGGTTAAGGTTCCGTTAAGAATAGTTCTATAAATTAACAAATATAGCATAGCCCATTTCTCAAAAATAGCAATATTGAAGAGAAGTCATAATTCTCTGTCTTCGGTGGCGTCGTCATCGACATACACAAGTAATAAAACTTCAGAGTAAAACTGTATTAATTTTTATTAGAAAATACAGTTAGATTATGCCGTGGCCTCGCAATTGCCAGACTACCGATGTAATCATAGAATGATGCTCACTGCACATAAGAAATCACTCCATTATAATTGATTAGATTAGATTAAATTAAATTAGATTAGATTAGATTAGATTAGAGAGGACAGACTGTTGATGACAACCAGCGAATACTCAGATTAGGATCGCACTGCCACTGCTCACTCCAGGTGCATTGCCCGTGCATGCTCTTAGTCCAGAATTAGCCCATCTTCCCCAGTGCTTTCGCATTGGGTTTAAAGTTCTCTAAACTTCCCAGTTCCGATTCCGTCTTAATTAATAATGACTTTCTTGTTCGTTTATTAAAGCACTGAGGCAGTTCGAGAACGCTGCTGATTTTTAAGTGAAACTAGGCCCGTTAATAAATTAATGTAAGCTTAGATGTTCAACTGCGCATGTTAAATCACCAAAATAGAATTTCAATTTACATTGTCAATGCTTGCCTAAGCTTATGTAATAGCATAATAGCCTATAGTCACGTAGTTCAATTTAGTGTATCATACGATGGCCTACCAAATCCAAGTCCTCATTAAGTCAGCAATTCAAACGGGCCAACGTGAGTCATTCGTGACGTCAATTGGTGAATACAGCAACAAGCGACTATAATTATACTATAACTATAGGATAATAAACCCACTAGCCACATATTTAAAAAATTATATTACCAACCTTTTGCTGCCGACAAGCATTTTTCATCACATGAATATGCTGCCAACAGTATTGATTTCAGTCGAGAGCATTTATCACGATTGTTTTACTGAGAAAATATCAACGCTCTTAAAATAGTCGGTGTCTATTTTGCTGTGTCAGATCCGGATTGTGGCAATGCATCCTACAGTGGACCAACTGGAGTCATAACCTCACCGCCGCCATCTCAGTCCTTTCGTCGGAACAATCATTTAGACTGCTTGTATTCCATAACTGGCGGACAGAATACTACCATTTCAGTCACTTTTATCTCATTCAGTCTCAGTGGCCGTAACCATGCGTACATGAATAGGGATGACTTCTGCTCTAGCGACTGGCTGACAGTAAGCATTTTATTCTATGCATGCCGACTCGCCATGTCAATGTCGTAAAGGTTACAGTCTAAGATAGGGTTATTTTGCTCAACTGATTGAAGCTGAATGTAGTCTTTTATTCATCAATCAATCAGTAAATCAATCAGTTATTTCAGCATCGAATCATTAGTAGGCCTAGGTCTGTTAATCAATCCGATGTTCTCTCGTTCAAAATTTATTAAAAATCATTGACATTAAGAATTTCAGTCAGTTTTTCACTTGTCATTGACTTTCTTTCATTCACAAAAAATAATGTCACTAATATTATTGTTCGATGAAAGAAATGCACAAAAACAATAAATGACAGGTGACTTAAAAAAACTTTCTGTTTAGGTCAGCTGCTTATCGGATCGATCTGCTGCGGCGAATATTTCATCGAGTAGAAGATACTGTGGATCTAAATATGCGCCACTAAAATTTGCATTTCCCAATTGCGAAGTTGCAGTGCTGAACTATCGCAGCTATTCGGGCTCGCCCAAAGCAGAATTCAAAGTCATTTATGCAGTCACAGAGACAGAGACAGGTAGGCCTATGTTGACCAGCTTCACTGAATGCAATTCCAATAATTTTATATACAATCCAATAATTTTACATAAAATCCAATAATTTTAAATAAACTCCAATAATTTTATATAAAATCCAATAATTTTATATAAAATATATGCGATATAAGTGGAGGGTCGTAGGTGGACAGACGTATACACATAACCATGCAGTTGGACATACATAAACACGGTCAGGTAGGGACAGAGATATACCAAAACGGACACTCAGAATGAAGACAGAAAAATTATACACATACATGACAGACTGGAGATAGATAGGCCTACTTGCTACGCTGTAGGCCTACTGGATAGGCCTTAGGCCTACAACTTAAAACCGTGATCGTTTTCATGTGGATGTAGTCACTATTACGTTATTTTGAAACCCCACGTAGTCTTACATTGTGTGGCGTAACATCCTTTTAGCCTTTCACATTTCCTAATGTAAATTTTTAGTTGTCACGGAGGGAGGGACGGAGCAAGTGAGGGTGGGGAAGTAGAGGATTGGCCGGGAAGGGGCGAATCCTAAAATTTCCGGGCAACGCCGGATATCCCAGCTAGTTCTAAATAAAACTAGGTCGACAGTTTGTAGAAAACTCAATGAAGACTCTGAGGCTGTCATTTTATAAGCAGGAAAATCCCGAAACGAATAAATTATAAAGGTCACGTGTACAAAATATCAAGTTTTTTTAAAGCGACAAACTCAGTTGTATGCGCTTCTTACATTGGTAGCCTACAGTAGCCTAACTAATAGGATACGGTCCATATCATATGGACTAGGCTATGTCTCTTTCCGTTTGTATAGTGAGAGAGTTTCTGGATTATAATTTATAAAATTATTGTCGTCTGTATTTTGTAGACAACGTGTTCACATTCTAAGATTCCCTCTGTTTACTATTATACATGTAATTTACAAACTTCCCAGGCCCCACTCAAATGCCAAGCGCACGACACCAGATTATACGCGGACGCTGCGTCGAGTTAGAAGGGTTGTTCAAAGGTTGTCCGAATGAGGTCCAAGCCCGATTTTCAGGACGTTAGACGGTTAGAGGATCACAAGAGTTCGGGATGCTTATCTAATGTTCTAAATCGAAATAGCGCACCGTATATTTTGCACTCATAGTTGATTTGAGCAGTATAATGGAACAGCCCTTTAGTCGCTTAACGAGAAATATTTTTGGCAAAACTTGTGTGAGCAGATGACAGCATACGTACAGATGAATTGACTATGTCACCAGCAGCAACTTCAGTCTCAACGGCGATTCCAGTCACAACTGCAAACTGTGAAGTGGGTTGCGAGATCAGCAAAGATGGAACAAGCTGCGACTGTCCTACAACTACAGTCAGACCTTCACTTGTCCCGGTAGAAACTACTACGCAGCCAGGTAGACCTATACTTCGTTTCTGAGGTCATAACGGCTTCTTTCATGACGGACATCCTCAAAGGCTTTGCACCATATTATATGGTTTGACATAATGGTCTGATCTCTAGGACGGATGAGACCTAGGCAGAAGGTTGTATCAGATGCAGATGCTCTGCGATATCGTTTTGCAGCATTTCCAAACACCGGTTGCACCATTCACAGTGTTTCCTATTATATTAAATTACAGCGCAAACGAGTGTCTGCAAATGGATTTAACAAACAAGGGATACACTTATATTATTTTTAAGAAATATATACTCAAAGAGCTGGGAATTTTGCAAATCAATTATAACCAACTCTAGTCTTTGTTTGATATGAGGAGTTGCTGCGGCCAGGGCTGCTTATAGATTTTAACTAATTTTACTATTATATTAATTATTATTGACAATGATGACAAATATTTCTATTGTATGTGTGGGGCCTCCTGAAGTTCGGGGCCGCTGTTCGGCCGAACATGTTGAACATGCCTTAATCCGGCCCTGCTTTCAGGTCATGTTGTCGCTAACACCCAGACGAACTTAAATGGCCGGCGAGGACGTGCAGTCGGCATTTCGTTGGTTCTTGTGATAGCTGGTGTCATCTGTCTCGGTGTCTTCTTGCTTTTCAGACGACTCCAAAAGAAGAATCACTCGGAGAATGAAGAAACCGAAGAAGAAAGAGCTCAGAGGAAGATGGACGCTGAATCTACAAAATCAGGTATCAATCATAAATTATGCTTTTGTGAATGCAACATAACTTCTATTTTTGCAGAGCCTTTTTCTGTGGCCTCTGCAAGAGTCGGGAGCACTAAAGCAAACCTTTCTAGCACAACCACAAAGTGATGAAACATATCCCTAAATTCCTAGCAGCATCAACAATTCATTTTGAAGAGAAAGTTGCGGCAAATGAGAACCTTTTGACAGATGGAATAATTAGTGGTTCCAAAAGTTCAGTTATTAGGCCCCTATATCACAATTTCATTGACGTTAATGTATCCAGACTGAAACACAGAACTACTTAGTGTGTTATGGAGTTCTTTTAAAGAAAATTATTCTGATAAATATACGGCAATATAATAATTTTATTTCATTTGCATCATCGCGTGTGGATGCAATCGCAAAATGCATTTTACGGTAAGACTTACTTAAAATCTAAACACATTGAACCAGTTCATTAACGATTATTGAGTCATGATTATAAAAGTCATTGTCTGCAGATAGCCTACTCCAAGTAATGAAAATGTCCGATTGCAAAAGAGGCCTGTGAGAAAGAAGGTACTGCTAATGCGGACTTCGTTTAGAAGTGTTGTTTTTGAAAGCGCAGGAGTGGATGTATCAGAGATATAAGCTTAATGTTGTAGGGTGAGACTTTCACCTGAAAATGGAAAGTCTGAGTTATGACACATGAGCTTCAGCCGGATGATTGGTTGAGCTACAATTTTTATTATTAGTTGTAAAGAAAAAACCTTACATTGTACGAAATAGTTCGGAAAATCGTTCCTTATTCATGTTGCAACGTGCTTTATGGATAACTTGACAAATTAATTATTGGCATGAGTTGCGGTCAACCAGTGAGATAATTTATTGGGTGGATTTCATGCTTACGCCTTTTTCTGTCTGATAGGCCCTACCGTCTTTCCTACCGCATTTCTCGTGTGCGCCGGTAACTTTTCCGCGAAATAAATTGTCACAAGATGGAAAGCTGTCGTAGGCCTACTGTTTTATGTTATTTTGTTCTCCATCGATAAAAACGTGAACAGTTTCTGTTTTCAGAGTCTTTGTCTGGACCTGAGCGGAATCAGGACCGAGATACTTCAAGATCTCTTCCCCTGATACCAATTTCTGTATGTGGACACGAGGAACCATCATCCAGCACCAACTCCACAAAGAATCTAAGCGAATTTCAACTAGGTTTCTAGTGTGCATCCGACCTTTCCTCACAAAAGCCACGGTCTTGATAGGTCACGAAGGCGCCGTGAAAACTTCCATCGGGACTAGACAGAGCATGTCGATTTGATTGCATGTCTGAATTAATCGTTTAGTTACGCAGATTATAACGGATACTTTTGCTTTTGTCAACTATTATATTATAATCGAACATGGTTAACTCATTAGTCGTAGTGTAAGCTTATATATACACTGAAATTCAGAACAATCTAAAAAGAGGATCAAGAGTGTTTGTTCTCCCATAAGCAGACATAATTTTAAATTCTCGTGTAGGCTATATGCAGAATTGTTTACGTAATAAAAATTGCAAATGATACTCAATATTATAATGATGATAAGTCATTCATTCAATCATTCATTCAATCATTCATTTTACATGTATTCATCTATTTCGTCAAGAAAACTAGACAGCACGGTCAAAAGGCACAAAATCTTAGATCTTGGATGGGAAAAAGAAAAAGAAATCGAAAAATAGTAATCGGTCGTTGAGAAAAAAAGTACTTTTCATCTGCCAAAAAAGTTGATGACCTTTTTTTAGTCCTCAACTTGAAAACCGAACGGAGGGGGCCATGTCCCATGCAATTTTCCTAATAGTGGGAACCAATATCCACTACACCCATATTCGTATTGCTAATTTCAGACCAAATGGGGGGCACTTCCCATGGCAGTTTTCAATGGGGTGGCCATGGCCGGATTGGCCCCTCTGGATCCGCCTCTGGGCGCAACTGAAGAGTGAGGTCATTAATACTGATTGGCGAAAAGCATAAAAATTGCAGTTTTGCGTGATGGAGGCACGAACAGACGGGACTGAGACCACTCTCGTTTCTAATGAGCGTAGGGATCGACAAAGCCGAGTACCCGACAGTGGCAAACAATTCAGTTGGTAAGGTGGAGTAAGGTCTAGCTAGTGGCATCGCCAAACCAAGGAGTTGACCTGTATTCTAGTGGTTTTCATTGTACTTTTCAACCTTTGTACGGTGACGGAATTTTTCTCAAAGCACCCATTTGCTCGCGGAACACTTGTAAGATTATATAATAGCCTACTTAGTCTTAAACTGTTTTACACTTTACTTTTAAAGGAGGCCTACGTTATTTGCACTTCTGGTGCAGCATAATTTAGTACGTTAGAAATACATGCCTATATGATTGTGTAGGTGCAGAAGACAAAGCATGCACTGTCAGAAAGCAACTGCGTATTCTGCTGCATATCGCCAACAACAGTTTAGGCTACTATCAAATGGATAACCTATTGAAAATGGAAATATCCGCATTCTAGATCCGTGCTCTGACCAAATTGTGTTTTAAAACATCCTTCTCCCACAAGTTAATTGTGAAATCTGTCTCTTCAGTTTGGCCTATTTATATTGGGGCAGAGGAGCCTCAGCATAGCCTACATGAGAGCTTAATTTTCGTTTGAAGGCAAATCCCAAGCCCAACGCTGGTTACATCCCTCACCTGAAAAAATACTTCTGTCACAATACATTGTATACCACCATCTGATTCTTATTTCACATTCTTATGCGATTTCCGAATAGCAAATGGCGGGTAGGCCTATCGGTTAAAAATTCGCCAGACAGACTTAGGCTTCACATCTGTAAAATTTCGTAGGCTAAATCCGCCACCTCTGAACGAGAAATTTCGGCACTGGCTCCTCAAGGTTCACTGATCCCTAGAAGAATAAACCAAGCCAGTTGTTGGCCTATTATAATAGCGGTCATAATATTGTCCCTCGGTAAAAACCTCTTTTCGGGGCTTCATTAGAAAGTTGCGAAATACCACTCACCCAGCAGAAATCATAGCATTGCTCCCGGGCTTAGGTTCACAGTCGACGTGGTAACAGAAAGAGGCAGACCTGGCAGAGTAGACCCTGGAATCCCATTCCACTGCTAGGGACCAACAGCAGCTGCGAAAGCGTGATTCTGCTTTGTAACCGTGCGGGTTAGAAGAGACAATGAGGGCGTAGATAGGAAAGAGATACATGTAGGCCTATACAACTCGAGGTAAGGCAGCAGCGATCTCGAAGGTATAGCCTACCGAGTCGAGATTCAATAAAGAGCGCCAAACCACAACTATGTTTCGTCACTTGATCCACTGCAAGAAGGTCGTCAGTGGAGCACACCAAGCAATGCATAATAATATTATTGCAGGAAACGTGTTAAAATATGGGAATGCGTCTAGAGAAACTTGCCACGGAACGCATACCCAGCGCGAGGCAACCTAACCGCTCAAGTAGATTGGACAGCAGAAATCTAATCGGACTGCGATGAACGAATGGTTGGTTTTTGCATTCAAGGCTATGGGTCAGCCACTGATTGCCCTAAAGGCGTGGATGAGCATCAAACCGTTTCAGTGTAAAAAGGCTCCCGGGGTCGACCGCGCATGAATCGCAAACTCAACACAGCGCGAGCGATTTTCAAATCACTTTTATTTTCAAGTGGAAATTCTGCAACTTGGTACACCAAATCGTAAGCCAACGAAGCTGTGTAGCCTACTTATCCTATCTATAATAATGTTTGCGTGTTTGTCAAAAAAGTATCTGCATATAGGACCTAGAGTCTACGCATTAATCTTTACAAGAGTATAATTCGAGTAGGCCTAATTGAGTGTAAACATTATGTTATTTGTTCACTGAGATAAGAAGGGTAATTTATTTTATTAGATGATGGATTGCCTCTGGAAAGATAGAGAAAAACCCTCGAATTCTGTAAAAGCTTCGGTCATTTATCTTGTCCCAACAACCAAGCCTGCCGTGGGGCGGTAGGCCTATCCGGCTTAGGCTACTTTTGTCCGCTTGTTGAAAGTATCTGCAGCAATGATAGGCACTCGATCACAGATACGAAATGTCAGATGAGGTTCGCTACCTTATGTAAACAGAAATGTAATTTTTGGTCATTATCTAGAACTGAGCTCCATGTAGGCCTAAATATTGCTGACATCAAGTTAGATATGACTTATAGTCATTTGATTATAATGCTTTCCTAGGAAAAAAAGATAAATGTTCATTCGAATTGGCCTAATTTCACTCCACACTCTACAGTCATTACCAGCTGTTGGTTTCTTACTCAAGTAACAGATTATCGTAGTAATTGACTGACTGTAATTAGCATGTAGATCTATTGTATAATTGTCAGTGTGGCCTCATTTTAAAAATGCAAATATCTGCAGCAATAGGCCTAATGCTATTGAACTTGGGCATTTCTGCTACGATGAGGTCGCTGAATCGCGGATACAGTTAGACCCAAACACCTCGCCAATCAATCATTGTCAAACCAATCCGGATTTTTCAGGCAGTTGTCTTGTTCTTCTCTTGCTTGAGCACCATAAGTTGGTAGAGGTTAAAAACAGTCACTTATTGTTTGCTATACAAATGTAAACACAGTACAAAGCTCTGGTTTAAGAACTACGTCCCATAAGCAACTTTTCCATGGTCATCTCAAGCAACAAATTAACGATATAATAATTGGAGACGTCGTCTTCCTAAACATGTCGACGACAGCTGCACTGTCTTGCTGATGAATGTTTCCTGCATTAAATAACAGTAATCGCTCTGAAATTAATCTAAATATTCCTACTGTCACTTAATTCCATATTTAGGTCAAAGAAACACGCGTACACAAGACCTTGCGATTCGGTTACAAAGCCCTAAATAAACTGAATAATTATTCTAGCTAATCTATAATGATGACTTGCAATTTATTATTACCACGAACGTATAGGCTACCTTACGGAGTCTCTCTCTCTGTCTCTGCCTGTCTGTCTCTCTCTCTTCTGTCTCTCTCTGTCTGTATCTCTCTCTCTCTATGTCTGTCTATGTCTCTGTCTCTGTCTGTCTCTGTTTCTGTCTGTTTGTCTCTCTCAATTGATATGTGGGGTTGTGCGCTTTTGACAAGCTGACAGCATAATTATAAATTATACGTAAATTTCCAATAAAACTCAACGCAACTGTGTATACACAATACTATATATTAATTAGTATTATTATAACATACTATAATGATGTGCGCATACACATTCTCTTGAATTTACAATGCTTGCTGGATAATAACTGACGGAAACTCCGCTGCATATGCCTCATGGTGTCCACCTAACCCAGCAATTTGAACTCAGTTTATGGGTAGTCTATTAAAAGCCAGCGCCAAAGAAAATGTGCAAATTAAAAAGCTTATTATTTTTACGCGGTTCTATTTTGCCCCGCTTCATTGCGATTGGGGAGGATGGCATCCGCGTTCACGAAGCCTGGGTCAATCCAGGCGCACCCTCCCTGTGAGTACCTTCGGGGAAACTAAGGATGCCACCAGCTGACCGAATTCATCCGAATCCCGGTCCACGCTCCGACAAGACCTGGAGCAGTAGCATACGCGAAGAAGAAGATTGCGATTGGGAACCTTGCTATTTTGTAGTAGTAGTATTAGTAGTACTAGTAGTAGTAGCAGTTGTAGTGGTGGTGGTAGTAGTAGTAGTAGTATTAGTAGTACTAGTTGTAGTAGTAGTTGTAGTGGTGGTGGTAGTAGTAGTAGTAGTAGTAGTAGTAGTAGTAGTAGTAGTATAGTAGTAGTAGTAGTAGTAGTAGTAGTAGTAGTAGTAGTAGTAGTAGTAGTGATAGTAGTAGTAGTAGTAGTAGTAGTAGTAGTAGTAGTAGTAGTAGTAGTAGTAGTAGTAGTAGTAGTAGTAGTAGTAGTAGTAGTAGTAGGTTAGTAGTTGTTGTAACAGTTTGAAGTCGTTTGGGAACCTTTCCTGTATGCACACAGTCGACGGCAACAGCCGGCAAATGCAATGGAAGAGAGTTTCATGTGGTTTGTATAGGGTGTTCTTGGTACTACAACCGTAAAGAATCGAGCCTTCTCTGTGGTGGAACCAGTAGTCCGGAACGAACGACCTTCTTTTGTAGGTAGCTGCACCTTATCCTACCTACCTCTTCACACTTAAAACCGTTCTTTATGGCGCGCTGGAGTTTTGAGCGCCTCTGAATAGTTTCCTTGAAGAGTGCTATGTAAATTCCTGAATGAATGAATGAATGAACATCCTGGTCCTGGTATAAGTGTAGCCTATTGGTCTGGTTTTTTATGTGTGCACTGTTATCTGTTATTATTCACGCATTAATCATTACGAGTGTGTAATAAATTATACACGAATGAGCATTTTATCTGGTAAGATAATGAAGCCTTTTTTGATTAACGGATCAATTACTTTACTTTTTCTAGGCCTGAGGTTAGCCTAACAGAACATAATTGCTTGAATCCTCACGTGAGTATCTTGATAATCATTGCTTACGTCAACATTAGCAAAAATGTTATTGGCATAATAATAATTATTATTATTATTAGAATAATTGTATAGTTCTTTCGAACAGCTGTAGACCTGCTTCCTGGTGACTACCGTACATAATTATTGTTATTAGATAGAGTAGACAGCTGCAGGGAAATAGACCTGAGCAAGTGCGCATCGTAACTCTTTCTAGCTAGATATCCTACGCGGCGCAATACGGACTTGACAAGACAGTGTTGCTAAATTGTAGTTTCAAGGCTGGTTGATCAACGTTTTAAGGGGCCGTGTTTCTTGCAGTGCAGAAACAACGATTTGGTCGATTCTATTAGGCCTACTTAATGGCAAAGTAAAGGTTGACTAAGACGGCGCTTCAAAGACGCAGTGAACGATGCGGACCATGCTTCAATTTACGATCTGTTTCCTTTTCGTGATGCAAAATGTGGTATCCGCCCAAAACGGTATGCCCTATTAAATTTGTAATTATGACAATAAATCATCAGATAATTTTTGCCCTTGGCCCCTTGCAGGAGGTGTGAATCTCGACGCCCCTATTGAGAAAGAATCAGAGCGTTAGGCCTATTTACTACATTTTGGGTGCATCGAGTTTATAAATAGATCAGGATTCCCGGTAGAGGACAGTGCAAGCTGCCCTGAGCTCTAAAAAAGCACGAGTAGCCTAACCTCAATTTATCATTCAATAAAATTAAGCTGACTATGTACATTAGAGTTCGCGAAACATTAGCCAAAATCAGCCGATCTACAACGGTGCTGGTGTTTTCTGCTACCTAAGGCCAGAAATGCTGCACTAGATCAACTGATGACCTGACTCAAGTCTCGTGCCAAAGTAATGATGATAAAATTATATTAAAATGCAATATTCGTCAATGAGAGCCCAAAAAGCTATTACGATTGTGTAATAAAGTTACATTAATGAAACACCAAACTGCATGAGGCGACAGGAATAGAGCAATCGAATACTGTCTGATGTTAGTTTACTTTGTCGCTCAGCTTGATGTCGGGTTGTCCACTGTCCAGTGCCCACTAACCATTTTTAAAAGGTAGACCTAAGCTAGAACACAATAATTATTGTTCATTTTAATATGCAGAGACATCATGTCATTCGTTTGCGTTCAAACAAACCACACATTGCAGCATTCAATATTCTAGTCGAAACTCGTTCAGGCTATTCTGTTGTTTGTAAACGATGTCTAGACTGTGGCAACACTTCGTTCTCCGGATCGAACGGTATCGTTACATCTCCGGACTTGCCTCTTCAGACTCCACAGAACTTGAGCTGCACATATTCCATCGATGTTGGTCGCAATAACTCCGCTCTACTAAAGTTTCTCGACTTCGATTTGGAGTCACCGATTTATGATGACTCCTGCATACACGACTGGTTGACGGTAAGTAGAAACTACGACCAGGCATCTTTCTACCAGATTCTTTGCGATCAATAGGCCTAATTGTAGGCTAACTATTCAAAAATTAAATTTTGCAATTTCAACGTAAGAGGACGGGAGAGGTTTATGCATGTCTTCGCAGAAGCATGATATTGCGTGTTTTGAAACAGCACGTTGAGCTAATACAGGACGTCAGTGTAGCGATGGTGAAATTCAGATAATGTAACGCATCGTAAATAATTGTAAAATAACTCGCTCCCCAGGTGGTTTAGCCCAACCGCTTTGCAGGTGACTGAAGCGGCTGCTCCTCAGTGGCTGCAAAAGCTAAATAGGCCTATAAGGGTTATAGGCCTAGGAACACCAATAATAAGTTGTTCTGCTACCACTACGTTCCTGATAAGGATATTTTGTCCTATTTAAGCGTTATGTGGACCAAACTACGGCTTCAGCAATTGGTCAGAATAAGGAATGTAGGCATCTCCGTTTTACAACAATTTTATAATTTTCATTGACTTCTTTAAACTTCAGATTTGTTTGCCGGGTGCTCACTGCTCATGTTTTGTTGCATCTTATTTTCAGAAATATTAATTGCATCAATTTGTTCAAAATTACCACTTCATAATTACGATTCATGTGAATGTTGAACATTTACATTTTACAAAATATTCTGTACGTTTAATAGATCACGTGCAACGAAACTGATGATGAGAACCTGGATTTCACGCAGAGATCTTGTGGCACGACTGTTCCAGGGACTTCGTTGTGGTTCTTCAACTGTCCCGCTGTGACGCTGAAGTTCTTTGCGGACTCCTCCGTTAGTGGAGGAGGATTTTCAATAGAGTACAAAGTTTTTGGTTAGTCGATTCAAACGTTGTCCACATTTTAGAAAGTTTTTGGTTACCGGGTGGTAGTAGATTCAAGCTTGGTCCACATTTTAGAAAGATGATTCAAGTTTAGCTCTCGCATATTATGAGAACCTGATTCACAATGCCCATTGTCAACTGGCCAACCGTATTTGTAAGTAGGCCTAAGCCCGATTTCTACTCCCCAATCACGGTCTCCATTTGAAAGGATAACTTCAATAATTATTTAGGCCTATTTCTCATACATTCTTTCCACACCAAATTAGTTAAAACACATCTATTCAAGAAGGACTAACTAAGTCCGTATGGTTTTTGTGATGATGTTCTGCTGCTAGGCTATTATTCTGTTGTTACTATTGTAGGCCTAATTGTAGGCCCTAATTATTATAGCTATTATTAGTAATTATCAGTAGACCCTATTAGTATCGTTGTTGTTAATACTGTAGTTAATTACTATGATTTTCGCTATTGCACTGTTAATTAAATTCTAGTTAAGTGTTAGGCTAAGCATGTTATGAAACAATTCATGAATAATATTTCACAAAGAGGGGTCAGAATAGCATTATGCTAGTAGCATTATAAGCTATTAGCATAGTTCGATGCGTACGCGTGCCTTATATAAGGTACGCGTATAATACGTGCGTATACCTTTCAAAGAATAAAATACGCGTAGCCTATACCATACGCGTATTTTATTTCTGAGTAGCCTATTATTATAATGTCAGTGTTTTGACGTCAGTGTTTTGACGCTTCACCGATATTAAATTACTTACTTATTGGCACATGCAAACAAAGTGACGTCACCGGTTTTTCGATCGGCGGTTTGTTATGACAAAATATTACAAATTTACGTTATCATAAAAGTTTGTTGTAAGTTACCTACTTACCTGTCATTGATATTTAGCAATTTTAGCCTATATCATTCAGACTTTATAAGTTTGTGACTTGTGAACGACCTGAGTTGATTTTTTGTGATTATATAACATTTTAAGGCTTTAATACTTGTAAATGAGTATGTTACACCATGACTAATCAATAATCCATGAATATCGTATACCGTACCTTTTACGTACCCTTCAATAAGGTACGTTAAAATACGTACGTACCTTTCAAAGAATAAAATACGTACCATACGTACCCTCGAACTATGGCTATTAGCTTTTGCTGGCACCTGGCTCTGTAGCCTACTTTGTTGTTTATTCTTTTATCAGCAGAATTGAACTTGTGCAAAAAACAATAAACAACAAAGTCCTTATTACCAATTGTTCTCTTTCTCGATACCACCCCACTCCCACGACCCTTCCAACAATAAGCTCAGCCTGTCATTCGCCAGCTGGCGCAGTATAATGAGCAGTAGGAAGATAAACTATAGCGCCTTGCATGACTGCCATTCAATTAAATCCGATCCCTGTTGTAACTTGCGGTCATCCATTGATACTGTGACTTGAAGGCACACTGCGTTCATAATAACTTTTTTATAAGTTTTAAATCATAAACGAGGGCTATTATCATTTTTGACTCGAACTGTTTCTTTATTTGCTAGCTTACCCTTAGAAGGCCGCGCAAGCAGGGCTTTTCTTAATTATTTGAAAAGCGCTTTAAATTGATGTTGTTAAATTACACCGGTTAGACATTGCGTATATTCCATAATAATAATATTATTATTCCCTATTCAGCGCAAGCAAGAAGTGCTTAAGTTTTATTTTGAGTGCCATCTCGTCTGAATATAAGTTTTCATTTTGTTAACAGAGAATGCAAACTTAAAAGATTACATCTACGGTAAGAATTCATCAAATCTATCCATTGTAATTATTATGATGATGGTTCTCTGCCGGAAGGCAGGTTCATTGGCTTTACACCCTTGGGGATGAGATGAGTGGTTTCCCGTTGCCTTCCCCACTGACAATGATGAGTAAGCAACTTGCTCAAGGTCGCTCCGCAGCAGCTTGCACCCTGCGTCCCCCACGTGCAAGCCCGAGATATCTAAATCTCTAAATGTCAACTCCCGGCCGGAACTTGAACCGCAGTCCGTTGCAACCAACAGACGAATGCCGCTCTTGCTTACCAGTGTAGCTAACTAGGCTGCTACTACTACTACTATTATTACTATCATTAATATTATTAGATCTATTACTACTACTACTACCACCACCACGACCACCACCACCCCAACAGGAACTAATAATTTTACTACTATTATTATTGGTTTTTGCTCGTGAGTAGCCTGGTGCCCTTCGCTTGCCTTTTGAGTAGTGTATTAGAAATTTGGAGATTACAACTACGAATGTCTTTGCTATATATATATATATATATATATATATATATATATATATATATATATATATATATATATATATATATATATATATATATAGTCCCTACTTATATGTTGTGAGACATTGTTGTTATAATAATAATAACATGCTCGGAAATAAGGAAAGGTGGAGGTTCCCACAGGTTGCATTCTGTTATAGTCGAAGTTGAAGTTCGCATGTTTCTTATAATGATGTTTTGATCCTTCCTGTTCAGAACTTAACTGTGGCGATACCGAGTACACAAGATCTTCTGGATTCATTCGCTTACCATCGAATCCGACTGAGTATTCGGCGAAAGTCAACTGCACTTACACAATTTCAACCAATCAGACGAGCGTATTCTCTCTCGGTGTCACGTCGTTTCAACAGCCGCAGCTGATTGATTCATTCGTAGACTGCAACAAAGATGTCATCATGGTATAATTATTGTGTAGCTATGCATTCAGTAAACGCATCATGATTATTATTATTATAAAATCGTCTGGAAGAGAATCGTTTTAGAATTAATATAAATAAGACTCGCATGGGGGTGGGTGCTCGATAGTACAGTGGTTAGCGCGTTGGACTGGCGACCGAGAGGTCGGGGGGTTCAGACGGGACAGAAATTTGTAGCGAGATTTCTGTTCCACAAGCACGCGCTAGCCGACTCAGCTATGATGAGTACACTGACCTCACGGTCAGTGGATAATGAGACGGTGAGGGCGAGGATTGGCCACCGCCCTCATAATTATGCCGAGGCCTTGAAAATGAAGTCGCTAACACTTCATCCCCATTGGCTAGCCCTCCGGGCTAGCTAGACGGAATCTCATTATCATTAAGACTCGCATGCGTTGCTTTATTCATGCATCTGTTGATTAGAATGACGACTTAAAACAATGATATCATCGTGGTTCGATCCAGCAGCAGTTGTTCAATCTAAACTTCGACTGCAAGTTAAAAATAATTATGTTTTGGCTGAGTAAGTCTTATGACTGTCAGAACGGAGAACATCGTTAACTTCCCGCAGTGGGTCTTGCTTTGGCGGAGTACATTTTTTACTATGTCGTTCTGTGAAACTTACCTAAGGGCGCCTTCACAAAGGTTCACTCTAACACGCTGAGACGCTAGGACTGTTGCAACGCAGTTCCTCCAGGCCTTCATAATGATTACTATATGCGTCACCTAGAGTTCTTACCTAGCCGTACGACCATAGTCTAAGCTTGACTATGGAAGTGCTCGCATATTAAACTGAGAGACGATAGACACTGTGTTGACTACCTTTCAAGGTGAGTTTGAATATCACGATGCTTAACATTTTAAATGAAGGCAAAATACATACTACAATCCACTTCCAAGTTCCAACCATAAGGTTCTTGGTCTGGTTGTATTTTTGTACGTCGAAACATAGGCCTATAGTTCTATCTCTCGATCTCTCTTCCCACTTCTTCGGCAGGTTTTACAATTTCACTACAGTGACTACACTGCAGATAGAAAAACAACGGCCTTACATTATTAGTATACATGTATGCCTAATATTATGCATATAGCACATGCATTCAAAGTACGTGAATGCTTCTAATAAAAATTATGTTTCTCGGTAGATCGGTTGTGTATCTGACGGAGAGACGGAACTAAATCCGAACAGAAGCCAAACGTTCTGTCGCCGTTCATTCGATATCCAACCAAGTCGTGTTGTTCTATCGAACTGTAGCATCGTGAAGATATCCATTCGCTCATCTGACTACAACTATCGAGGAGTCGGCACCATACCGTTTACAGTTCACCCCTATGGTATGAGCAGAGGAACTTTTCCTTACTTTAATGTATATTGATCTATCATATATTTATTTATTAATCAATCACTCATTCGTTCTGGAAATTTATATAACGCCTCTTCAAGAGACCTACTCAGAGGTGCTCCCAGTTAAGCCACAGCTGAAAAAGTGAGATTTGAGCAACTTACAAGGCGATAGCGAGTTTTACTCGCATACATCATTCGCAGGTCTAATGAAGAGCTATTACAAAAAGTGGGACACACATTCAAAAAGACTCGGTGTTGTCTGACAGACTGTGAGATCACAGAACCAAAAGCTCCCCCTTTTCCGAAGAGCAAAGAGGAGTTTAGGGGCTGCGAGTTCAGAGTCGACAAGGGTGAGACACTAAGTCTTAGGACTGAGAACAAGAAAGAAGACACCTCCGTACAAGTACCGCAGTTGGGAAGAAATGTGCAGCGAAGCTACTTTTATATAGCAAGTGAAGACATCGCGCATACAGGCAGACACATAAGTATATAGCCTATATTAACATATTAACAGGTAGGAAGGCGGCCAGTGAGACAAGGGGCTGAACGAAGGACTCGATGAAGGTACCAATTAATTCAAGTGGTGGCAGAGGTACGAGCACCAAGCTGCAGTGATCAATTAAAATATTGGAATGTCCAGAATAACACATCACAAATACAAAATGCCGTGGTATGATAGACATTTTAGTTATGACGGTCCTTATTTATGACGGTCATCGAGATATCGATATGCGGTAGCAGCCGTTTAGTTATTATTCGAAAGAAGCTTCTGTTTCTCACTCTTCTTGCTGAAAAATTGTGTGGGTAACATTTTAGCCCTGGGGGGGGGGGGGGTGCTCAAGCACCCCTCAGCACCCCTGGTTACGCCACTGGTGACGTTATTAAGACTAAGCTTATTATTACGTCTTTGTGTTATTCTATATCTTTGACTCGTAACCTGTTGCGGTAAGTCACATAGCCTATTTTTTGTCTTATTTTCAGATTTAACGAAAAATACTTTTATCGTGCTATTTTATATGTTTCAGACGACGATTGTGGCAGTACTTCGTTTTTCAGTGGTCCAACTGGTGTCATGAACTCTCCCCGATTCCCTCTCTCATATCCGCACAGCTTAGAATGCGTTTACTTCTTCGATGTCGATCGAACTACAACCGTCAAACTCAATTTCCTTTCTTTCAAGTTCGATGTAACATCACGAACACGATGTACTGACTCGTGGTTAACGGTAGGCTATGCTGGCAACGGCATTTCTAGGAAATTATTTTTCGGATGTTTATTATGAGGATAATTATAGATCTCAGTGCTTGCCAATTCAATTGAGATTCTAGGCCCTACTTGATAGCAGAATATAATTTCCAGCAAACCAATCAAACAAACAAAAATGTCTAACAACATGGCGAGAGGCACGCTCAACAGAGTAGTCACGTGACCAACATAGAGGGATCGTCTGATAACTAATGGCCTACTGTCGTTTTTCTAACACCCCCACTCGACAGTACCCCCATCTAACATTAGTTTCTAGTTATCAAGGCACAAGCCAATCTTATCTCTTAAGTTACACAGCTTGTCCCTTGTTAGAGGCTTGGTCATAATGTCTGCTAGCATTAGGTCACTAGGACAGTACTCCAAGTTAATTATCCCACGAAACTGTAAGTCTCGAAGATGATGATGTCTAACATCTATGTGCTTGGTTCTTGCATTGATTTTCTCGTTGCTTGCAATCTTGATGCATCCTTGGTTGTCCTCATACAGCGTCGTTGATTCAATGCACGGTAAATGTAGATCAGATAACAACTGTCTCAACCAAACCAACTCTTGACTTGCCAAAGAAGCAGCAATATATTCAGCTTCTGTAGATGACAGAGCTACGGATATTTGCTTCTTCGATATCCATGAAATTACTCCTTCTCCGAGCTTAAACAGGTATCCACTGGTTGACTTGCGATCCGATCTGTCGCCTGCCCAATCTGCATCAACATACCCAATCAGTTTCAGATCTCCAACAGCTTCAAGCTTTAACTTCCAGTTAATTGTTTCCTTGAGATATCTGATAACTCTTTTTACTGCAGTCCAGTCACACTGACGTGGTGAATTGACTTTCCGACATAAAATAGAAACTGCGGCTGCAATATCTGGTCTTGTTGTAGTAGCTATGTACAACAATGCCCCCACTGCTTGTCGATATTGTTCATTTGAGCTGAGCAAATTTTCTTCTCCTGTTATATTTAAATAGTCCACTTGCATTGGTGTTGCACATCCATTTGCATTCGTTAAACCAAACTCAGAAATAATTTCCTGAATTTTATTGATTTCAGAAATCAAGTAATTGCCTTGTTTGTCCTTTTCAATTTGAATTCCCAGGTATAAACTGACTTCACCTAAATCCTTGATTTCAAATTGCTGACTTAACATGTTTGCTGTTTTCTTGATCATCTCTGCATTTCCACAGATCAGCAGATCATCAACATATAACAATATGTAAACAATCACGTTGTTGCACTTCTTTGTATACAGACACAGATCAGCTTCACTTTGTTGAAAACCATCTGATTTCAGAATAGAGTCTATTTTCTGATTCCAACTTCTGGCTGATTGCTTAAGTCCATAAATGGCTTTCTTTATTTTGCAAACCTTTTGCTCTTGACCAATTTCTGTAAAACCTTCTGGTTGATTCATGTAGAGTTCTTCTTTGATTTCTCCATTCAGAAAAGCTGTCTTAACATCAAAATGATTCACTTTCAAATTCTTTGATGCAGCAACTGTCAACAATGTTCTTAAAGTTGTATGTCTGGCTACTGGTGCGAACGTATCTTCATAGTCCTCACCAAATTTCTGAGAGAAACCTTTAGCTACAAGACGTGCTTTATGTCTTACATTTCCTTCGGCATCGTGTTTTAACTTAAACACCCATTTGCAGTCTATTGCCTTCTTTTCTGCTGGTAGATCACACAATACCCAAGTTTCATTCTCCTTGTGTGAATTCATCTCTTCTTCTGCTGCTCTCATCCAGTTTTTCTGTTCATTTTCTGTTAACATTTTCATTTTATTCCATGATGAAGGTTCCTTTCTAATTTCATTTTGAACCATTAATGATAGTCTTTCTGCTGGTATGCCTTTGTTACTTCTGGTAGATCTTCTGGGTTGAACAACATTTTCATCTGTTATTTCAGCGTCAACTGTTTCATTTTTGTCATCTTCATTGACTTGATCAATATTTTCTGTAGGCATCTGAGTTTTGACTTCATTTTCATTTTTAACAGGCTCTGATTTCAATTCTGTGTTCTCTGGATTTATCATTACTTCTGTAATTGTCATTCCATCTGATTCATGTTCATCAAATGTTACACTGCGACTGATTATGATTCTGTTTGAATCTTTCAACAGCAACCTGTATCCTTTTGATTGTTCACTGTATCCTACTAGGATTGCTTCGATTGCTCGATCATCGAATTTAGTTCTTTTCTCTTTTGGAATGTATGCAAATGCCTTGCATCCAAATATTCTGATATGTGAAAGATCTGGCTTTTCTCCATTCCACAATTCAAAAGGTGTTTTATCTGTTGCCTTTGTTGGCAGTCTGTTTTGCAAGTACACTGCTGTCATAACTGCTTCTCCCCAGTACTTCAGCGGTAGTGCTGCATCGAGTAGCATACATTTTGCCATTTCGATTATTGATCGATTCTTTCTTTCAGCTACTCCGTTTTGAGATGGTGAGTATGGTACACTTGTCTGAAGTTGAATTCCTTCCTGCTTCAGATAGTTTCTCAGCTTATTTCCAGTGTATTCACCACCATTGTCTGACCTTAGAATTTTCGGTTTTCTTTGAAACTTATTACTGACTTCTGCAATGAATTCTTGAAATTTCCCGAATACTTCATCCTTCCTTTGAATAAGATAACATTTTGTATATCGTGAAAAATCATCGATAAATGTCACAAGATATTTGCTTCCTCCTGATGACATTGTTTTCATTGGACCACAAACATCACTGTGGATCAAGTCCAACGGATGTTTTGTGCGATGTGTACTGGCTTCAGGATATGGTTTCTGTGTGGCTTTTCCTTTAATGCAATGTTCACATTTAATCTTTACATTACATTCTTTGATTTGAATTCCTGTGGCAATTCCTTGCTTGTTAATATCTTTAACAGCGTTCGGATCTCTATGCCCTAAACGTCTGTGCCACACATGAATACAATTTTCATGTTTAGTTTCGAACTTGGCCATGTTTGCAACTTCAGGAATATTCTTGCATGACAACTTGTATAAATTGTTTTCAGATTTTCCCACAGCCAACAACTTTCCATTGTATTTTATCGAACACTGGTTACCCGAAAATTCAATTTCCTTTCCTTTGCTTGCCAGTTGCTTCACTGATAACAAACTTCCTGTTAATCCTTGTGAATATAGAACATTTGTGACTTTAATTCTATTCACTGTGCCATTGTCTAAAATGCATTCCAGAAAACCATTTCCAATTCCATCTGCAATTAGACATGTTCCATTAGCAATGTAAATTTTGTCAGACTTCGTTTGGTCCAGTTCTGTAAAGAAATTCAGATTGTTTGTCATATGGGTTGTGGCTCCGGAGTCTATAAACCAGTCACTTGTTCTCTGACCAATGCCAATTGTAAAACTGCTGTGATTAGTGTCATCGTTGCCTGGATCACTCAATCTTTCTGTTACAACATTTTTGGCTTTGTGTTTTAATTTTGGCTGTTTATTTTCTTGCTCCATTCTTGCCTTCCATACTCTACAATCCACTTTTAAATGACCTGCCTTTTTGCATATGAAACAAGTTCTTGTTTCTCTGTCTTTATGCTGTTTATCATGACGATAGTTAGTGCGATTACTGGGTCTCGTATTGCTTGAGTACATTGCTGATTCATCTTTTGCTTCTGTTGAATCATTTTCTGAATCTTTCTTGCGCTTGTATGCATCAACAAGCTTGTTTTTAACATATTCTAGAGTAAGCTCATCTTCCTCTCTGGCTTCTAAAGCTGTTATCAATGTTTCGTACTCATCTGGTAAACCACAGAGCAATAGAGTCGCCACCTGTTGATCAGTAACTTCTTCACCAACACCACGCAATTGCTCAACGAGTTGCAAGGCTGCACTTATGTATTCTTGCATGTTCTGATTAATCTGTAGCTTTATCTTGTATAGCTTTTTGCGCAGATACATTTTACTGCTCAGATTAGATCTTTCATGCACCTTTTGTAACTCCCGCCACATTTCCTTTGCATTGTTACAATTGCAAATGTGTATTAACTGGTTATCTTCAACTGATAATGATATTGTGCATTGCGCCTTCTCGTTCTTTCTTTGCCAACCGTCTGGAATTGGGTCAGGTGTGTCGTCATTCACAACTGTCCATAAATCGTCTTTAATTAATAACATTTTTACCTTGAATTTCCAGACTTGATAATTGCTGTTGTTCAATTTTGTTATCGTAAACTTTGTTTCGTTTGATTCCGCCATTTTGTGCTTTTTCTTGACAAGCTGACTCACGCGACTTGTTAGCGATTTTTACCAACGCTCGAACATAGGTTTACTATCGAAACGTTCCGATTACTTTTAAAACCTACAAAGTCGCTGTTCCGAGTCACTGTCTTATTTATAAACTTTTAAGCATTACTTGGTAACTGGCCGGTAGCTGGGCCCATAACCTGATAGCAGAATATAATTTCCAGCAAACCAATCAAACAAACAAAAATGTCTAACAACATGGCGAGAGGCACGCTCAACAGAGTAGTCACGTGACCAACATAGAGGGATCGTCTGATAACTAATGGCCTACTCACGATGTACTGACTCGTGGTTAACGGTAGGCTATGCTGGCAACGGCATTTCTAGGAAATTATTTTTCGGATGTTTATTATGAGGATAATTATAGATCTCAGTGCTTGCCAATTCAATTGAGATTCTAGGCCCTACTAAATTTTCTAAGACATATTTCATGTCATAATATTATAGCTTTGTGTCAGTTTGTTATAACAAACATCAACAAATGATAGTATCTAGCAATCGCTCATCGAATCAGCCATTATATACATTATATACCGGAATATTATATATATTATGTATATTATAAAAATTCAATGATTCACCAATTTTGGCAAGTAACCTAAGCTTATAGGCTCGAGAACCAATTACTCCGACTTCCATTTACAATACAAGATCAAGTAATTCATCAGTTCTGTAGACTTCTGCTTTATCTTCACAGTTCAATTGCGTTTTGGACGGTGGTTCAGCGCCAGCAATGCAAAATCAGAACTGGAAATACTGCGGTGAAACACTGACGCCAATGTCTCGAAACTATTCCAATTGTGACTCTCTATCAGTAAACTTCGCCATCGCTAATTCATCCGACAACACTCGAGGATTTCAACTCCGGTACACAATTGTGTCGCCAGGTAAGTGTCCAGATTCCATTCTTATATCCATAAGTTTTCTATTTGTCATCCATCGATTGTTTTATCCACTTCTAAATAGGTATACTTCTTGGTAATCCTCAATCCGTGCATACTGTCGGGCAAAGAGTCAGTTCTAAAGCCCGCTGGTCAGCCAGTCAGTGTCTTTGTGATTCCCAGATTAAGAAAACGAATTTGTCTGCGAGGGTTTAGGAGCATGTCGAGACCTACATGCTTGTATTGTGTTTGTGTAAACTCAGTTTGAATGATTCCCACACCACTGTCTTCTCCATCTCTTCCTAGTTGGGTAGTTAATGTACGCCCGAGGCTTCGTGCTTTCATTGATTAGTCTTACGCCTATAGGCCTACGATTTAAAAGCTACTCTGCCTTTACAACTGATCAGTTATTACGTTTGTTGTTTTCAGCTGTTTAATTATTCGTAACCCTTATCGTAATATCCTAATTTCTAAAGCGCCTCTAGAAAGCCAAGCGCGGGGCACCGGCTTATTTACGAGCGCTGCGTTGGGTCAAAAGGGTTGTCCGTAAGAGTAGTCCATGGTGGTCCGGGTCGAGTTTCCGTAGGATCAGAGGGGTAGAAACAGCTACTAAGGTGGGTGTCATCTGAGCCGGAAATTGGGGGAGCATCAGATGAGACAGGGTAAAAGTTCTTGAAAAGCAGTAAATTATTGTCTTGTGTTCGATTGTTTGGAGCAATAATAAGTAAATAAATAAATAAATAAATAAATAGGAAGGTACTTCAGTACGGTGCATCATAATTATTATATTTATTACAGGAAATACAACAACTTCCACGCCAGGTATGACGCTGTTTCTCTTTCATGTCATAATTATTCTGAAGCTTCTTAAGCCTTAGAGACGATTCATTATAGCATCCACGTCACAACTCAGAGTCGACTATTATAGTGTTATTCAATTACCTGGCAGAGGCTCAAAACTTTGATTAATGCATTCCTAACACGTAGGCTACATAATTATTTCAGCAGCAAAGCTAGTTCGTCTTTCGGGTCACAGAGGAGACGGGGGTTGTAGAGGTAGGGACTGTAATTCATTAAAGAAAACTTTAGAGGCTGTATGCTACTTTGTATGTTCCAGATAAAAATCGTGTTAATATAACTTTAACCGGTCCCAGTGGATTCATAACCTCACCACAATTCCCTCTACACTATCCGAACAACGTTGACTATATCTACTCTTTCGATATAAATGGATCGAGCAGCGTTGGACTCTATTTCTATGCATTCGACCTTGAAGGAACATCACATCCTTCATCACATTTTTCATATTCTTCGGACATCTGCTATTTCGATTGGCTAGCGGTTAGTTGCTCTCAAAAACTCATCGTTGACGTCAAGAAAACGTAGATTAGGAACTGTAAGATCAGAGCATTGATGGATGGGTCGCTGATACAAGGTGATACGATCTAACCGAGGAAGAGATTAGATGAGTCACGGTAAGTTGCGATTCGGCTAAGTATCATGCCATGGTGGTCATGTTATCAAATTAAAAAATACCCAGTTGTAGTTATATCTCCAGTCTCCCCTCCCCTCCCCTCCCATTCCCTCCCCTCTCCTCCCCTCTCCTCCCCTCCCATTCCCTCCCCTCCCCTCCCCGCCCCTCCCCTCCCCTCCCTCTCCCCCTCCCCCTCCTTTTCACCTCGCCCTCCACCCTCTCCTCCTTCCTCTCCTGTTCAAAGTGCCATTTCCCTCCACTCCCTCCCTCTGCCCCCTGCATCCATGCCTTCTCCATCCCTCCTCTCCAGTCCCTCCCCTCCCTCTTCGTCCCACTCCGTCTTCCTTCTTTCTTCCCTCACACCGTTCCTTCCCCACAGCGATAAAGTTGGTCATTCGCGACTTTTGGGTAGACCTGGGAGTCGACCCCAATAAGTCGACCCCAGTCGACTTGGCCATCCCAAGTAGGGTCGGGTCGTTTCTGGTCACCGCAACTGACCCCAAGTCGAATTTTGTAGAGAGAAGTCACTTGAAGTTGTTTTAAACCGACTTGAGACACAAACATACACGGTGTCCCAATTGAACTGATACCCTTTTTGTTTTGGCGATATACTTGTCAATTCTAAATGAAACTCTATACAATTTCCGAGAGTGTAAGAGGGATAAATTATCAATGCTTCCTGAAAATTTTATCCAATTCTACGAAAAGAGTCCGAAGTTATGCACGTTTAAATTTAGACAACGAAAATTGTAAGTTTCCAACATGTAAAAGATAGGAAATTAGTGTTAGCGCTGTTCTTCAAAGCTGATGTTCAAAATGTCCACCATTAGCTCGAATGCATGCTCTAAGACGCTTTCGCCATTCATTGATTGCATTGTCAACAATCCCTTGATCAAAACGATTCCATTCTTCCACATTTCGCTGTTTGAAGTGGTCACTGGACAACGTCACGTATGCAAGTTTCATAAGGCTGCGATGGGCCAGTTTCTGTTAGAAAATTCCGTAAAAACCCTTTGGCACCGTAATGTTTTTCTTCTATTAATTTTTTTGTTAAACTCAAATCATCTTTGTTGAAAACCATTTTTATTTTTGTCCCCTAACATGGAAATGACGGAAATATGACGGAAATATTTATTAATTTAGAAAGTAAGGCGTGCAGTTGCAAGCAACAATTTCCTATCTTTTACATGTTGGAAACTTACAATTTCCTTTGTCCAAATTTGAGTGTGCATAACTTCGGACTCTGTTTTTAGAATAGAATAAAATTTTCAGGAAACATTGATAATTTATCCCTCTTACATTTTCTAAAATTTTATTGAGTTTCATTTAGAATTGACAAGAATATCGCCAAAACGAAAAGGGTATCAGTTCAATTGGGACACCGTGTAGTTACATTTGTCACTTCAAACCAATGATCGTGAGGCCAGGACAACATTTAAGCGGCTTTTGTAGTGAGTTTACAAGAATGAGTGAGGCCTTTGCTAAACAGGGACTTAGCCTATACTAATTATTTTACCGGTAGGCCTATACAATATACATACGCTATCGTGCAGACTGCCATCTGCCAATCTATGCAGATGATTTGTTATTCTGTGCTAAAACGTCACGCTTAGATCTAATTAAAATGTTACTAAAACATTAGCACGTGTGCTTATCAAGACATGAACATGAGCAAATCAGTGAACTTCTAGTGGTCAATTCGGCGCAAAGAAAGCTGGATCTACAATTACGGCCTAACAATAAATCGATATTTTGGCGCTATCTTGGTACACTGCATCTGCAGTTGTCTGCAGACGGAAAAGCTATTGTACACAGGTCAATTGGACAATTAAAGACTTTACTCTCAGTGAGTAGGCCTAGGCTACTATGGTAGTAGCCTACTGGTAGTACTGCCGGATGATGCGCTTGCAATGCTATTTGCTAAGTTGCGGAATGATGTTAGTGGCCGATCAATTATGAAAACAGAATTAATTTACAGATGAAGCCCATCATAAAACGCCATTCAGTGCAACCAGTCCGCGGTCCCCCATTTTATCTTAGACCTTGCGCGTTTTACAAATTTGTTTTAATATAATTGTTATTTAAAAAAAACAATAATGAGTGTAATCTGAATAATCACAGACAATGAATGGACAAGGTAAAATTTATAGGCCTAACAATTTGTCGTCGCATGGTCTAGGCTACTAAATTGGCCCAAAGCATCACAAAACTACTCAAACTGAAACACAAAAGCCTGAAATAGGCTTAATGAAACTTTAGCAAATTCATGCATCAATTAAGAGTTGAGGTCTCATTATTCATTGGTAGGCTTAGGCCAATATGAAATTAATGCCTGCCAGGAAAAATGGCTTGACTTCTTGTATTAGTAGCCGCACGTAGACCTAGGCTAATGGCAATTACCATGTCAGAAGTCGACCTCAAGTCGGAAGTAGGTTGTTTTTCTGTCAAGTCGGGTTAAGTCGTTTTGACTCCAAGAAGTCGACTTCAAGTCGACCTCAAGTCACTTTAGGGTTAAGTGGGGTCAGAAAGTGAGAAAGCAGGATTGTTTTTCAACTTAAAGAAGACCAAGATCATGACAACAGAGAAATGGACAAGCTTTGAAGTGGACGGGGAGGAGTTGGAGGTGGTGACAAGTTTTTGCTTCTTGGGAGCCATGATAGAAAGCGATGGTGGATGTGACAGAGAGATACGACGAAGGATAGCTTTGGGAAAGACAGCAGCGAAGGGGCTGGAGAAAATATGGAAGGATAAACACGTGAGCCTAATGACGAAGACAAGAATTGTAAAGGCAATGATATTCCCAGTGGTGCTGTATGGATGTGAAACGTGGACAAAAACAAAGGCCTTAGAAAGGAAAATCGATGCTTGCGAAATGTGGATATGGAGGAAGGTATTAAGAACTTCGTGGATTGAAAAAAGAACAAATGAATCCGTATTACAAGAGATCGGACAGTCAAGAGGGAATATGTCATTGGGACAGAGAGCGGCAAGGCAGAAAATGGCGTTCTTTGGTCATGTGATGCGAGCAAACGGCCTGGAAAAAGAGATGATGTTGGCCTGCGGAGAGGGAAAAAGGAAGAGAGGACGCCCAAGAAGAAGGTGGATGGAAGAAATACACGAGAGAACAAAGATGAAACTGGAGGAATTGAGAGACGCGACGGAAGATCGTAAGACATGGAGGAGGTTTATCACAGCGGTCGCTAAGGTTCCACGAATCGACGGCACAAGGTGACAAGGTGAAGGTGACAAGGTGGGGTCAGATTAGCTGACCAAAGTCACTCCCAGGTGACAGGTCTACTTTTGGGCGACTTTACAACGTGATTTCGCGTTTCCGAAATTTCACGACTTTTTTGCGACTTCACAACGTGATATCGGGAAAAAGCGTTTCGGAAATATGGCAACCCTGCGGTTTGTTGAATTTGCAAATGGCGGTCGAGCGGAATGCAAACTACACTTTTTGTGGAAAAAATTGCCTTTTTTCGGGAAAAAAGCATCAAAGCACACGGTCCTATTGGAATGGAATGTTTTGTTAAATTTTCAAAACATTCTGTGCGTAACTTTTCGTGAACACACTGGGAACAAACTATTGGAAAGTTTCATTTTTATTTATATAGATTGATAATAATAATTATTACGATGTCATTATGGATTAATAGCTGGATTAACAGCTGAGCGCTTATATTACTCTATCGAGTAATGGAAGTGAACATTTTATACTTTAGCAACACAATGCAATTCAAATGAACATTTGATACTTTACAACACTTCCATTACTCTATCAAGTAATGGAAGCATGATAACTGTTACACTGGTGGTCTAATTTGCAATTTACCATTTTATTCTCGAAGTCACCTGTCGGTTGGCTTGTTTATCAGTTGCTTATTCAATACGGTAATCGATCTCTGTCCATTCAGTAGAGTGAGTAGACTATGTGTTCTACCTTCACAGATTTCTGTGAAAAGAAAACGTTCCTGGTCATATTATAATGAGAACAAAAAATACTGCGGCGAAAGAACAACGCCGCTGATTCTAAGCTACATCGATTGCGAAAGTCTGCTACTAAACTTCGCCAGTGACTCAACAGTTACCAGCAGAGGATTTAGGATCCGGTACACGATATCACCAATAGGCAAGTAGGCTATATTGTTTCTCTATGGTGCTTTTTAGACAGACGTCTTGAATGAGTCTTGGCAGTCTTGCTGAACTCAGAACTTCTGCTCTTCTAATCCTTTTTTCTATGAAAATAAAAGTTGTCCAATAGTAAGAAAATTGTTTTGATGCTTTTATGTATATGTTTTAGCAAACAGAGGATGTATTATGGTTTTAATTAAAAATTAGGCCTACAGAGAAAAAGTGAGTTTTGCACATGACTCCATTTGGAATCATTGGGTTTCAAAGGTTCAAAAAATGTATGGCATTATATTTTTGTTGCTATTTCTCTTTGACTATTTTGACTCAACTGATTCGATGACTTCAACATAATACACCGTGGTTAAAAAAAGTAAGCCAAATTGTTTTGCGTATATCTCTAATACCTGATGACGTATCAAGCTATAATTTTTCAAATATTTAGAGAAGTGGACCACGAATATGATTCCAAAATTTAATGAGATAAAGTTGAACGGATAAAAAGATATGAATATTTAAACTTCATATACCGAAATTTTCAGTTTACAAGCAATTTTTCTGTCAGATTCAGTAAAAAGTAAGCCAAACTGTTTTTTTTGCATCTGTGATGTCTGATGAGTAATCATAAAAACCTTTTACCAATATTTATGGAATTGAACCAAGAATAGGATTCCAAAACATCATGTCATAAATTTGAAGGGATAAAAAGATATGGATATTTCAACTTCATCTCCAGAAATTTCAGTTTTCAACAAGTCTGTTATGGCGTCCGTTGCGTTTTCGACGCTTGGCCGTTCCCATTTAGTCTTCATTGATCCTGGAGTAAAATTTAATAGAGCCTATAATTATCGCGATGTTCTGCTGTCTATTTGTAATCAGAAATCTAGTCCCAGAAGACAGCTTTGTTTTTCCAACAGAACAGCGCTAGCCAACAGAACCAAGGAAACCATCGAAATGCTGACAAGAGAGACGCCAGACTTCATTTCTCCCACATTATGGCCTCCAAACAGCCCAGATTTGAATCCTGTCGACTATAAAATGTGGAGCGTGATGCAAGACCGAGCCTACCAGACAACAATCCATGATATAAAAGATCTTGTTGGAAGTGTGGGATGGCCAGCACCAGAGGATAAATAATCGACGTTGCTGTTGCCATTGCAATGGCGCCAGCGCCTCCAGGCTTTCGAGGAAGCAGGAGGGGGACATTTTGAGCATGTTATTTAATTAAATAATCAAACCATACTGTCATGGTCATATTGTTAGTTCAATTCTCTACATATCTGGAAAATTTTAGAATTATTAATCATCAGGCATTGGAGATAATGAGGAAACATTTTATCGAATCTGACAGAAAATTGCTTGTAAACTGAAATTTCGGCATATGAAGTTTAAATATTCATATCTTTTTATCCGTTCAATATTATCTAATGAAATTTTGGAATCATATTCTTGGTCCACTTCTCTAAATATTTTGAAAATTTTAGCGTGCTATGTTATCAGGCATTAGAGATATATGAAAAACAATTTGGCTTACTTTTTTTGAACCTCGGTGTACATCAACTTCAATGGCAATTGGAGAATAAAACTACCCGAGCTGATCCAAGCTATGACCGATACTACAAAGCGCGACCACTTATCAACATGGTGAGAGATGGGTTCCTACATCTTGAGCCTCAATGGTCAAATGATTCTATGCAAAAAGCCGAAAACCCACTAAGACAATAGGCCTACATTCCAAAGGAACCAAAGTTCTGCAAAGTTCTAGATTGATGCGGTGTAAGTGGCCTCACATACGACTTCTTTGTGTATGAAGGGAAGAGTCCAAGTGTTGAAGGAAGCTGTGCATGCCAACCAGGCGACTTTGTCATCAAGCTCTATGAACACTTCCCAAGGTTCAGAACTTCAAACTCTACTTCAATGTCCTTTCTAGAACCCCTCAACTGAATTTGTGGACCGTTTGGACCGTTGGTGCTGTGAGATCTAATCGACTGAGTCCTCCTAAAGTCCTGAGAAGGAGTTGAAGACAGAGGGATGAGGATCAGCTGACATACGTGTTGATGCCAATCCTGGTCTAGCTGTGGTACTGTGGTACGATAGCTTCATAACTCCTCTGTTCAGCTTCCATCAACACACACCATGGGATTAGTTCATGGGGCTGGGGTAGGCGGCAGAACCCAGAGACTTGACCCTGCATCAATAATGACTCCCAAGGGTCTGTCGAATGGTAATGGTAGGACAATGTGGGGCAGTAGGAGAGCAGTAGACCGAGACTAGCGAGAGGACTGTCCACGAGCCCCTCCCCCATTGCACCGAAATTTAAAAAACGAAGTCTGACAGTCTGTATCAGTACCCAGGGGTGGAGGATCCAAGGCCTAGGCTACTCGAAACTAGGACTAATGTATGAGCGCTGGCTTGCATTTTGTGCTGCATTCGTATATCAAAGCGAAAATTCCATAATAATTAAGAGAACGTCCACTCCGCATTAAGTATATAAACAATTAGTACACATTACACACTGTAGGCTACTCACTCTGCATCGTACCGCACCAAGTGAATTTGTCGAATAATTCTTCATTAGTTTGCCTCATCGATAATGTAGCGTCCCGGAATGACGGATGAAAATCTTCAGACCAAAACAAGAAGCGGGATGATTTTTCTGATATTTTTAGTGCAATAAATTGATGCAATTTACACTTTGCACGGGGGGGGGGGGGGTAATGTTTAGGAGGGGGTAATCTGAAACCTTTACAGTTCAAATGTCCGCACGCCACGGAACCATTGGTTAGCCAGGAGAGGAGCGTTGCCGGTCGGTTTCTCAAACGCTTGCTTGCGGCGTCAATGGTGAAGCTGTTTCGAAGCATTTTTAACTCTAATAATAATATTCAATAGTGAAGGTTTCAAGGTTAGCATTAATTTCCTCGTAGCACATTTTGGTCTAAATTTAGCTTTTGTTCGCAGGCTCAGTTGCAGTGATACGGTAGGTTTTTAGTACTTATATTTTTTATCTTTTAAGCATTAAAATATTTAATTAATTCTTCTGTAGAGATCTACGTGTCATTTTTATCATTGTTCAGGTCAGTCAGACTGTGGCAACACTTTGTTCATTGGTCCGAACGGTACAGTTACATCCCCGCACTTTCCTCTTCAATATCCAAGAAACCTGAACTGCACATATTCAATCCTTGCTGGTCGTAACAGTTCGGTTCAACTCAAATTTCAATACTTCAATTTTGATGTTAGGAATCCAGTAGTCGACTGTAGATCTACAAAAGATTGGTTAATGGTTAGTTACACAACGTCGTTAACATTATATTATGATCATTTAAGGTAAAGCTATCTTAACCCTGCGACTACCAGTGGGGTCAAAAATGACCCTAAGCCCACTTTGACTGTACACTGCGCAAAATCTGTTCGTCCAAATTTATTTAATATTTGTGACTTTCAAGATGTACCTAGTCTCTATCGAAATATCAATTAATATTTCAAATGAATATCACCAGAGGGTGCTGGCAATCTTTTATGGCATTGAGTACCAGTGGGGTCATTTTTGACCCCAATAGCTTTTTTGAATACTTTCAATGGTATCCTTTGAAATAAATCATAATTATAATTTATAAATCCTTTCTATAGTATTATCTGAAGACAATCTGTGTTAGATACTAATATTTATATACAGTAGGCCAGGAAAGGGAACGGAACCAAGGAAACCTTGTTGTGCTCGAAATAACACGAAATATGGCTGGTTCTGGAGGAAATGTCACCACAGAAAACTTCTTCACAAGTTTCAGACTTGCTCAAAAACTGGCTGAGAAACAAATGACTCTTCTGGGCTCTATTCGAAAGAACGGAAAGGAGTGGCATGCCCACACAACGCACAGAAGACGAGTCTTTCTCCTGCAGCTCGGAAGGGAACTTATTGGCAACAGCAATGGTGATGCAGTAGAAGATGTCGTCTCCAACCCAGTCGAAGAAACGTGCACGATGTTCCATTTGTCCAAGGGAAAAGGATAAAAAGGCCAGAATCTATGCAGCCTGTACATGCAATGTGTGCAAGGAACATGCCCAGTATTCATGCACGAACTGCAGACTGTAACTGCAATGACCGGATATTTTCTATGCTATTTTTCAACATTGAACACTTGAACACTTTGAACATTAAAACATACCCATAACTATGAAAAATTTAATTCATTTCAACAGCCTAAACATGTTCCAATTGCTTTACTACTATTTGTTTTTTGGCAATTAATAAAAAAGCAAAAAACAAAGAATTTATTGAAAAAATTGTGTTGGGGTTATGTTTGACCCCACTGGTACTCAGTGTATCAAAAACATTCTGGTAATCTGAGGGTTAAACAACCCTTGCAAAGCGCGAAAGTGATATCAACTCAATTTTAAAGGGCTCAGATATTTTTTTAGCTGTTTGAAGCACAGAAATTATTTTGCCATAATATTCAGCGAATTTAAAAAATATTTTTGAACGAGTCGACGCAAACATAAAATTTGAACATAGCAACAAAACAGGCTTAGATAATGCTGAGAAAAGCGAAAATTGCTCGAGGTCTAGGATTTGAGAAACGAAACTTTCTATGTTAATATCGATTTGAAACCAGTTATTGCATTTATTCCTCAGGAACAAATTCCAAAATAATCACTTTCATCATCATTATCATCGTCGTTGTCATCAATTGTCTGAGATCTTAAATCCTGACGGTATTTTTGCATATTAGCATGATAGCGGCAGTTGTTGATGTTGGCCTACTAATTTATTTAGATCACTTGCAACGGAACAACGATGACAAATGTGAACAGTAACAAGAAATACTGCGGATCCATACAATGGACTTCTGCAATGCGATTTTTCGACTGCAGTTCTCTTGATATAGAATTCGTTGCAAGCGGTTTCACATACTACGGCTACGGCCGAGGATTTATGATAGAATACACAGTGACCGGTTAGTTTTTAAGAGCTTATTTCATAGACTAGGCTATATTAGGCAGTTCTAATGCATATTTCAGGAAAAATTCGCAATTCACTGCTAACGACTTCCAAAGAGTTTTTCCAGTTCACTCTAAGTTACAGCCTTGCTCTAATTAAATAAAAAGTTAATTCATAACATTGGTATTAAATGTTCTTTACTAAGCTTGCATGCATAATTATTAGCATCAACCTATAATTTATACACGTAGGCTATACTTTACAGAGATTCTGAACATCTTATGTAAATTTCCAGACGAAATAAGAGTGATTGCTGACTTGAAATTCGACATGCAATCTGCATACTTCAGGCTTCGAAGCATGTGAGCCGTTGTTTCTTTCTCTATAAATGCAATTACTCAGAATGTTGAAGGTTGGCAAATGTCGATGAATAACGAATTTACTACTGTATGCTTTGTTTGTAGATAATTCAAACGCTACGGATGAAAACCCTGGTACGAACTTATCTGTTATTCTCAGTGTTCACAGGTGTTATGAGGGAAAACTGGACTCTTATATGAATATTGAAAATTTTAAATTTCAACGTAGACACGGGCTCTACTAATTAAATTCGGAGGCTGGGTCAAATTCTCCAGACATAATTATTGCCAATGGGTGGTAAAGTGTAAAGCAAAATCTTAGTGTGGAGACATAGGATGCGATCGTTGGTATTCACAGTACCTTTTGAAAAATGGGTAGGGCTGCTTATTGGCCTATTTAACCGTTTAATGCCGAGATAGTAGTAAATGGTATGGGAAATCCTGTACCCTCCGGCATTAAAGTACATTTACAACGTTACATAGCCTTACACATAATTAGGGCTCTCAGACACTTTAAAAATACAATGATTACTCTATGATTTCTATTTCAGCTAGAGCTCGGACGAGATAAATTAATAGGCCTAATTAACTGACCCCATTGCAACTGGTCATAGGTGTTCTCTACATATGCTGCATCGCAGCATATTAGGCCTATGCTTTAGCGATTTTGTTTTGAACTTTACAACCTGTGCAATTAAAAATAACTTAACCTTATCAAGAAAATTCGAAATAATGGTAGAATACTTGTCAATCGTAATCGTAATAGTAATAGCAATCGCAATTACCAATCTTCTAAAACGCCACTCCAATGCCAATCGTAGGGCACCAGCTTATTCACGAGCATTGAAAAACATTTCGATGCTTATTTAGAACTCGACTGTGGTACCACGATGTTCACCGATTCAACTGGAGTCATCACTCTACCAATAAATCCAACTAACCATCTGGCGACAGTCAACTGCACTTACACCATCGTGACAAATCGCACTAGTGTTGTTTGGCTCAACAGCTCAAATAATCAGATCACGAATCAATTGTTGCAGTCGTTTCAAGACTGTTCTGAAGAAAGTCTGAAGGTTGGTCTCTTGCAGTCTCTTTTGAATTTTTAAGAAGTTCTACATTAATCGGCTGTTTTGTAGGGCACGGTAGCCGATTGGTTGGAGAAAATAGGCCACTGTAGCCGATTGGTTAGATTAAGTGGGTCACTGTAGATGATTGGTTAGAGCTGTTGCGTATATAAATAAATACATACATACATACAAACATACATACATATATACATTCATACATACATTCATACATACATACATGCATGCATGCATGCATTCATACAATACATGCATGCATGCATAAATGCATACATGTATACATGCATACATACATACATACATGCATACATGCATGCATACATACATAAATACATACATACATACATACATATATACATACATACATACATACATACATACATACATACATACTTACAACCATACATAATACCTACATACATAAAAGAAAGATAATGCATAATACATACATACATACATACATACATACATACATACATACAAGCATACATACATACATACATACAATACATACATGCAAGCATACATGCATGTATGAACAATCCATACATGCATTGCATAGATACATACATTCATACAATACATGCATGCATGCATGCATATATACAATACATAGCCTACATGCATGCATTGCATGCATGCATACATACATACGTCAATCAATCAATCAATTTTTTTTATTGGTCCGTAAGTATCAAGTTACACAATGCATTACAAGTATCACAAATTAATCAGGTAATAAACAAAGTGAGAACTAATTAGATAACGCAAATTACTGGGCCTATAGATTGGAAATATCTACAGAAATAATTATAGCCTATAAGAAGAGATAATTTAAACCCAATGGTTATAGGATTGAGTTATACCAGTATGCAAAGAGAACTGTAAAGTACAGAATTCGGACACAAATGGAGACCCAGAAAGGAGGGTATCCCGCTAAGTAGGGCCCCCAAGTAGCTATGAAGACTTTTAATTAATACACACCACAAATTGATTAAACAAATTACCCAAAAGCAACACCAGATGAAAATTAAGACACACTAAACAAAACCAACACACAATGCAGAAGGAGACCTGAAAATACATGCATGCATGCATGCATGCATGCATGCATGCATGCATGCATACATACATACATACATACATACATACATACATACATACATACATACATACATACATACATACATACATACATACATACATACATACATACATACACAACATACATACATACATACATACATACATACATACATGCATACATACATACATACATACAATACATACATACATACATACATACATGGTTACATACATACATACATACATACACAACATACATACATACATACATACATACATACATACATACATACATACATACATACATACATACATACATACATACATACATACATGCATACATACATACATACATACATGCAAGTACAAGCACTTAGTAATGAAGCGACTAAAACATTTACCGCACTCAAAAATCTGTTTTGTTACATTTCAGATTGGCTGCGTATCAGGAGAGGGCACAGAATTGAATCCCAACACAACCAGAGTATTCTGCAAAAGTCTAGGTGGCCTATATCATTACAGTTCTGGGATTCGATTTGCACTTCCCGATTGTGGCGCGTTGAAGTTGTCCATCCGCTCAGACACTTACGACTATCGAGAGACGTTCCTCTTCTCTTTTAAAGTTTATGGACCAAGTATGACTCAAAGTGGTTGTTTCGTAATACGTAGTTCATTCGGCGCTTCTTCACTCACTCATCTATTCCGAACACTTATGATAACTATTATTGCGAATATGTACACACCTAGCACAAAATTTAACGCGCTCTCACAAAACAGCCATGATGAATGGAAATTATTTAATAAGAAAGGTCATGAAAACGTGATCGGATTCCCCGGGGTTAAACGAATGTGCCGATTGGGAGGAAGGTTACTGCAGGTGGGTGACCCCACTCTTAGAAAGGCACCTCGTTTCATTGTAAACGAGCGTGCATGGAGAAAAATTAGATATCACTTCAAGTCGTAGGCCCTACTCCCGTGATTTCACGTCAGCCGCAAAATGAGTTGTAGGCCTATTGCTAGCCTACGAGAACTCTCATCTTGCGCCCCCAACATTAGACCGAACTCTTAAAACATAATAGACAGGGTCTATATGGTAAAGTGATGGTGGATCGTGTGGTAGTGGTGGAGATGTGAGTGTAAACTGCGACAGAGTTTATCGTCGAGGTTTACGCGCTGTTGGCGATAGTGTTGCGGTGGTGACTGTGGTGGGTGTAGCTTTGGGCTTTTCTGGCTTTGATTGTGGCGGCGAGGTGAAAGCTGAGGTGGCAAGAGTTTTGCTTTTGAGGTGATGCTTCGATTTGCGTTGGTTGAAGTGGTGATCACCAGGCCACCAGACTAAAGTTTTGAATTGTATTATAAATACTACGGACTTATTTTTTGTGATTATGGAGTGTTTATGATGGCGATCGTAGCGAATGTGGGGCTGTGCTGTTTTCCTCGTCGTTGCGATGTTTGCTTTTGTGTCGGTTGTGGAATAGACAGCTCAACGAGGACGATCATAGCAATGATGAGTAGGAGACACGAATTTACGGAAAGTAAAGAGAAACCGGTGTTTTATTCTGTTAGATGAGATTTGCGGCAACACATCATTCTCAGCTCCAACTGGAAACGTCTCCAGTGTGCAATTTCCTTGGGGTCTACATTATATATCAAAGCCTATAAATTGTCTGTACACCATCGATAGCGGTCACGTCAATGCTGTTGTCCTCAGCATAGATCGTCTACACATTGCATCACACTGGCAACACTCGAATACACCCTGTACTAACGGATGGTTGACAGTAAGTAGTATTCTTTTTACGTCGCCTCGAAATTCCCTTTAGTATTATAGTGACTTTGCTCTACTTTGGTTTCACTCCTCGCTTACTATTCGTACTCAGATGATAATTATTTTAGGTGCATGTGGGTTCTTGATAAATTTGGAGTTCCTCAGGGATCTCTTCTGGGTTCACGTTTCTACATCTTGTGTACAGCTGCAGACATTCCTCTTCTCTTTGCTAAACATTGGGCCTCTGGTCACCTGTACGCTGGAGAACAACTTGCTCTTTGATAGTCTATTGAATGTCTTTCTGCTGAATTCAAACGTTGGATGTCCTCAAACAATTGCTCAATAGCAGCCTAAATGATACTTGCGAAAATTTATATAGCGTCGAGTTGATTGGAAAGTATAATGCTTAAACTCAGGTCATCTCTAAACTCAGGTCATGCTTAAACTCTGGGGCTTATTATCACAGAACCCTTCCTTTTTTGCACATGTGTCTAAACTCTCCAATACCTGGATGCTTATCTTGACAGTACCTTGTCCTTCTTTGCATATGTCTCTAAACTATAATATTATAACACTTGAGTGCTAACCCTGACATTACCCTGTCCTTCTTTACACGTGTGTCTAAACTCTCCAACACCTGAGTGCTAACCTGGACAGTACCTTGTTCTTTGAACAAGTCTCTGAACTCTCTAACACCTGGGTGCTAACCTCAGCAGTACCCTGTCCTTTTTTGCACCTGTCTCTAAACTCTCTAACACCTGGGTGCTAACCTCAACAGTACCTTGTTCTTTGAACAAGTCTCTGAACTCTCTAACACCTGGGTGCTAACCTCAGCAGTACCCTGTCCTTTTTTGCACCTGTCTCTAAACTCTCTAACACCTGGGTGCTAACCTCAACAGTACCTTGTCCTTTGCACATGTCTCTAAACTCTATAACACTTGAGTGCTAACCATGACAGTACCCTGTCCTTCTTTGCATATGTCTCTAAACTCTCTAACACCTGAGTGCTAACCTGGACAGTACCCTGTCCTTTGCACATGTCTCTAAACTCTATAACATTTGAGTGCTAACCTGGACAGTACCCTGTCCTCCTTTGCATATGTCTCTAAACTCTCTAACACCTGAGTGCTAACCTGGACAGTACCCTGTCCTTTGCACATGTCTCTAAACTCTATAACACTTGAGTGCTAACCTGGACAGTACCCTGTCCTTTGCACATGTCTCTAAACTCTATAACACTTGAGTGCTAACCATGACAGTACCCTGTCCTCCTTTGCATATGTCTCTAAACTATCTAACACTTGAGTGCTAACCTGGACAGTACCCTATCCTTTGCACATGTCTCTAAACTATATAACACTTGAGTGCTAACCTGGACAGTACCCTGTCCTTTGCACATGTCTCTAAACTCTATAACACTTGAGTGCTAACCATGACATTACCCTGTCCTTTACACATGTGTCTACACTCTCCAACACCCGGATGCTTATCGTGACAGTACCCTGTCCTTTTTTGCACATGTCTCTAAACTCTCTAACACCTGGGTGCTAACCTCAACAGTACCTTGTCCTTTGAACAAGTCTCTAAACTCTCTAACACCTGGGTGCTAACCTCAACAGTACCTTGTCCTTTGAACAAGTCTCTGAACTCTATAACACTTGAGTGTTAACCTCAGCAGTACCCTGTCCTTTTTTGCACCTGTCTCTAAACTCTCTAACACCTGGGTGCTAACCTCAACAGTACCTTGTCCTTTGAACAAGTCTCTAAACTCTCTAACACCTGGGTGC
Organism: Lumbricus rubellus; assembly: GCA_945859605.1. Classification (NCBI taxonomy): domain Eukaryota; kingdom Metazoa; phylum Annelida; class Clitellata; order Crassiclitellata; family Lumbricidae; genus Lumbricus; species Lumbricus rubellus. The sequence continues at coordinate 47,651,888 of OX243816.1, forward strand.
TAACCTCAACAGTACCCTGTCCTTTTTTGCACATGCCTCTAAACTCTCTAACACCTGAGTGCTAACCCGGACAGCAACCTGTCCTCCTTTGCCCATGGGCAGTACGCTGTCCTTCTTACACATAATTATCTCTAAACTCTAACATCTGGGCGTTACCTGACCACTGAGCGTAGGCCATGGCTGCTGTTGCGTCTCTCTTTCTCTCAGACTCGCTGGCTTCCATAGGAGTGGCAAACTGCATGATCACACACATGATATCATATTGTTTATTGGATTAATCATGAGATTTCGTTAGGCATAGGAATAATGTAGCTATGATGCTTGTAAATTAAGAAATTCAAACTCCAGTTTGCGAGAGTCATAGGTAGGCCTACTGGGATTCATCACGTAGGCCAATTGGGCTTTCGCCGTGCATCGAATCAGAACATCATCGATCCCGTGTTAGTAAACTGGTGTGTTTCTATTGCACATGTATTTGTTTCTCAATGTAAATAGTATTACTTGCAAATTGTTCAATAAAATGTATGGTTATGATAGACCTACTGTTAATTGGACTTAGTGCAGTTGTTAATCTATGTAAACATAGATTCTTACACAAAATTTATATAGCACCTTTTAAATTTATTTGTTCTTAGGCTTCCCATTCCTGATAACAGTAAGTTAGTAGTCTAATGCACTTAAACCATTTATGCATCTTGAAGCTATCTTTACAATGGATCGATTTCACGGTCAATATTTTTGACTGACGGTCATGCATGAACCTTTCGTCATTTGTTAGGAAAATTGCAAATGTTAAAGATAAAAAAATAATAATAAAATATGCATTTTAAACCTAACTTGAAGATGCTTCCAGATCTAGCTTGCTATCACCGGCAAATTGAAACTGTATCCATTCCTGTGTCAGGCCTATAATTCTAATCTGATGAAAATTACTTCACAAAAGTACGGATACATGTGCCATGCGACTGTCAGCTCGCCATTAACGCCTAGGCTGCTGTACGGATTGTTTTGCCGTCATAATAATTGGGAGAATTAGTTGCAGTGTTGATGAAATTTTTAAATTCGTACTAAGTATTAATTAGCTTACTCTGAATTGTCACGTGACGGCAGGCCCGGCCTTAGGATTTGCGGGGCCCAAGGCAGCAGTGGGTTCCCAAGCAAAATTTACAGAGTTGATTTCCTGTCAAATACGCATTGGCACTAGGCCTACCATATAATTTATAGTCTTAGGCCTATTTAGGTAATGCAAAATCATGGGGGCCCACACATGGGGCAAGAGGTGCACTTGTCTCTGGAAAATTAGCAACAATCTTTTAACATCTGCGTGTTGGGGGGGGGGGGGGGGGACAAATTTTTGGCGCCAAAGAATGTTAATGATTCACAAAGTGAAACGAAGAAATTGATATTAGGGCCTAATTTAGGCCCCTATGGGAATAATATCCAAATATGTTCTTGATATCATGTTTTGCATCTTTAAGGCAATTGCTGAAATTTTCGCAGCAACCATTGTGTTTTATCATCTTCTGAAAAATATATGTGGGCGACCATGTGCAAAATCTGGATGTAAATGGGTCAATGAACGAAAAACGCAAATCAGGATCTTGACACCACTCTAGCAGTTTGTAGGCCTACTATGAAAGCAATTACGATTCATTTAATTATTAGGTCTATTTTGAATATCTGACACCTAATTCAATAGTTTGAGTAAACTTTATTACAAATATCGAAACGGTCATCTGAAGAATATAGGCCTAACAATAGCTAACTAATGGATCATTCATGACTAATTTTTAACGACAATAATTAGATCTATTTGCGTTTTTCTGGATCAAATTAGATTTTCATTTAAATAGCCTACATTCGTAGAGAGGTAGCCTACATAAGTGGTGTGACGTCCATGCAAACGGGCACCGGGGGTGAAGTCTCTTACCCGATCAATTATTGAAAACTGAGCTGGGTCGAGGTTATAGGCCATACGATTCCTAGGCCTAATTATAATCCGAATTCAGTCATTTAAGTTTATATTTATAACGTAGCTTCAATGTTCTCGTTCTTTCCAAAATTATTCTATTACATTCACGCGGCAAATTGATGATTGCCAGCATTGTTGTCATGTCAATCTCAGAAAATTAGGCCTATAACCAGCAGCGCGGGGCCATGGAAGCGCGGGGCCCAAGGCGGCTGCCTCGCTCGCCTTGCCCTAAGGCCGGGCCTGCGTGACGGAACTCCTGCTACAGTAGTAAACTCGATTAATTAGGCATTACGACCACAAATATTCATTAATGCGTAGGCCTATGTAGCGTCGCTAATCCAGCCTGTAACAGTAGTAGGGTAGTATACTATAGGCCTAACCGTAAAAAAACTAACCGATTCTCTCTTGAACAGATAACTTGCTTGCTCAACGGAACATCGGTGCCTCCTCCTCTTGCTGACAAGAAACTATGCCCTTTTACGTCTTACGGCGATAATTTAATCACAGCGAGATTCCCCGCTTGTCACAGTGTCTTGCTGAGTTACTTCGCCGCCTATATGTCCTACGATCAAGGATTTAACTTACGCTACAGGTTGGGAGACCACGGTGAGTCGCAGTTCTTATCGCAATGTAGGCCTATTATCATCTTCCAAAGTTACCTGCCTACAGTAAATATTACTAAATACAAATTATCGTTGAAATCCAATATGACAATTATTGTGAACGCATTTTGGTGAACAAGAAATTGGCTGACAAAGGTTTTTATTGTGGGCGCAATGGTGTAGTGGGTATGCTGGTTGCCTTGCAGCCGGAGGGTTGAAGATTCAAATCCACCTCAAGTCGCCGAGTAGGGAGGGACCTTGGGCAAGTCCTTTACTCGCAATTGCTCAGCACTTCGGCGTGAAACTCCGATGCAGTTTCCGCGCTGCAGCCGGAAGCAGCTCTGAGCAGGGAGCTTGAAAGGGCGCTATAACAAGTGCACATACAAGCAGAGTTTTACTCATGGCCACAAAACATTGCAAGCGCGATTTTAGCCTTTACATTTATACATGCGGCAAGAGGAGCAACTTAACCAACCGAGTAATGCGTCTCAATCATGTCTCATCTTTAGCACTTCGCAATCAGATCACTCCAAACTAATCCTCGTCCTTCATAAAAGTTCATCCAGCCTGTTTTAACGAAGTGTTTTATCGCTTGCCAGCCACTGACGCAGTCGGATAGAATGTAGGCCCTATGCATGATAAACTTAAACAGAATTGTAAAACACAGAAATACTACGCTGGTGTTATTGTAGAACTCGACTGTGGCGAAACCCTGTTCACGAATTCATCTGGGGTCATCAGTTTACCACGAAATCCCGCGAATTATCCGGCGAGAGTCAACTGCATCTACACCATTTCATCAGATCATTTGAGACATATTTGGCTCAACGCCACTCCCGCTTCAGCGACGCAATTGCTACAGTCATTCCAAGACTGCAACACGGAATGGCTGATGGTAGGATGAGTACCGCAACATTGCGTTGTGAATTTTAAATCAAATTTTAAGACTATACGAGTAAGCTGGGAACTCGTCTGGAGACTTAGATAATAAGCGAATTTTAATTATCACACTAAATCGTAGACAACACATGAACGATATGATGCAAAATGTAAATGCCAGTGAAGTAAGCCAAATATTTGGTAAAGCGTCAACATCTCTCGTTTCCGAGGACTGGGTTGTTGTATTCATTTATTTGTTTGTTTATTTCTCTATTTATATAGCGCCCCTTCACGATTTACTACACATAGGCGCTTCCGACTGCAACGCGGACATTGCATAAGAGTTTCACGCCGATGCGCCCGAACAATTGTGAGTGAAGGACTTTCTTAAGGTTCCTACGCGGCAAAGATGGATTCGAACCTGCAACCCTCCGGCTGCAAGGCAGCGACCATATCCACTAGCCTACACTATCGCGCCCCCATACTGTATCTGGTCCAACTACTGATTCCAATTCCAATTATAATTTTCATTATGTTACCTCACCCGCAGTAAAACTTTATCAATGGATAGTGTTGCCATGTGCGCCAAATGCCTGTAGAAAAAACCTTTCTTCTCTTTTTGGGCCATTTCTCGTCTTCTATAGACCACATCACTGACCTCAGACATGCGTTTTCTCTTCATTTCACTCTCACTTCATTCTACAGCGTCTCTGACCAAATCGGTTTAGGAGAGACGAAAACAAATCGCTTCTATCCCCATCAAGAACTATGGTTCTCTCCGCGATTCTCCCTTTGCAACTCCACAAAACCTAAAAATCTGTACCTTTTGAAATTATATTTGCCATGGCATTTCCGTCATACAGCGCAGCTGTTCAACCCGTAACTTTGTCGTATTGTTTGATTGCTGCAGTCTGCTATCAAATAAACACATTGCCTATAATTAACCGATGTGCTAATGTTTCTGCTGACACGTGCATGATAAACCTATCCGCAGGGTTCGACTCTGTATTGCGTCAAAACACGGCAAGAATACGCATTACGCACCTGACCAAAATAATGCATGCCAGACTGGTGTCCTTTGCTGCAGGTCGGTTGCGTACCAGAAGGAGAGCCAGAAGTAAATCCTAGCACATCCGAGTTATTCTGTAAACGACAGCAATATTATCGTAATGGTCCTTTGTTGTTTGCCGACTGTCGTACGGTGAAGGTGTCCATCCGGTCATACACTTACGATTATCGAGAGACGTTCCGTATTCCTTTCTCTGTTATCGGACCAGGTATAGATTATGGATAGAAGAGGCAGGTAATATCTAATCTGATATTCATTCATTAATTCACCCAAATCAGCTCTCTTATGCCGGTGTCTCGGGATTATTCTATCCCCTCTTAAACCTATCTCAGGTGGGGTGGAATATACCTGGCATAGAGCATCCGGAATGATTACGGCCTAAATTTGTCAATTAGGCTATGCGCATTTTTCAACAATTTTCATAGAAGTGTTTATCCCTACTTGTTTTAAGTGTCCTGCGCGATGTTTAGAGCAAGACAACTGGAATTGTCTTAGTGACTTTAGGTGTTCTTAAGTGTTCGAAATGTTCTTAGTGCTCTAAAGCCTAATCAATCAAAATTATATAGTTTGAACAAGCATATAGTGTTATAATTTTGTTAGCGTAAGTATTGTTCAAAAAGAGTAAATGGAAGTTTATTTGCAAAAATAGACACATGCGGGCGTGGTTTTCTTCAATTTAATCTTCCTCTGGGGCTGCGATTATTGGGGGAGGGGGGGAAGTACTCTTTCGTGACATCGGCACTAAACAGTTTGCAAGCAGTTTGCACTGATCTGGTTAGCGTCCCAACGACTGAAACGACATGATGTTGCTTTCTCCACGTGTTTTTTCCGCGTTTGTTCCTATACAGAGGACGAGTTATCTCCAAGACTCAGAACGAAGGCTTTTGCGATCAGCCACGCCTTAGCAGAGCAGTAGAATTCTGGCATTAAACTTTTAAAATATATGGTAAACTGGTAGTCAGGTAGTGGTTCAAGTGGTTGTGGATACGTCGGTGGCAGAGTTCATGATAACGATGGCAACGCGGATGGTTCAAGTGCCAGGCTGTTGCTGGCTGTGGTGATGGTGTTCGGTGCTTGTTTCGCTGTTGCAGTTGTAGTGGTAACAGTCTGCTAGAGACGGCTGGATGTTGACGATAATTTAGTGAATTAGGAAGAACGTTTCTCATCGAGTAACACAAAACATTGTTATTCATGCAGATGACATTTGCGGAAATACATCATTTTCGAATTCAACTGGAACTATCTTCTCCCCGATATTACCATTTCATTATCCAAAACGTGTCAACTGCCTGTACACCATCGATAACGGATCTGTCAATTCCATTGTCTTCAGCTTGGACCGACTAAGTCTTCCGGAATTGTGTGATTACGGGTGGCTTAGGGTTAGTGGTGTAACATATTCAAACTTAGGCCTACGCTTCGCCGAATGTTGCGTTCTCTTAAAATAATGTAAGTCCTCTCTTAGCGAATTACATTATTATTTCTATTTTTATTATTTTATTTTATTTGTTATTATAATCATTTATTAAACACAACTTTCTTACAAGAAACAGCGCAAAATGTTCTTTGTTCTGTATAGTTAGTGGTCCTCATCACAGATTATTATTATTATTATTTTTATTAATTGATAATTTTTATAGATAAAGGGTCCACATCCAGACATAGGGAGGTAAATGGTTGACTTATACTGAGCGAATAGAGCACTGGACAGTGGACATGCGATGCTTCTCTCTGTCTCTGTCTTTGTCGCTCTGTCAATTTATTCACAAATTAAATAACATAATTATTGAGATTGGGGAGGGGGTCCGTAGCTCAGTTGAAAGAGCGCTGGTCGTTATACTGAGAGTCATCCACGCGACCCGGGTTCGAGTCTCACACAGGGCATTAATTATTTATCAAAGTTTATGTTAGCTGCCTTTGGCGCTTTTCTATTGTATTGCTTGACTTGGGTTCTGCTGAACCTGGAGCGAACCAGGAGCGATTCAGCACTTAGGCCATTAGTGTTAAGCTACCGAACCCATGCACTTCGTATAACCTGTAACTGTAATCATTCTGCGGTTTGTCAGATTGAATCATTTAAGAATATATTATTATTATTAGTGTGAGGAATTCTGAGATCCGCTTGAAAACGTGACACGTAGCCTAAGCTTATCGATTTATTGACTGCGCTGCGCTCCCGATAAACGCCGGAGTAAAATATTGCTGGGCCTTTTAGGAGATTGTTCCATCTGTATGGAATTATCTTTTGACATCATCACGACGTTCTGACATTTTCACGTTTTTAAAACAATTGAAGTTTTACCTTTTGTATAACTGTTAGAACTTGCGTGCGGGGCGTAAATTGGGAGGATATCTTTGTGACTTGCTGCTGTCGCTGCTTTAGATATGTTGGTCATTCCAATGTCCGACCAATTCTCACGAGGGATTGGCGTATTTCACTACGTGCACATCCAATATGCAACTGCTAACTCCCAAATCAGAGCACAGGAGGACAGTGTCACAAAACCGTAATTATTGTGACAATCAGTTGTTATGCTGATAGGCCCTACCATTTTGAATCCATTACAACTTGGTGTTCATGTCATATGGCGTAGGCTAACTGTTATGGGAGCCTCGATTAATGAAACATTTTGACATTGTCGAAACCTAAATACAGTAGAATAAGCGCATAGGCTAAATATTCTGAAATGTCTAAAATTAATGTCGACTAAAGCCTTATAAAAAGTTGGTTTCTACCCGGTACCTTTTCATTCATTGCAAAGCTATGTCCTTTTGTGAAGATAATTTGCATGGTCAACGGAACTTCGATGGTTCAGCCACTTTCCGAAAAAACATTCTGTGGAGTGAGGTATTATTCAACCGCAGAAGGATTTCCTGCGTGTAGCAGTATCTTATTGAATTTCTCCAGCAACTATATCTCCACTGGACCACAATTTACCTTGCGCTACAAGTGGGGTGATCATGGTACGTTAAGCGTTTATCAGCTCTTAATATCATAATCCTAGAATCAACTTTAAGCTATAAATCAACAACCTTATCACCATCTCATCTTATTTATCTTAATTTTGAATTGTTCACTCAATTGCTGAAAATATTCGGACGCGGAATCTAGGCTACGTGGGGTACGTCTAGCGTGAGCCTTACGAATTACTGTTGTACCTCATCGTAATTTTACTCGTTCTTCTTCCTGTCTATGTAATAAAAAATTATTATTATTATTTTTTTTTAAACCCGAGGTATTTATGATCCCTCAGGTGGTCAAAATAGTATCCGGAGATGGGTATGATGTTACTCTGGAACGGCCTCATCTTCGTCAAGATTTTGGTGGTATTATTATTATTATTATTATTATTATTATAACACATTTATTTCTTCAAAAACTGACACAATCATGTACATCATGTGTTGTTATTATCATAATTATTATTATTATTATTATTATTATTATTATTATTATTATTATTATTATTATTATTATTATTATTATTATCATTATCATTATCATTATCATTATCATTATCATGATCATGATCATGATCATCATCATCATCATCATTATCATTATCATTATCATTATCATTATTATCATTATCATTATCATTATCATTATCATTATTATTATTATTATTATTATTATTATTATTATTATTATAACTAGTAATAGTAGGCATTGTTGTTATTATCATAATTATTACTGTCACATCCGCTACAATTTGCGATTCTTCTAGAGCAACGGCAAGTAATACAACAGCGGTGGTGTAGTGGGTATGTTTGTTGCCTTGCAGCCGAAGGGTCGCAGGCTCGAATACACCTCAAGCCGCCGTGTAGGGACCTTCGGCAAGTCCATCACTCGCAATTGCTCAGCGTGAAACTCCGATGCAGTGCCCGCGCGTTGGGAGCGCTTCTGAGCATGAACCTTGAAGAGGGCGCTATAACAAGTGCACATACAAACATGCAAACGAGCTTTTATGCTGCACTGCGGATCACAAAGTGAGACTCATAAATAATTGTGTGCGGATATTATTGCAGAGCTCGACTGTGGCACAACTCTATTCACCAAAACTTCTGGAGTGATCAATCTACCAAGGAATACCGCGACCTATCCTGCAACAGTCAACTGCACTTATACCATCTCCACAACTGGCTTAAGTCATATTTGGCTCAACGTCAATTATCATTCAGTCAATCAATACTTACAGTCCTTCCAAGAATGTGACGGAGCAGGTGTAACGGTAGGCAGCCTGCATTATTTTATGTACTGTAACACCGAAGTCCAGTTACTTAAGCTACGTAGAAGTACACTATCGCACTCTTGTGACCCTTTAAGTGGCTCTCAAAAGCGTTGCCTACACAAGTGTACAAATGATGTCAAATGGAAATGACGATCATAAAGCAAGCTTACATCATTTCAAGGACTTTATATTATCGTGACTCCGGCCACGTAACCAGTGGCTTAGCTACCATGTGTGCCGTGTTTGCAAAACACACTGGCCCACGACCTCCAGGGACCCACAGAGATTGTTAAATTATTATTATAAAACCTAATTAGTAATTCACATTATTTTGAGACAAATGTGGTTTTTGCTAACACTCTTACATTACTTCGTTACTTGTTTTTATTGACGTGTGTCAACAACAGTGCTGTTGGCAGGCAAAAGATAATAGGAATACTAAACTACTCTTAACTTGTCTTTTCCTCTCGAGTCATGACGGTCAAATTGCAAAATGACTTAAGTCGGTGTGAACGATAATAAGCTTAAAGAATTATTGGTTTAATGCAGTCTAAGTTAAGAATATTCATGAAGGAATCATATTGGCATAAGATTTTTTCACTGATTCACTTTCCTCTGCAAAAGGTAAGGGCGTGCATATGCAATATACCTATATATATATATGTAAAATTATATATAATATATATACATTATACAATCTGTAATTAAACGGTGCGCATCATAATCAGAAACTTCATACTTATTTTCCGGTCATTTGCTGGACATGGTATCTATCTCTGGTGACAGGACAATTACCCCTAGACAATTACCCCCCGGACAATTACCCCCCGGATAATTACCCCATGGACAATTACCCCCCGGACAATTACCCCCCGGACAACTACCCCCCCGTGCCAATTACCCCCCGGACAACTACCCCCGTACCAATTACCCCCCGGACAATTACCCCCCCCCCGTGACAGAGTGTGAGTTTGTTCCCTCACGCGTTAATCTCTTTACCAGTCTCTTCGTATTTGACAGACGTTCAGCGCTGCCTAAGCCTATCCTAAGTTAACTTTACTGTGGTATTGCAATCTTTCTTCACTATATCGCTTTACAATAGGCTACTTATTGTACACGCTTATACACACTCCTCGCTACTACCATTATTTTTCAGCTACATTATCTGCGTACATCCATCCTCCTATCACTCCACGCCTCTCTGTGCCTCTCTCTGTCTTTCGCTATGTATTTTTTTCTATCGCTCGCAGGCATACGAAACCTGTACGCTCTTGCATAATATTTAGCTGATCATTCAATGCAACACAAAATTAGCTTACACACAGTCTACCCTGAATTATCTATATTTAGTCATGATGGAATTCTATAAATCTGAGAGAGGGAAAGATAAGCTTAGTTTCGAAGGATTTTATTTATGTGAAACAGAAGAATTTAGCAAACGGTGTCGTTTCGTTTGAGTGCGAAAATAGGCGAAACAAGGCTAAGCTTAAAGTTCGCGGCGAAGAATTTCGGGTGGTAATTGGTACGGGGGGTAATTGTCCGGGGGTATTTGGTACGGGGGGTAGTTGTCCGGGGAGTAATTGGCACGGGGGGTAGTTATCCGGGGGATAATTGGCACGGGGGGTAATTGTCCAGGGGGTAATTGTCGGGGGGTAATTGTCCGGGGGTAATTGCCCTAGAACCCTATCTCTTTCCAACTCCACGTGGATCATAGTCTGACCCCAGCTATGTTTAGGCTATGGCCTACATTTTTCATACTGCTCGCAACTCCTCTCATCTCTCATCCCAAAGTCATGGAAACACCAAATTGAACACGTGAAGACCTGAGTTCCACTTTTGCAGTTGTAGGGAATATTGTTCAACTTATTTTTAAGTGACGGTAGGCTACTATGAAAAAGTGATCATCGCGCCGTTTTTGGTTTGCAAATTGCAAATCATGGACGTTGCAGAATAATAGATGATTGACATTTTTGCTGAACAAAACGCTAGAATAAAAACTATGATGTCATAGCATTGTTTTAATTAGGCAACGTTATAGATTTTAAATTCGACTGAAAAATCACTGCTGTTATAACATTTAAATTTATCTGTCTCATTTATGCAGCATTCATGTTTGTTCTGTGAGTGAGTTGTATTGCATGTGTTAAAACCGAATAACAAATGCCATTGATTAGTTTTTATGACTTTGATTGCAAGCACGCAAAGATACCGGCATTAGGCATTACAAGGCCAAACATAGTCCCATGCGGGACCTCTGCACACGGGCCCAGAAAAAGTTAGCTACGCTACTGCACGAGCCGTCCGTTGCAGATTATAATCAAATAACCCTAGTGCATACGATATGTCCGACATAGTTCAGTAGAATTGAGTCTCCACCGTCAATATATGGAAGATCGCATTTATCATGCAGTCGTCGACACCGAGTAAAATGTAAAATGTGATGAAAATCACCTGAACTAACTGATTTCAATTAAATGAAAATAGTGCAAAACTCTACGGGAATCGAAACGTGACTGGCATAATGAAATACTGCCCTACGTCTGTTTGTGTCGTTCGCTGTAGATCGGTTGCCTAGGCGAAGGAGAAACAGAATTGAATCCTAACACGACAATGGTATTCTGCCGCAATAGACGAATACCTTATCGTACCGAACCTCTGTTGATGTTTATTGATTGTCGTGTGCTGAAGTTGTCCATCCGTTCCATCGCTTACGACTATCGACAGACGCTGAGCCTTGATTTTAACATTTTTGAGCCCGGTATGTATGATGTATCACACTGTGTATATTTATATTTATGACCAGAATAAGGGGACAGTTATTGATGTGGTCGGAGCGGTGGCAGCCGGCATGGGCGGAGTTTATCAGGGGCTAGGGGGAGCTAAGCTCCCCCCCAAGAAGGCCCAGATTTAGCTTTTTTTACCATGAAAGTTATATCTTTTTCCGGACTTAGCCCCCCTAAGAAGGCATTAGCCCCTCCAAGAACGGAAACCAAACTCCGCCCATGGCAGCCGGTGAGAGTGGTAGTGATAGTGTTAGGGCCTACTACCGTTGTTGTGGTTGCTGCTGTTGATTGTGATGCTGCTTGTTGAGGTGGCGGCATTGGGTGGGTTGTGGATTGATAGTTTCGGTTGCAGCATTGATGGTAGTGATTCATGTTGACGGTGATGGTAGGCTTCTTTCAATGAAGACTACGGCATTAAGCGAGAAACAAAATGTGTCTAGAGAGTAAGAGAAAACCCTTGTTATTCCACCAGATGAGATATGCGGAACTACGTCTTTCTCAGCACCACATGGAGTCTTGAACTCTCCGCGGTTACCAACAAGTTATCCAAAAGCTGTCAACTGTCTCTATGTCATCGAGAGTGACCATGTCAATTCTGTAGTTCTTTACGTTGACCGTCTACACTTTGGACCGCGACATTATGGCGAGAATGCACAGTGCAATGACAGTAACTGGCTGATGGTTAGTGGCTCATCATATTTTTTATTTGTCCTTCTGATTTTCACCGATCTTGAAAATCATGATTTTTTCTTTTCTAAACTCGTCTGGACGCATGCTATGAATTTTCGTCTGCTTATGATGAATTTCATATTGAAATATTGCCGTCACGTAGGCTATTGGCCCCACCTGTTTCGAATAAGCTTATTCAATTTTTTCCTACCCAAAATGTCTTGTAAAATAGTGTCTTGGCAACAGAAATTAGCACAATTTCTGTTGCGAGTCTACGCCTAAGCTGAGGATTATTAATTAGGCGTAAAAAAGCTCTTCGTTTATAAAATAACATTAGGCTATAGACTTGCTTTGCAAAGTGTAGGCTTACTGTGAATATGCGGGCTTAGCTAAATGGATCATAGCAGTATCACGACTTTGTATATAGCCTACTCTTTTATTTCCTCTTAATCTCCAATTCTCGATCAGTGACTTAACTCCCCGTTTCCAACTGTATTCCAACCTGGTCTTCACAAATCTAGGCTACACGCTGTCTTTCCATTCCACTAATCGGACAGGCTGACAAGGATTTTCATTACATTAAAGGATCATCTCATTTCCATTCTTTGCTATTGGCTGACCTGAACACTTTTCTTTTCTCTCCCTATCACTGATTCGTTGTCTGGGAACCCTTCCCTGTAGGCTGTGATAGCCTACATCTTGGACCGTAGGCTGTGAGTTGCACTTTTATTTTTCTAAGTAGCCTACGCCTGAGAAAGACAAGTGGAGACGGATGGGGCACTGAACCCATGGACGGCAATGATGATGAAAAATGACGCCTGAGATGTAATTCGCGACGGTCGCTAGTCAAAATAGCCTACCTACTTTTGCAAAAGTACGCTATATACTAATCGTACTTACTTAATAAACAAAGAAAGCTAGTTATTTATTTCTTGAATAGATAACTTGCTTGGTCAACGGAGCATCCATGACCCATTCTTTGGCGGACAGAAAGCTTTGCATCATCCAGCCACCAGTTGTTATAAGATTCGCCGCTTGTCGCAGCGTCTTATTTAATTTCTCCATCGGTTATGCAAACCACGAGGACACAGGATTTACCGTACGTTACAGAACGGGAGATTATAATGGTGAGCGTTTGCAAGCACCTTGTTACAGTCTTAGATTAAAAATTACCTTTTGAAGGTAACAGCCCCAACTAGCTCTTCAATATAAGCCTAGTAATCGTTCTTATAAAATACCACGTAGGCCTACCGATTAGGTGCTATCGCTATTTCTTAAAATTGCGCGCTATAGGCTAATTACAACTGTTATAGTGTAGCAACTGGAGCGCGGTGGTGTAGTGGTGGCGTCGGTGCCTTGTAGCCGGAGGGTCCCAGCATTCGAATCCATCTCATGGTAAATCACCAAATATAATTTCAATTTACATTATCAATGCTTGCCTAACCTTATGTAATTATACTGCAATGGATTATTAGTGCATCCTGCAATCATGAGCGCCCGCATAAATTTTTGCAGGAGGGGGGCAAATTTTTTTCGGTGATCACAGTTATCGTAAATGTTTTAGTAAAAAGAGCTTGAAAAAGGCAACGCTGGAAATTAAGAGCACGAGTATTTTTCAATGAGGTTTCTTATTGCAAAGTTTTCAGATGTCAGTTTTCAAGGTGCAAGTGTTCCTCTAGCTACATCTATTGATACTTAATTTTGTGCAGTTGTGAAAGGTTGCATGACAGCGAGATTACAATCAAGTAGGCCATAATCGATAGAAAAATACTACTTGCAAGAGCGCCTACCGGTGGGTTAGCAGCCAATGGTCATTGTTCCAGCTTTTAACAAGATGTTGATAATGCAAGGCAGAAAATTAAGAGCATGTTTTTATCTAAAGATATTTCTAAGCATAGATTTCTGACTTTCACTGTGTAGCCTATATCATTCGTATCATTAGTGCTTTAATGCGAAGAAATTGGTTTAAAAACCCAAAAGTAGTAGTTAGAAAAACAAGTTTCAATTTTCTAGAGGGGGGGGCAAGTGGCCCCCTTGCCCCTATGTGCGGGCGCCCATGCCTGCGATGACCTACTAAATCCAAGTCCTCATTAAGTCAGCAATTCAATCTGGCCAACGTGAGTCATTCGTGACGTGAATACAACAACATGCGTAGGATAACAAACCCACCAACCTCTCGCTACCGACAAGCAGTTTTCATCGCATGCATAAAATTATTAGTCTAAGTGGTACAAAGTAAAAACCAGATTCTGGGTAGCAAACTTCACTTTGTGAACACGGGTTGACACTTGGCACAGTTGTAGGTGGAACCTAAGAGAACATCTTAAGAAGGGGAGGCATCCGAAATTTCTTTTAGAATTTCATTTAGAAGTCCATTGTCATTGACGTCGGTGACATGTATGATGACGTCAGTCAATCGGACGTAGGCCTAATGACTTGAGTCAACGGCAAGCATCTGCAATTGATGGAGAGATGCGGATTCTGAGTCCAGCACTCTAAGCAGCTCAATTGCCATCGTGTCGTTATTTATGCTCGTCTTTTTTAATAGCAGTTTTGTTGTTTTTAAATGTAAAAATACTTGTTTTGGCTTAATTTTGATGTCTAATGTTGATTTTGACCTCAGAATCATGTTATTCGAGTCAGAAATATATAGAAACGACACCATACGCGAGATGATACGATGATTTAGCCTATAACAATTTCTTAGACTCAGAACGCCATTTTGAAAAAGGCCGCTACGGGAAATTTCGGATGCCTTTCCTTCTTAAAATGTTCTCTTAGTTCCCAGCTATAACTGTGCCAAGCGGCAACCCGTGTTCAAAAAGTGAAGTTTACTTGTGTGTACTGCCTGGACTATAATATGCCAATAAAACATTATTGATTTCAATGAATGGAGAGCGTTGATGATCCTGATTGCTTATAGTGAGAAAATTCATCACAATAACAGTCGGTGTCTATTTTTGCTGTTTCAGAACCGGATTGTGGCAATACAGCTTTCAGTGGACCAACTGGAGTCATAACCTCACCGCCGCATCCAACGTCCCGTCGATCGCACAACTTAGACTGCTTGTATTCCATAACTGGCGGACAGAATTCTACCATTTCAGTGAAATTTATCTCATTCTCACTTAATGGACAATCCCAAGTCAGAGTCGACCACTGCTATGGCGACTGGCTGACGGTAAACATTTGAATTCTATGCATGCCGAAACTTCGTGTCAATATCGTAGCGGTTACAGGCTGAGGCAGGTCTAAACCTGGTATTTTGCTCAACTGTTTGAAGTTCAATAAGAGCTTATAGCCTTTTATTCATCAAACAATCATTGACTTTCATTTATTCACATAAAGGCAACAACATTATTATTCGATGGAAGAAATGCACGAAAACGATTAAATAGGCGACTTTTAAAACTTTCTTTTTAGGTCAGCTGCTTATCTGATCTATCTGCAGCAGCGAATATTTCATCGAATAGAAAATACTGTGGATATAAGGCGACGCCACTAAAATTTGCATTTCCCAATTGCGAAGTGGCGGTGCTGAACTATCGCAGGAATTTGCACACGACCAGCGGATTATTCAAAGCCATTTATAAAGTCACAGACACAGGTAGACTATATTGACCAGTTTCTAAATGCAATTCTGAATCCATATTATCATTCGTAATACATAATTTTATAGGCCTATTCTTCTTCTTTCTTCTTTAGGCTCTCTGCCAATTGGCATGTCCAAACGTCCAATGTCTCCATCTTTCCCGCTGTTGTGCTATGTCTTTAAGTTCTCTGTAACCCTTCTCCATCATCCCGTCCAGCAGGTTTTCTCCAGGTCTTCCTCTGCACCTCCTTCCCTCCAATCTCCCTTCAATTATTTCTTTCTGTAGTGAATTAATTCGCAGCAAATATCCCACCCAATTATTTTGTCTCATCTTTACTGTGTCCAGCAGAGATCTTTTTTCTTATAGGCCTACCATCGCTATTAATCTTCGTTTGACCTATTAAATAAACCTAATTATATATAGGGGCCTACATATAATTATGTTATATAAGTAAATGGCCATAGGCAGGCAGACATACAGACAACCATGCAGATAGGCCGACAGACAGATAGATACAGTAAACGGCCATGCAGAATGAAGACAGATACACAAACATGACGGACTGGAGAGAGTTACTTGCTACGCTGTGTTGGATAACAACTTTAAAAAACGATCGTATTCGTGTGGATAGAGTAACTATTACGTAATTTTGAATACGAGTTTCATCGTGGTTTATAGATAACTTAACCCTCAGGCTACCAAGCTTTTTGTAACATGGACTATTATAGGCTAATACCAGGGGGAGGTTCCCCTGGATTTTGGGTTTGGTTTGAGATATAATTAATTGTAATTTACCAATGGGTTTGGCATTCATGTATGCACAAAATGGTGTATTTAGGTTTAAAATAATATTAATGCATCTCGAAATAATGCATTTTTCCATGGGTACCCGTCGATTCCTCAACACGTATATACTTAACCTACGCATAAGTAAAAATATTAGATTGTGTGTATTTTGAACATGATTTATGTATACAAGAATTGTTTAATGTTTACATCTAATAAAGTCCAATGTTCTTCTATAAAAACTAGTAGTAAGTTTGTTTTAGATAGGTCTATGATCAAAACAAAAATTAATGTAGGCCTAGTAGCTGCTGAAAAACGTTTACGCAAAGGTATCGGTTTGTGTTGTAAAACCCCAACATTTTCCACACATAATTTATTTTGAGCACATCCGGTCGTCAAAAGACAAATTAATTAGTATGAAAAATAGCCCTAAATGCCCTATAGAGAATGGCATAATTTATTTCTCTTCAAAAATAAATTTTCGATAAGTTATAATGGGAAACATGAAAATTTTATGAATATAAAACACCTTTATATACATTTTATACATTGTAATTTATTTTGAGCACTTTCGGTTGTCAAATTAAAGACAACTCAGTGAGCATGGGAATGTAGGCCACATTCCGTCTATAGAATGGTATAATTTGTGCCTCTTCCTATTAAATCATGGCGGAAAAGACATAGTCGATAATCTAAGTGGGGTATATCAAGTATAACGTTTGAACGGTATGGGGTATCATTAAAACTGTTAGCTCAAAATGTGTGCCAATGAACACTGTACACTGTACAGCTACCGTACCTAAAACGTGAAAATTTTATTCCAAACGAAGACGTTTGATTTGAGAAAAATCTAGGGGGTTGTATGACACCCAACCCCTTGGTAGCCCGAGGGCTAACAAATTATTGTCTTGAGTTGCGGTCAATCAGAGAGACAATTTGATGGATTTCGTGTGCGAGCGTTTTTACTTGTCTTATAGCCTACAGTCTTTCCTTCTGGAATTCAAAATTCTTGCATAGGTTTTCATGGTTCTAGGGCAATTGTCCCCTGGACGAATACCCCCGGACAATTACCCCCGACAAATACCCCCTGGACAATTACCCCCCCCCCGTGCCAATTACCCCCAGGACAACTACCCCCGTGCCAATTACCCCCAGGACAACTACCCCCCCCCGTGCCAATTATCCCCCGGACAACTACCCCCCCGTACCAATTACCCCCCCCCCGGGACAATTACCGTCCGGATCTCTTCGCAGCGAACTTTAAGCTTAACCTTACACGACGCCTTGTTTCGCCTATTTTCGCGCTCAAATGAAACGACACTGTTTGCTAAATTCTTCTGTTTCACATAAATAAAACCTTCGAAACTAAGTTTATCCTTCTCTGCCTCAGATTTATAAAATTCCATCATGACTAGATAATAGTAGGCTAGATATAGATAATTCAGTAAACTGTGTGTAAACTAATTTTGTGTTGCATTGAATGATCAGCTAAATATTATGCAAGAGCGTTTAGGTTTCGTATGCCTGAGAGCGATAGAAACAGATACACAGAGAAAGACAGAGAGAGGCACAGAGAGGCATGGAGTGATAGGGTGTACGCATATAGCTGAGAAATAATGGTATAGTAGCGAGGAGTGTGTACAAGCATGTACAATAAGAAGCCTATTGTAGAGCGAGATAGTGAAGAAAGATTGCAATACCGCAGTAAATTTAACTTAGGATAGGCTTAGACAGCGCTGAACGTCTGTCAAAATTAATACGAAGAAAAGAAGAAAAAAAAAGAAGAGATTAACGCGTGAGGGAAAGGGAACAAGCTCACATTCTGGCACGGGGGGTAATTGTCCGGGGGGTAATTGGTACGGAGGGGGAGGGGGTAGTTGTCCGGGGGGTAATTGGCACGGGGGGTAGTTGTCCGGGGGGTAATTGCCCGGGGGGTAATTGTCCGGGGAGTAATTATCCAGGGGGTAATTGTCCTGTCACCGTTTGCATATATGCACACAGGCGTAAATACTAAATACTTGCTCTCTGCCTGAATTTTAGGTTGGAACATGGCAGGTAATGTTAGCGCCATAATAGGCTAACCCTATGACGCACACCTTCCGCGCCTACGCATTTAGCACACCTGGGGTCCAATGGACCCCATCAAAAACATGGGTTGAAATTATTTCAATTAGATAGAACTTTGGAATGAATGACTGAAATTTATGTTGTACATAGCACAATTAGCACATGCACTCATGGAAAATGTTTGGGTCAATATATATATATATATATAATTATATATATAATATATATATATATATATATATATATATATATAGGAATAAAATTAACCCTAGGTCTACCAAAGGGGTGCTATCCATGAATGTTTAGGTTTTTCCAAAATCAAACTTTGTTTCATATGGAATCAAATTTTGACATTTTAATTTATTTTAGGGGGTTCATTTACACACATTTTGAGGTAAAATTTGTGATGATTCCCAATACCGTTCAAAAGTTATACCCGATATGCCCAAGGTACCAATAGCGGGGGGTGGAACCACCAACTTAGATTATCGACTATAATTATTACCTTATCTCTCATTTATAATAAAGAGAAACCCATTATACCACCTCATAGAGGGAATGTGAGGCACTGGGGCTACATTGTCATGCCAAATAATTTGTCTTTTTATAACCGGAAGTACTTAAAATAAATTAAAATGTGTGAAAAATAGTGATTTTTTCACAAAATTGTCCAGCCGAGAATTTGTAACTTGCTCAATCATTTTCACTAGTGGCGTAGCCAGAAAAATATTACGGGTTGACATATGTATGTATGTATGTATGTATGTATGTGTGTATGTATGTATGTATGTATGTATGTATGTATGTATGTATGTATGTATGTATGTATGTGTGTATGTATGTATGTATGTATGTATGTATGTATGTATGTATGTATGTATGTATGTATGTATGTATGTATGTATGTATGTATGTATGTATGTATGTATGTATGCATGCATGCATGCATGCATGCATGCATGCATGCCTGTATGTATGTATGTATGTATGTATGTATGTATGTATGTATGTATGTATGTATGTGTGCATGTATGTATACTGTATGTATGTATATATGCATGCATGTGGTTTTATTTGCTTTCTTCATGTATGCTCCATGTAATATTTCAGGGGCAGTGAGCATATAGGGTGAACGTTAATAGATTAGAGTAAAATTTGGTTGCAGTGTAGAATAAGATCAAAGGAACAAAATTATCTACTATGTCAGCCAAAAATAGAAAACTATTTTTCCCATTGTGACGTGAATCACCCGAATGTACGTATATGCATATATACATACATACATACATACTGTACATACATATATACATACCTTGCATATATATATATATATATACATACATACACCGGACCTAAATGTAAACAGACGGATGTAATCATACGGATGGGAGTAATGGGGGGGGGAGCGGGGTGTAACGTTCCAGAGGGGTAAGTTTAGGGGCAGTGGTGGGGGTAATGGTAGCGGTAATGGGCCGATGGGTTTGTCCTGTTCCCATTATGCTATAGTCGATGCACCATGGACCTATCAATGTTGAAGCCTGGGGTCCGTTGGACCCCAGGTGTGCTAAATCATAAATGTGCCCTAGGTGCCTTTCTCAATTTTTCCCCATTCAACCAGGGGTGCTACAGTATCCCAACTTTTTCGTACATGTAGGGGAATGAATTGTTGAGGAATTCGATTTATTTCAGAATTTTAGTATTTATATCTATATAGATCTATAGAGATATTGAAGTTTTTGCACCTCTAGGGTCCAATGGACCACAGGTGTGCGTTATAGGGCTAATAATGAATGTTGATAGACAGACTTCGGTGTCTTGTTTAGAGTCTCTTTGCGGCGATCCTGTCTATGGTCCTCCATCCGGAGTGATTAGTTTTCGACTGAATAGTACATTCAATGGCGACAGTTTCGACTGCAACCATGTCATTAACGCCACGCAATCCAGTTCTATATCACTCACGTTTTGGTCGATCAGTCTTCAGAGTTCAGTCGGGAAAAACTGCCAACGTGATTGGTTGTTGGTAAGTAAGTCCTGTATTAGCTCAAACATCACTTTGAACTGCCATTCTTTGGTGATCTTTCAATTAGAAGAGTTCGAGGCCTAAACATACCGTCACGTAGCCTAAGCCCGGGCATCAACAGTAACGCTTGCAGTTTTGTAGTGCATCCTACAAGTTGTGTCATGGAATGAACATTGTCAATGCTGTGACTCAAGTTACATATGTAATCTATGGACTGACGTCACTTCCTGTTTGGAACTAGCATGGTGGACACTCAACGTTAAAACATAAACTAAACAAGACACGACAGAAACTGTTCTACTTTAGATTATTAATACTTAGTTACTACTTTAATAATTAAACAAAGTGATTTAAGTAAACCACGCGTTCTTACATAAAGATTAGAACGTAACATGGCGTGGTGAACAAACGTGACTTTAATCGTTTTCGTGGATACTGATAACGCACGTGACACGGAACAATGGAACTTTTCAAACAGCCTAATTCGCTCGATATGAACAGTGTTAACTTAGAAGAGTCGTGGAAAAATTGGAAACAGAAATTCCAGAACTTTATGAAGGCGTCAGGGTCAGACCAAAAGCCAGACGACGTCCAGTTGGCTATCTTTCTCCATATCGTTGGAGATGATGCACTCGCAGTGTATAACACATTCGCGTTTACTGAGGGAGAATCTGGAAAACTCCAACCTGCGCTCTCAAAATTCGAAGAGTATTGCTCGCCTCGTAAAAACGTCGTCTTTGAACGCTACAACTTCTGGAGATCGACCCAGGCATCGGGTGAGTCGATTGATACATTCGTCACTACACTCCGTCAAAAGGTCAAGTCATGTGATTTCGGCAATCAGACCGAAAGTCTCATTCGTGACCGAATTGTCTTGGGATGTCCGGATGCTCGTCTTCAGGAACGTTTGCTGCGAGAGCCAGACCTTGACCTTCTGAAGGCGTTGAACATCTGTCGAGCAGCTGAGTCGACAAAAGCACAACTGCAGTCCATTCCAGGTGAGACGAGTTTCAATGCTAGAATACATAACGTCCACTCCAATGACATTGCCTGTTCCAAGTGTGGTGGCTCACATAAACCCAGAGCATGTCCAGCATTTGGTAAAAAATGCATGAAATGTGGAAAACCTAACCATTTTCAGAAAATGTGTCGTTCAAAAAGCACTTCATCTGAACCAACCATGTTCAAAAGTCCTCCGAGATCTAGAAACACAGGAAGAGAACAGAACTCTACTCAGAAAGTGGTTTATTCAGTCAATGATGATAATGTCCAGAATTTCTTTGTAGGAGTACTGTCAGTGGGACAAAGAACTGATGGCTGGTGGAAAGACATAAACATAAATGGTGATTTGGTTCAATGTAAACTTGATACAGGTGCTGAAGCAAATGTTATGGCACAGTCTACTCTGAACAGTCTTGCTAACCGTCCTAAAATACAACCTTGCAAAACGACACTGACTGCATATGGCAACAGTAAGATAACCCCAGTGGGAATAGTCTCTGTTACAGCAAAGACCAGTGGTGGGACTGTGGAAGCTGATTTCTTCGTTATAAAACAGGACGCTCCAACTCTCCTTGGTCTGCACAGCTGCATAGCTCTGAACATTGTGCAGCGAATTGATTCCCTGTCAGAGGCCAATAATTCTTCGAATATACTCGACGGCTACAAGGACGTGTTCACCGGACTAGGACAAATGCCAGGTACATATCATATTAAAATTGATAAGAATATTTCACCTGTTGTTCATGCCCCAAGACGAGTTCCACTTGCACTTGAAGATAAATTAAAGAAAACACTGATGGAAATGGAAAGGTTAGAAGTGATCACAAAACAAGATCAGCCTACTGACTGGGTGAACAGTTTGCTTGTGGTTGAGAAAAAGATGGTTCTCTTCGCTTATGTTTGGATCCACGAGACCTTAACAAAGCCATTAAACGAGAACACTACCGAATCCCAACATGTGAGGATGTCCTAGCCAAATTATCTGGGAAATCTGTCTTCACCGTTATTGACATGAAAGATGGTTTCTGGCAGATCAAGCTAGATGAATCGAGTAGTCGCTTGTGCACCTTTAACACTCCATTTGGTCGTTATTCCATGCTGCGCATGCCCTTTGGAATTTCTTCCGCACCCGAGATTTTTCAGAAAAGAAGCAATGAATTATTCGGTGACATTCCAGGTGTGAACATTGTGTTCGATGATCTGATTATAGCTGCAGCTGATGACTCGGAACATGATCGAATTCTAAAACATGTTTTGGATCGTGCACAGAAAAATGGAGTGAAATTCAACCAAAAGAAAATACAGTACAAGGTTGGGCAAGTCAAATATTTGGGTCACATCCTTTCAAGTACTGGTGTACGTCCAGATGATGTCAAAGTTCAGGCAATACTCAACATGCCATCTCCAACCAACCAGAAAGAGTTGCAAAGATTCTTGGGAATGGTCACGTATTTGTCTAAGTTTATACCAAACTTTTCCTCCCACACGGACGTATTACGGCAAATACTAAAGAAAGACATTGCATGGCACTGGTTAGACCAACATGAAAATGCTGTGCATCTGATCAAACAATTGATTAGTGAGGCAGCAACGTTGAAGTACTATGACCCAAACAAAGTACTGATGATACAGACTGATGCATCGTCTACAGGTCTTGGTTCATGTCTCATGCAAGATGGGCAGCCAATTGCCTATGCATCCAGATCTTTGACTCCAGCAGAGAGAAATTATGCACAAATAGAGAAAGAGCTGCTAGCAATTGTGTTTGCCTGTGAGAGATTTTCACACTACGTCTACGGCAGAAAGACAACAGTCCAATCCGATCACAAGCCTTTGGAAGCAATCTTCAGAAAGCCAATCTGTGACACATCACCTAGGCTTCAAAGAATGCTACTCAGACTGTTAAAATTCCAGCTCACAATTGAATACTTGCCTGGGAGCAAAATGCTCATAGCAGATGCCTTGTCTCGAGCATACATCGCAGAGGATACAAAAGTCTCGGATGACCTTACAGAAGACCTTGAGGTTCTCGTACATGCGTTGCTCAGCAATTTTCCTGCCAGCCCAGAACGACTGGAAGAATTTCGCCAGGAGACTTTGCATGATGCTGTCTTGGTCCGTCTGCAAACTATGGTCCAAGAAGGGTTCCCTGAATCTACAGAAGATCTACCAGTGGAGTTGAAACAATACCGCAAAATGGCTTCAGACATATATGAACTTGATGGCCTCATGTTTGTTCACGGAAAGCTGATAGTGCCACAGACAATGCGTCATGAAATGCTGGCGCTACTGCATGAAGGTTACCTTGGTATTGAGAAATGCAAAGGTCTTGCACGTTCATGTTTGTTCTGGCCAGGGTTGTCACAAGACATAGAAAAATATGTTGGTAAATGTACCACATGCAATGCTTTCTGCAGACATCAACAGAAGGAACCACTAATCCCTCATCCAGTGCCAGAACGACCTTGGGAAAAGGTCGCCGCAGATATCTTTCAACTTTTTGGAAATGATTATTTACTGGTTGTCGATTACTACTCAAAGTACCCGGAAGTTTGTCTACTTCAAGGGAAGACAGCTAATTCACTGATACCTCACTTGAAGTCGATTTTTGCTCGCCATGGAATACCTTGTGAGATGGTGGCAGATAACATGCCCTTTGCAAGTGCAGCAATGCAGACATTTGCAACATCGTGGAAATTCAAAATCACAACAACAAGCCCACGTTATGCTCAGTCAAATGGAATGGCGGAAAGGGCCATACAGACAGTGAAAACACTTCTGAAAAAAGCAGAGAAAGATGGCTCTGATCCATACATAGCCTTGTTGCAGTACAGGAATGCACCAATATCAGGTTTGCAATATAGTCCTGCTGAACTGTTGATGAGTCGGCTTTTGAGATCCAAACTTCCAGTTATGCCTTCTCGTTTGCAGCCGATGTCAAGGAATGCCGTGCCAGAACTGAAGACACGTCAATCAAAACAAGAAACGTTTTACAACAGACATGCGAAAGCACTTCAACCTCTGCATGAAGGAGATACCATTCGAGTAAATCATAATGGCCAATGGCGCTCAGGTGTAGTTAGAGACAAACACATTACACCTCGATCGTACATCATAGATACAGAAGATGGATCAACTCTTCGTCGGAATCGTCGCGACTTGGTTCGCACGAATGATCCACCTCCAGACTGTCAGCCGCTGGTCGAGGAAGACTCAACTCCAATCTTCATGCCTCCAAAGGACTCGATTCCAATCTCCATGCCTCCAAAGGACTCGACTCCAAACGTCACGCTTCCAAGAGAACCCACTCCAGTCATCTTGCCTCCACCTGTCAAGAGTTGCTTACAGAGTACTCGTTCAGGACGATCTGTGAAACCACCTGTTAGGTTTAGAGACTTTATCACTTAAGAGGAAAGGTGTCATGGAATGAACATTGTCAATGCTGTGACTCAAGTTACATATGTAATCTATGGACTGACGTCACTTCCTGTTTGGAACTAGCATGGTGGACACTCAACGTTAAAACATAAACTAAACAAGACACGACAGAAACTGTTCTACTTTAGATTATTAATACTTAGTTACTACTTTAATAATTAAACAAAGTGATTTAAGTAAACCACGCGTTCTTACATAAAGATTAGAACGTAACAAGTTGGTTGTTATGTTTATCGATAGTTCCACAAAATCGTCATAGACTAATTAGCCTATTATAACTATAATTAATAGACCTATTGACAATTTCATTAAAGTTAAAATCCAGGTATAAAAAGAAATTAATAGTTCTTTTTATACCTGGATTTTAACTTTAATGAAATTGTCAATAGGTCTATTAATTATAGGTATAGGCTGATTAGTCTACGACGACTTTGTGGAACTATCGATTAACGTACCAACCAACTTGCAGGATGCATTTTTGTTTAAATGTTTTGCCAGTGTCCTCGGAAAAAAATAAAAAGAACTAAAAGAAATCAAAAGAAATAAAAAGAACTATTAATAATTAATAGTTCTTTTTATACCTGGGTTTTAACTTTAATGAAATTGTCATTAGGTCTACTAATTATAGGGATAGGCTAATTAGTCTACGACGATTTTGTGGAACTATCGATTAACATACCAACCAACTTGCAGGATGCATTACAAAACTGTCATGCTAAATTTTAGCTATTAGGCTTATTTTGTGACGCTTTTCAACTCAATAATAATTATTGAGTTGAAAAGCGTGACAAAATAATAGCTGAAATTTTTTATAAATGACTATCAAAACGGTCATCGACATTATTTGCGAAAATAGAAAGTTCACCTGGTAGCGCCTATATGAATGTTGGTTAATATACTGCGTTCATATTCGATGCAGCTCTTCCTTTATTCAGGTCATCCCTTGTTCGAGTCACAATAATTTCATAGCCAGTCGACATTCCGAAATTTATTTCTGTAGGCTAAGCGTGTACTTTTCAGGCATTACTTCCGAGATCTGAAGTCCTCTGGATTTTGAACTGAACCGTTTAAAGTCCAACATGCAGGAGGTAGGCTATAGCCTAATAGGCGTTACGAGAGTTTTTCATAAATGCGCAACTCCGCAAATGATCCACCTATTTTGCAGGTAAACAAAGTGACCTTAAAATGATGTTATAATCCGCGAAGGACTTTCTGGCTCTCTGAAAGACGTGCAGCACAAGGCAGTGGTCAACCTTTGCTTCATGGTTCCCTATGTGCTCCACCTCACTTCAGTCTTTCTATTAAACGCAGCGCCAATGCTTCGCGTTGTTATTTCACCTTAGATCAAAGGCATCGACGGTCAGCTTGTATCCAAACTCAACATAAGTCACAGATCCTGCAATCATCTCAACTCCAGCATACAGCTCATCTTTCCCGGATGCACGGCAGTTGAAGTAGACTTTCACAAAGATTCCGAGGACACTGGCAAAACATTTCGTATCGAATACACGGTCGCAAGCTACGGTAATGTTGTTCTATATGAAATAGTAAAGCTGACAGTTTTCAGAAAACTTAATGAAGATGCTCTCATTTTATAAGCAGGATGATTCAGAAATGAATTAGGGCCATGTGTATGACTTACAAATTATCAAGTTTTTTTAAGCGACGAGATCTCAGTTGTATGCGCTTTTTACATTGGTGCTGTAATTATATTATGATACGGTCCGTATCATACCAACTGTGTCTCTTCCCGTCTGTAGAGTGTGAGAGAGAGAGAGAGACAGAGATAGAGAGAGAGAGACAGACAGACAGACAGACAGACAGACAGAGCGAGATTGATATTCTGGATTGTATAAAATTACTATCGTCTATGTTTTGTAGACAACATGTTCAAATTCTAAGATTCCCTCTGTTTACTATAATTCACAAACTTCCCAAATGCCAAGCGCGCGACACCAGTTTATACACGAGCGCTGCGTCGAGTCAGAAGAGTTGTTGAAAGGTTGTCCGAATGAGGTCCAAGTCCGATTTCCAGGAGTTTAGAAGATCACAAGAGTTCGGCGTGCTTGCTAATGTTCTCAGTCGAAATAGCGCACCATATATTTTGCACTCAGAGTTGCTCTGAGCAGTATAATGAAATCATGCTTTTAGTCGCTTAACGAGGAACTTTTGTGCAAAATTGAGTGAACAGATGGCAACATTCCTACAGATGAATTGACTATGTCAACATCAGCAACTTCAGTCTCATTGGCGATTCCAGTCACTGCAAACTGTGGAGTGGGTTGCGAGATCAGCAAAGATGGAACTAACTGCGACTGTACTACTACGCAATCAGGTAGACCTACTTCGTTTCTGAGAAGAAAATGGCTTTCATGACGGACATCGTCAAAGGCGTGGCTGGAAACCCACATCATGGATTTCAACATACATGCACAATTGTACATGTATTATAATAATTATGGTTTACCATGACTTGTGATCTGATCTGTAGGAATGATGTGACCTAGGCAGAACATTGTATCAGATGCTAGGAGATGTCGTTATGCAGCATTTCCAAACACCGGTTGCTTTCTTCAGAGTGATTCCTCTCTCCCTGTATCTTCTCTCTCTCTCTCTCTCTCTCTCTCTCTCTCTCTCTCTCTCTCTCTCTCTCTCTCTCTCTCTCTCTCTCTCTCTCTCTCTCTCTCTCTCTCTCTCTCTCTCTCTCTCTCTCTCTCTCTCTCTCTCTCTCTCTCTCTCTCTCTCTCTCTCTCTCTCTCTCTCTCTTTCTTTGTCCCTTTAATTCTTTTTAGAACAATGGTCGACAAGATCTCTCCATCCCGTGCGGTTGCCTGCAGTCTTCCTACCACATTAAATTTAAGCGCAGACGAGTGTCTGCAAATGACTTTAACACGCGGTGGTATAGTGTGTATGGTCGTTGCCTTGCAGCCGGAGGGTTGCGAGTTCGAATCCACCTCAACTTCCTCAAGTCACCGCGTACTACGCGTAGGGACCTTGGGCACGTGTTTCGGCGTTTCGGCGAATCAAATAGTTCAGATTGAGAATAAGCTTGACATGCTTCTCAAATCTATTCTTTGCCCAATGCTTGTATGATCATTGCCATTGTCCAGCTTTATGCTCATCATTGCACCCAACGAACCCAAATAACGTTCTCTTCTATAGCGCCATTATTATGATTCGCAATGAATTAGAATCTTTGGTTCGTGACAGGTTCTGAAAACATTGTGTCATTAGAATATTCTATTGCATTATTTTACTGCACGTATCCTGTGAATGTCCAACCAACAAAATTCCACGTGACTTTCGTCAGTTGCCTCTTTGCCTTGCGTCATTAGTTACTGCTGACATTGCATCGTGTACTTTATGTCCATGGAATTCAATCTCCTCTGCTTCATGCTTTCAGGTGATGCTGTCGCTAACACCCAGATGAACTCAAGCGGCCAACGGGGACATGCGGTCGGCATTTCGTTGGGGGTGGTTCTGGTGGTAACTGGTGCCATCTGTCTCGGGTCCTTCTTGCTTTTCAGAAGAATTCAAAAGAAGAATCAATCGAAGATGCTCGTGCAAGAGACCGAGGAAGAAAGAGCCCAGAGGGAGTTGGACGCGGAATCTACAAAATCAGGTTGCAATCATATGCATATTTTAATGCAACAAAACGTCTATAATTATTGACAGCGATTTTTCCTATAGCCTAGAGAAGATTCTGGAACGCAAGTGTAAACTTATCTAGCAGAGCCCAACGTGATGAACTAATTATACTCCAGATCTCTTTGCAGCATCAGGTATCCATTTTGAAGAGAAAACCTTTACAAATTTTACCTTATCCCAGATGGAAGCAACACTTCAAAAATTTCAGTTCCTAGAGACCAGAATTTTATTGACGTTGATGAATCCGGACTGAAAAACAGAGCTTCTTAGTGTCCTGAATTAATTTCAAGACAAGTAATCAGAGTAATAATCAGATAAATAATAGACATCGTATTCTCTCTCGGGTGCTTGCAATTCCGTATACATTTCTAAAGTGCATCTAGGCAGCTTGAACGAGTGTTGCGTCATATGAAAGCGAATGTCAGCAGATAGTGATGAACATGTCCGATTACCACACAGACCAGAGGGACAATGGAGCTGCTGAGACGGGTTTCGTTCAAAATAAGAGAGATTTGAATAGCAGCCTAAAAGTAGGTCCGCCCTACGGGGCTCGATCTCGATTTCTTTCGCTCTCTAATATGCCAGTGTGTTATCCAATGCGCTACTGCCCCTTCAATAATAACCTAATAAGACTACCGGTAATAATATTATTATTACCGATAGTCTTAGACGTTATTCATCAGTAGAACGGCTAATAAAATGTAACTGTTTTGTTGACATAAAACACCAGTCGAACAAGTAGGTTAGTTGGAGTTTTGAAGGAATCGCACCGCGAACATTTTCAGTTGCATCGTGGTACAAGGATAATTTTGGTACATTCGTTTGAATTGTGGTCAATAGGACTAAATCTTGTGAGCCTTTAACATGCTTGACCTCTTTTCCTAATGCAATTTTGTGAGCCTCCAACTGTTCCTCTAAATAAATAGTCATGTGGGCAAAGCCATTCAGACTGTTTTATGTTATTTTGTTGTTTGTCCATCAAAACAGTTACTGTTTTCAGAGTTGTCGTGTGGAGCTGATCGGAATCAGGACGGAGATGCGTCAAGATATCTTCCTCTGAGACCAATTTCACAAGTTGGATACGAGGAACCATCACCCAGCACCAACTCAACACAGAATCTAAGCGAAATTCAATCAGGTCTCTAGTATGCGTCCTGCTGTCTCTGGCAAAAGACACGACCTTCACAGGTCATTACGGCACCGTAGAAATGCTTCTGTCGGGATTAGATTGCCTGCATTTGGATCCAATTTCATGTCTGAAATTCCCAAAATAACTAAGACACTCCTTTTTCAACTATAAACATATATTAATAACTTGTTAGTCGTAGTCTTGACATAGGCCTATTCATATTCTGAATGTTTACCTGATTGCGGAATTGCGGATTTTTCTAGTTTAGCCAATTCTGGTTGCTTTTCACACTAGAAAGCGACCCCATAAAAGTTGCTGTGATTATATATTCAGTAATCAATGTTGAGCATTTCTCTTGGTTGAGCCTCTGCCCTCGTCCGCTCACTCCAAAACGTAACTCCTGGACTCATAATTATCACGTCTTAATCTCCACTTGTTCACGGCTGAAATCTCATACATGTACCTACTACCTACTCCCGATCACCTCTAGTGTACATGTATCTAACCGTTTGAGACTGAACCCTACCAAGACGCAATATATCTGGTTTGGAACGCGTCAACAACTGGCAAAAATAGACATGGACGCCTTAGCATTAGAGTTTCCTCTGATTACATTCTCACCTTTTGTGCGGGACCTTGGTATTATTTTAGATCAAGAGCTGACTTTCACTCGGCATATAAACCTTCTATGCCGAAGCTGTTACTACCAGTTGCGTCAACTTAAGGTGGTCTCACGCTCTCTGTCTTTTAGTGCTGCCTCTACTCTTGTTCACTCTTTCGTAGTTTCTCGCCTTGACTACTGTAGCACCCTCTATTATGGACTACCGGCTGGCCGGATTGACTGCCTGGAACGAGTCCTCCGCTCTGCGGCGCGACTTGTTGGTCATATCCCAAAATATGGCCATGTCTCATCTTATATGCGGGATATCTTACACTGGCTCCCTTCTAAACAGCGGATTGCATACAGGGTCTGTGCCTTGGTTAGGCGGTGCATTGAAGGACTAGCTCCACCATATCTTCGAGAACTCTGCTGTTCCACCTTAGGAGTTCTGCGTCGATCCACCCTTCGATCGGCGAACCAAATTGAGCTTCTGGTTCCCCGCGCGCGGACTGCTATGCGACAGCGTCGTTCATTCTCAGTTGCTGGTCCTACCACCTGGAATGGTCTTCCTGTTGCATTGCGCCTAATTCCCAGAGGTCACTCCGCTCTGTTCCTTAAGAACCTAAAGACTGTTTTATTTAGCCGTGGTTGGGCCGGGAGCGCTTCTGAGTAGCCTACCTTGAAGAGGCGCTATATAAATTTCCGAAATAAATAATAAATAAATAAATAATAAATCTACTCCCGATCACCTCTGGTGTACCTACTCCCGATCACCTCTAGTATCCAATATAAATCCCTCTCATCTCAATTCATTTATTTCATATTTAAGAGATAAATGAAAGAAGGCTTTCTACTGAAGCATACTGCATAATAACTTTATTGGCATAACAAATAATTCGCCCATGTGAACTTTGCATTGATTATACTGATTATCTAGCTTGTTGGTCTTCCTAAGTTCCTATACCTCCGTATCCATTGTTTAGTTTTGGTTGTTTTTTTCTGTTTTGTTCTATTCTATATTGCGCTCGTGATTCACATTTAACGTAGTTTGTATAGTTTTATCCTGATTATTGTGACATTTAAACTGTGACTATTTTGTCAGTAGTAAACTTTCTTTCGTCAGAATGGAACAACTTTGCTTAGAACTCTGCGACACATTAAACGCCGACTGGAACAACGATAATTGTGTACTAAAGCCGAGGTTGATGTAGTCTTCTAGTTTTTCCGGGTATACTGCTGATGTTCTATTTTATTTCTCTGATAGGCCTACAATAAATAAATAAATAAATAAATAAAGACTTCTATTTTGATTAGTAACTAGGTTATCTCTCTCCGACTTAGGCTAATGCGCTTACGCCCCTCGCTCTGCCGAAATTTAAATGCCTTTGTCGCCTTTTTTAGATAAGATACGATCTTAAGAATAATACATAAAAAAAGTACGGAATAAATAAGCTGTAGGTAACTCAATGGTGCACTGCATACCGTTTCAAGACCTGGGGCGGAGTTTATTAGGGGCTGGGGGGGCTAAGCTCCCCCCCCCAGAAGGCCACAGTAATTTTTCACCATGAAAATGGTATTTTTCGGGTTAGCCCCTCCCTCGCACGAAGACGGGTCCAGGCTGGAAAATATATTGGCTTTTACGAGATTTTGGGCGATTGACAAAAAAGGTAATAAACTTTTTTGGCTGAGAAAATGGTATGGTGGTTTGCATGAGATTTCGGGCGGGCGGATGACAAAAAAGGTCATCAAAATTTTCGGGCAGAGACAAAATATTTCGGCGCTGCTCGATCTGGACTAAGTCTCCGCCCCAACCAAAGCCAAAGTTTGAAGCCCCCCCCCCAAGAACGGACACCAAACTCCTCCCATGTTTGAGACAAAACTGTGAGTTACCCCTTGTGGTATTAAAGTCTTAAATTAGAAATGTGCAACATTTAAATGTTGACTGAACTTCACTGAAGTTCTAGCCTACCGTAATGGTCTATCGCTGATCAGTAGGAACTGACTTTCGAAAGATTTGCGTCGGAAAGACGTCTGAAGTCGGAATGATAAATGAACGGAATAGGTAAAATATAATGTGAAGTTGTAAACGGATATTATTTCAATTGAGGACCTTGGTGCAATAACCAGGTAAGTCGACTTACCTGAAAATCGTGAAAGTTAGCTTAAAATGCTCCTGACAAAGAGGCGCATCTATGGTGTAAATTTCAAGCTGATAGCTGCAAAATTGAGTGAGTAGATAGGACAATAACCAGGCAACTCAACATACCTGCTTTAGGAATTTTCGCATTCCTGTGCCACCATTTCGTGCATAAAGGATATAAGTCAACAAACCCGGTTATTGCACAAAGAATCGTAGCCTCTCAGTTGCGGTTTTCGGGCAGTAAGTGAACAAACCTGGTTCTTGCACGCAACCATTAGCCAGTAAAATACGTTATCGGATGCAATAGCGATGTAAGTAAGGGTGTAATAACATTATTCTGCCACTATATTTATACGTTTTGGGCCATTTTCCCGAATTAACAGTATTCTAATCGGGCCTGCCGGTCGTTGAACCGATATCCCATTGAACATATAGGCCTACTTAGTTTGAGAGATGACACAGTTGATAGCCTACTAATTTCTTAAGTTTAATGTCTGCATGATGTAGGCCTAGTATCACAAACGCCCTTTAAAGTGTCAGATTTAAGCGTGTCGTCATATTTTTACTGCATGCATAAAAAAATTAAAAAAATTATACGAAGAATGTAGCCTAACACTCGCTCTGGTAGGCATATTTTCCAAACTGTATTCTTTTTTTTATTATTTTTTGGCTGCAGTTGTCTCTAGCTAGACTTGTGACACTTCGCGTTTGCGATATAGGATTTCACGAAATTTCACGAGCTTCGTATCGACGGACACTAGGCCTATGACGCATGTTGATCATGCATAAGACAAGTCACTGTGTTTCGTAAGAGTAGGTCTAATTCTTTGAAACTGTTATTTTAACTGATAATTGAAATGAAATGAAATTAAGGCATAATAATTATAATCTGGCATAAAAATAATTAAATATTATTAGTCATACATTTTGGTATCGGTATGCAGTGTCAATGAGGTTGTGACAAGTTTCTGAGTTTGTGACAAGAGGGAAGATGCGATAGGCCTACAGAGGTGAGGCGGAGAATAATATTTCAATGGGTAAAGCTGCTGTGCAGGGGATGGATAAGATATGGAGGGACAGGCATGTGAGCTTACTGACAGAGACGAGACTGGTAAAAGCAATGATTTTTCCCATAGTGCAGTATGGAAGCGAGACGTGGACGAAGACGAAGAATGACAACATTGCTACGTGTGAAATGCGGATATGTAGAAGGCTGCTGGCATATCGTGGAGGGAGAAGAGGACAAATAAATCTGTGGTCCAGAAGATAGGTCAGCTAAGAGGTGATATGACATTGCTGCAGAGGATTCTCAAACAGAAGCTGGTGTATTTCGGTCACGTGATGCGCACGGATGGACTGGAGAAGGTGATGATGCTGGCGTGTGGAGAGGGTACGAAGAGAAGAGGACGGCCGAGGGCCAGATGGAAGATATACACAGGAAGACAGGAATGAATTTGAACAACTGAGGAATGCAATGCAGAACAGAACGAAGTGGAGAAGGTTAGTCATGACGGTCGCTATAGAGCTCCTCGAACTGATGGCACAAGGTGACAAGGTGATGCAGTGTAACAGTTCGCTGCATCCTCTCAGTCGACGTCGTGTGGGTAGGTTCATGTTAGACGTTGTGAGGGTCGGTTAAGTTTAGGATTTCGGTGAGTGCCGTAATTAGAAACGACCTCTGCAGTATTCTTTTGAAGCGACAGGACAAATTTCGGCACCCAGATAATAGGCCTACATTCATTCTAGGCCTACTCCAATAGTATAGGCTATTTGCCTATTATAGGCTATTAATGTTTTGTCATGAAGGTTTTCGAAGGTCCGCAATATCACATCCTCGAGCCAGCAAGTTTGGTGACTATCAATCAACACTAGGTGCCAAAAACCAAACCAGCTACATGACAGATAGTGGATGAAAAAAATAGAACAAATACGGGAAGTAAACTTAAGTGATGTTCAGACACAATGTCATGAACAACCAGTGTCAGGTACCGTAATGGAGCAGAAAAACGTGAAGGAAACTTAACCCCTTTGGCCTGCAGCCCGAGTTAACTCGTGCATGGATGGTAATTAGCACTAGGTAGGCGTGGACCTTGTACAAACGCGGAATAATGTCAGAAGACAATTACTGTTGAGCAGAGTGCAGGCTGTTGTACTTTGGTCTTGTTATGTCATCACTGACCACTGCTATCTGGACCCTGAACCACGTGTGTACATGGCATGTACTAATAATTCATCTTGGTGTAAGCCTGACGTCATTTATAGGCCCTAGGCAAGATCCGTGAAATATTTCAATTTAGGGGCCTTTTCTTCTCTCTAAAATCAGTGTTTCATCCGTTGCCCTCTTCTGGTCCAATTCTCTAATGTTTATCATTTCCATGCAATAACAAGGTTTGTTCACTTATCAGATTCTTACATGCAAAAAATTTCCATAACTACACAAAAGACGCTTATAATTTCCATGCAATAACCAGGTTAGTTGACATATGTTATTCTTGCATCCAAAAAAGTTTCAGAACTGCAGGGAAGTTTCAGTGCAATAACCAAGTTTGTTGTTCATTTGCCCATAAAATACTAATTAGTAACTGCCGGCCTTTAAGATTTTTAATTTTTCATCAGTTACAATTAGATGCACCTTATACTTTTTTTAATTTTCTCGATATCTATTTCCTGGACGAAACGGCAAGCTTCTGAAGAGCGAAAAACATTCAAACTCGATTTGCCGAAAACTATAAAATCTCACTTACCTGGTTATTGCACCTTCAATTGCTTGCGTAAATTGATAATGGTTGAAGAAAACAAATCACCAGTGCTCTTCAATATTATAATTTTAATGATAATTCATTTATTCAAGTAGCCTATTTTAAAGAAACTATTCTGAGGTCCCCCTTCTCTAGCACGGATAAGAATAACAGTTTTCAAATGCTTATAGAATGTGTCAGAGAATGACCTATAGGGTAAGAGCTCAACTCAAGAGGGAGGCCATTTCATG
The DNA here is from genome assembly GCA_945859605.1 of Lumbricus rubellus. Taxonomy (NCBI): domain Eukaryota; kingdom Metazoa; phylum Annelida; class Clitellata; order Crassiclitellata; family Lumbricidae; genus Lumbricus; species Lumbricus rubellus. The sequence goes on from OX243816.1 coordinate 47,687,507, forward strand.
CCACATGGCCAACCACAGAAAAAGACTCAGGTAGGCTAAAAGCAGACGGGAAAACTGAACTCTTCTATTCCCACCGTGCTTAGAAATCGACTAGGTCGAGTTGCAGACGCAGATAGATTGCAAGGCTGGCGCAATTGCTGAAAGCAGGAGCGACGGAGGTGAGTGAGAAGAGGTGGTTTTGTTAGATGCTTTCGGCAGGAGAGTTGATGTCGTGGGGCAGAGTTCCCAATGTAAATCACGTACGGGCGATCCTGATCAGTTACTTACTTGCTAACTCGCTCTGGTGAGTCCTAGCTAATAAAGACGACACGGTGATTGGTTTTATATATATATATGTTATTATAAAGCGAATGTTGCGACTCTAGTTTAGATCGGCGAGGGTAGTCTATACAACCCGCAGGTCAAAACTAGTTCGATTGCTATCTATAATTCTAAGTATTTGGCTACCTACTTAATGCACACCGTTATTATCTTTTGCTCTTGAACAGCTGACCTACCTATCTATCTAAACCTAGTCTAACGTTGAATTCCTGACACCCACTAATACGCTATCCAGTCTAGTATAACTCCGGGGTGACAGAGCGAATCCTAGTTTTACACTCTATCTTATACTCTGATGCGTCTATGGCCACCAGTGCCAGCCAATCGTTTCTTACTGTGTTCTGTGATTGGTCCGCTGCCTTGGCTTCCTGATGTATGCCACCAATGTCATGTCGTTGTGTGCTTGTATGCGCTGCTTGACTGACACTGCATGAATATTTATCTTCTCCTATCTGTATGTGTGTAGCTGATCCTGATTGACAGGTGTACATATCTTATCTCCTTCCGTGAACCTGTCATGAGTTCCCGCCTACATGTGTGCAATATTGTGTATATTCTCAACTATATCCATGTCCAATTATCTCCTCATTATAACTCTATGCATGTCTAATTATCTCCTCATTATACACCCCCCTACCGTGATGAAGACGAAAAACGTCCTCGTTTTCCTAGTGTATGAATTAAAAATGTACGATTAAGGTCCCGTCCAAAATTTTGCTTAGATAAGAACGGTGTGGTTACAATAATATGGCACGATATAAGCAAAGTCACAAAAAGCACAACATCAACAGTTACGATTCAGAATATCTAAATGTTCATCGAGGTCCACTTTGTTGCTAAAGAACCTGCTAATACTCGTTTCGAGAAGAAAAGAAAAAAAAATTTCAGCATCATAAGCATAATCATTGTTCCACATAGAAGAGAAATTGTGTCTCTTACGACGAAGATTAAATATACTAATATGTAGGACAACACCAAGTTTACAACATATAACATATATTTTTACGACATGGCCTGATATAAGAAATTTGATCGCAGCATGGAGACAGAGAATTCCGAGAATGACTCGTGAGAAAGTATAGAAGTCGTCTCGTTCCCTTGGTGTCTCGTTCGCAGATGATTGCATCTTCGCGAATCTGCTGCCGTTCACCATGCGTTTTCACAGTGTTACATAGATTCCCTTTCCCGCATGTGAAAAGAACAACAACAAAACATACGAGTCAGCAAACACATATCTTAATTTAAAACGTTGTATCCATGAAAGCTTAAAATTTATATCTAAAGGAACTGGACGACCTGATTGTTTGTGGACCATGGCAAAGTCATCCCAAGCAATGTGTACATGGGGTATCAACCAACCAGAAACAGAATTATGGCTACAGAGATTGGTTCCAGTTGTGAGATAGTCAGAAGGACAACCTGGTACGGTTTGGAGGTTCAAGAAAAAGCAGCGTCCTCGTGACTTAACTTCCAAGCAAATATCAAAATCAGGGCTAGAAGCAAAAGTGGTCTTCTTAAAATTGCAATTCTTCTTCAGTATGTATATCACCAGAATTACCATCAGCAAATAAACTATTCCAGTCATGGGATCTGTCGATTGGGGTAACTGGAAGAATGGGGTATATGTCGAAGTGGGTGGTGTAGTAATGACAAAGTTTGGTAAGGTCAAAGCTTTACCTTGTTGAGGAATCATTATCAGCATCGCATTGATCATTCTGACTTTATACAGCAAATAAGTTCCGATTACTAGATTTGTTCCGGCAAACACTGCATTAGCTATAGTCAGGTAACCAGGTGCTGAAGAAAAGAAATCCGACGGTATTGTAATATCGCCTGCTAACAAAGGGTCTACCATGGATCTAAAAATTTGTTCTTCTGCCTTGGTTGCGTTTACTACTCTATCCAAACGATAGGAAATGGAACTGTCGATTGCGAGTCTTTGGTCAAAAGAGTGATTAAAAAATTTCATTTCTGGTAGTTGGACTATCAGGGATTGGTTAGTAAGGAAATCGCCTTTGAAAATTGCCAGAGTGTCATTACTGAAAAAATGTTGAAGTAAAGCCAGGTTTAATGGAAATTGAGGGGATGGTTCGGCTTGAGCCCTGTAATCAAAGTCACACTGTGTGATCCTTGGAGGTAAATATGAAAGCGTTGTTCTGACTGCACATGCACAGGGCACATCATAAATGAAATAAGAACTATTCATCAAAGTTTTCGTGTCTTTAGGGCATTCCAATTGAACTGGTTGATTACTGCGGATCAAGATCTGTGGGTAATCTAAAATATATAAGTCTGTGTCGACATTGGTGGAAGTCATAACTTGGAAATCACAGTATGTTTTTATGTTGACGCTATCGTCTTTGAAAATGGAAAGCAGGCAAGACTGAGGTCTCGCTTTCAATAGACTGTCGATAGTCACCACATCTATTGTTGAAAACTGGTTTGGGGATTCAGCGTAGTATTCTAAATTTTGAGATATGAAAAATGTCTGAGCGTTGGATTTCAAGATTGTGGAGTAGTCTGAACCATTGTGGAAGTGGACAGGAAAAATAACAATATTGTAAATGTCCAAGATCATTTGTTCATCTTTTGTGACCGGAAACTTAACTGTAATGTACAAATCTGTATGGTTTCGGATGTAAACAAAATCATGCTGCCTATAGTAATACCTTGGGTGTCGGTACAGAACTTGCATGTTAGGAATTGTGGTTTTCAGAGCCGCGTCTATTTCGGATATAGTTTGCTCTATTGCTGCAGGTGATATAAAAATGGATGGCAAAATCCCAGAGACAAGCTGTTCAATTCCACCATACAAACTCTGTAATTGATTCGTCAACGGAATTGCCTCATGAATTTTGGAAAGTGCAGAATAAATCAAAAAAGTAAGATCTGTTCCATGTCTCTTGATCCACTGCCTGTCTTCGGTCATCGCTGCGATTACGGAATCCAGTTCTTGACCGACCGCTTTTTCTAGATTGTTCATTTTATCTCGTGTTAAGGAAGCAAAGGAAGACATTAACTCGGTGTGTTTCTGAAACCCAGCTAATAACTCAGATTGTGATTTTGAAATGGCTTGGACGTGTGAAGCTACCAGCTTCACGTCTTCCTCAGTAGCTGTGCCAAAAAGTGAACTGCTCAGTTGGCCAATAAAGGGTAACAGTGACCTCTTTGATTTAGTAAAATTTGTTGGCAAGGGTGAATTTGGAATCATTGCAAAAGCTTTTTTGAGATCGTTCTGTACTTGTTTCTTTGTTGCTAGCGAAAAGTTCATCATTATCTGTGCTAATCCAGGAAATTCAGTACAAATACGTTGGAAGTAGCGAAAATGACACCAGTTGTCAACTGGCTTTATGTTTGCTAATGATGGAAGCACATAATGAAAGGTATGCTTCCACACTCCTGAGTTTGGAAACGTCGTTCCTTTAGTCTGGAAAGAAACTCCGTAATTGTGCCTCCTGATGGTCGAAGTCCGTCTGTTCGTCTGAGCAATGGTCAGCGCCATGCTGCAGAGCACCAAGAAGCATACTAAAGCGTTCGGTGTCCTCATACTAAAATACCAATAAAGAAGAAAATCTTCTTGCAAATTCTTAGAAAGTAGCAGTGACTTTAAAACCATAATATTTGAGGAGTCTTAAGCTTAATAACTTTCACTTCTTGCGATTAAAATGTAAATACTTGCATATATAAAACCTTGTTTTAGTTACATGTGTCCTGAACTCTTACAATAAAACGTAATAACTCTTAATAACTATATGTCGCACTCTATCAAGTCCATAGCTGATCAGCAAATGCAAAACTTCCTATAACTATGCGTTCCACAGCCATCACTACAATAACTAGATAGACTGCGGACATAGAACCTTCATATCGCATACTACATTCTTTAGACAATGATCGTCAAAACGTTTTCTTTCCTGTTTCTATACTTTTTACAGTTAATTAATCACGTCACAATATAATCTTCATTAGCAAAACACACCTTTCTTTGGCGTATTGCACAAACGACAACATATACTACAAGTCAAACGCCACAATTTTTGTTTCGCGGTTATGTCGATAAATTCGCAACTGTCGATTGTGTTTTGTGTTTTCTATATGATTGTTTGACTGTTCTCATTAAAATAATCTCGTTTCGTATATATTTTAATAATTACATTAATTCCTTCGCTTCCACTACCTAGTCATGGCAATGTCAGCCCTATATCGTAACCTGGTAATCCAAGTACCGTTACAATGTTAACATCCGAATAATTGCAAGCTGTACAAATAATAAACTTTTATTAAAGGTTCTGGTATGTAGAATAATTTTGTCATCTAAATTCGGTTCAAAAGAAACTTCGATGGAATTAGGAGAGTCTTAATTTAGGGCCCGACTCTAAGAAGTCATCTAATGAACAGTAATTAGTACACAAAATTTTAAGGTCGCGATCCTTCTACAAGTGGGGAGAAAAATTTTTTTTAAGGTATTTTATTATAATAATTCTCACCTAGGCGATCTTAGTAAAAAAAAGTTTGTCCGGATACTTCGTGTTGTGTGTGCGTTTCATGTGTTCGCGTGCGAATTAAAATCGTTTTCTTTTTCGTCCATCAAACGTATGTGTTTTATGAAACACAGCTTTTAACGCTTGGGAGACATCAATCTCTGGTATCCAAGATGGGGGAAAACTTTCGTCTGCCCATTGTACACGATATACTCGTCTCTTCCCTCTTACTTTGCAAGCCAGAATCTTGGTCACTGCAAACCAATCTGAATCTGTACGCGCCTGGTCTCCAACTTCGTCTTCAGAGGATGCATCTGCATTTTGCTGTGTCGTCTGAGACGATATAACCTCATCCGTTTGCTGATCAGCAACAGTCGACGGAGTTGCCAATTCAGAGGACGTCGTAGCTTGTTGTAAAACATCGGCTATGGCAGTCCCAGTGTCAGTCGTGACTGGCAATGCTCCAGCTTCATCTGGGGCAAAAGTAGATGCTTGCGGAACTTCAACACTTTCGTCTACTGAAGAAGTCTCTTCTGGAATCTCTTCTGATGCGACTGCCTGAGAGTCAGGGAATAAGTCTCTGAATCGTTCCTCAAACATGTCGTGAGACTCCACATGCTTTCGCAGCCGATTTACATGTACGGGTGCAGGTTGCAACTTATGTGTTACAGAGTCTCTCAGAATGTAAGTGTCATTGAGGCCTTTTCGGATCACATAGAACGGTCCTATGTAACGCTTATGTAACTTCGCACAAATTCCTTTTGGCGTGAACGGTTGGTGTAGCCATACCAAGTCACCTGGATTGTAATACATCTCTCGTTGGGTTTTGTCATAGTACTTTTTGTACGTCGTTTGTGCTTTAAGGATATTGTCTTTGGCAATTTCACGCACCAGCTCTAGTTTAGGCAAGAGTTCTCTAATGTACAAATCTACACCAACTCTATGGGTTGCTGGGGGCGTCAGAGCACTTTGCAGTGGCAAAGCCAAGTCTCTGCCGTTTAAAACAAAAGCAGGTGCGAATCCTGTTGAAACGGAAGGTGTCGCACGTAAGGCATACAGAATACTGGGTATTTTGTCTTCCCAATCATTCTGGTCCAGACAATACGATCTCAGAGCTGACCAAATCATCGGCCACTTGCGCTCTACTTTCGAGTTCGTCTGTGGGTGGTAACTGCTTGTGAATACTTGTTTGATCTGGAATCTGTTGCACAGGTGGTTCATAATTTGTGACAAGAAGGCTGAGCCACGGTCCGAAATGAGAGATTTGAACGGGCCGTGTCTCGTGAAGATGTATTTGTAGAGGCAATCCGCTGCCGTTTTTGCTGTTTGGTCAGGTACGGGTATGATTTCGGGATATCCAGACAACGATTCCACAAACATCAACAGATACTTATTTCCGTTGTCTCCTACGGCTAATGGGCCTGCAAAATCTACGTGCCAGCGGTCAAACACATCCACCGGTTCCAAAGGGTGTAAGGGAGCTTTCGTCGGATAATATGCTCTCTTGCATTGTTGACAGATTTGACACGAGTCCACGTGAGTCATGAGATTTGCATACATCGACTTCCAATAGAATCGGGCTTTCAGAACGAGGTATGACCTTTCCCTTCCGGCGTGGCCTATGTCATCATGCACCGCTTTCAGAACTGCGTTTCGCAATTTAACTGGAACTACCAACTGACGGATGAAGGGATTCAATCTGGCTCCATCCTTCGAGCGCGGCTGGAACATATGATACAACAGACCTTCGTGCATTACAAATTGCTCTGAAATCAAAATCAACTTCCGTGCATCTGAATCTTTCTCAGGCAGAATGTCTGATTCGAGAAAAGCAATTATTGGAGCGAATTCCGGACACTGTCGCTGTTCGTGCCTCATTTCCGAGTCCGCGAACAACGAACACTCTTGAACATCCGCAGACGTATCTTCATCGTCAGAGTTCGACGTAATCACTTGGATGGACTCACATTTAGTTTGTGACTCCACGTAACTGATATGGCATTCCGCATGTTCATTTGAAAGCAGTTCCTTGATAGGAGTCAAGTACATGTCTTCATTTAGAAAAACGTCGTCCTTCTCTACGGGCGGTGGTGGTGGGTGTGGGATACGAGAAAGTACATCTGGGACCACGTGCTCTTGATAGGAGTCAAGTACATGTCTTCATTTAGAAAAACGTAATTTCTCTTCGGGGAAGACAGCTCGCGCGCTGATAGTCATTCTCGTCTAATGCACTCCGCAATCTGCTTTCGACGTGCCTACCATCGGCCATCGCCAGCAGACGGGCGTCTATCGGCTCGCGTATCCGTCTGGCTTCTCTACTGTCTACCATTGTCGGGTAAATGAGATTGTCCGGTTGATTAATGACTGCTTGGTAATCCGCTTCCGCCTCGCGCCGTACTGTGTTAGAATTAATCCCATCGGGTCGGGGCATGGTAAAATAATGTGAGCGATGGGGGTTGGGTACCATTGTCCCCCCTACTGCTTCATTCGCCTGAAGATTAATGTGTGCGTGGTCATCGTCGACGTGGAACGTGCTGTCCAATCTCTCTACCGTCAGCCTTCCATTATTCTGCTTGATTAACGGCCTAGGAGATCGTTGCCCGTCTGTCGGCATCAGGGTCATTAATCTTTCCTCCTCACGCCGTAAACTGTCCTCCGCTCGATTGCCATCCTCGTGCGTCATCCTCGGTGTCGAGGAACGGCGTACCATGGACGCGTGCATAATTAATCTTGCTTCCTCGTCCTCTTCCTCTCTTCGATCTGGCGTCGGTGGGAGTGAGTCATTTGATATATCATGCAAGAAATGGGATCCTGTACTAATGTTATGCAGAGAAAATTCAGCATCTCCGTGTTCTGAAGGCGACTGTGAAATATCATCACCTCGTTCGGTCATCTCTGCCAATTGTTTTTCCGGTCGCTTTTTCTCGTCTGAGTCCGACTGGTCTGTCTGTGAATGTGCAGCCTTTCGATTGTCGAAGGCGTTGCCCTCCTGGTTTGCCAAGCGACTAGTCTGGCTCCTAGTTTCAGGTCCACCCTGGTATGCATAGAGGCGCTCACGGTCAATCAAGATTCTTGATTGTCCCTCCGCCATCTTGAAAGACTAATATTTATATGTCTATTTATATAGGGCCTATAGGCCTACGCTCTGCAAATGCTTAAATGAGCTTCTGTCAGTTCTAGCCAAGTCGTCTCACAGCCAGCTCTCACTGATAGACCAATCGCACAGCTCTGCCGCTCTGTACGTTGATGTAGAGATTAACTGTAAAACAATTTAGGCCAGCGTGGAATAATTTGTGGAAGCCTTCTAGTTAGGCTAAGATTACAGGCTCGTGAGGGCAAACGTTTGCTGTAAACTGCGTCTGATATTTTCAATTGGCACCGTAGTGTGAGCAGAGAGCACGTCTGCTTAACGTCTTACTACACAGCTGCACAAAACACTCGATAGGCTACTTTTAATTAGGCCGACATCTACCAAACAGCTAACGACATCTAGGGAGCGAAAACCAATAATAGGATAATTCCCGAGTTGTTAATGCCGCCTGGCTCTGCACGTAGCCTTTCGATCTTAGGCCTACACAGAATTGAGCCTAGGGGGACTAAACTGATAAGCCTATCTATCTCTGTACCTCGCTGACTATTTCCACTGGACTTGCATCCAACCTGACGCAAATCTGAATACTCTGGTCTAGCCTGACTAAAATTATGCCACTATGGTAACACGTAGGCAACTATTATTTTGACTGATAGTGACGCAGGCTAAGTCTTAAAGAAGGAACATAATTATATATATATACTAGCTGGGGTACCCGGCGATGCCCGGGAATTTTATGTAAATAGCCGTGAAGCTATGGCGACGGAATAGAAGTAGCAAAAGTTTGGGTTTTCGGGCCCCCATCATGGCTCCCTCCACTGGCTGGACTTGACGGTCTTCTGTCTACATGCAAAATTTCATATCAATAGCTGCAAAGCTGCAAAAATTTTCCCCCCCCCAATTTTGCCCCCCCCCTAAACAATGCCATGCCCCACCCGGCCCCTGCGGGCCGAGGTGTGTGTTGTTGGAGCAAGGTGGTCCCGGTGGCATCCTGTCTAGCTGCAACGTTTCAGGTGAATAGCTCTGAAACTATGGCGATGGTGTAAAAATATGGAAAATGGAGTTTTCGCCCCTCCCCTCATTCTTCCTCTGGTGGTAAAGATTCGCCAACTCCTCCACTGGGTGGACCTGACGGTCCTGTTTCTAAATGCAAAATTTGACATCAATAGCTGGAAAAAAATTTCGCCCCCCCAAAATTTGTTCGCCCCCCTAAACAACGCCCTGCCTACCCGGTCCCTGCGGGGCGAGGTGTGTGTTGTTGTAGGGCAAGGTGGTTGCGGTGGCATACTATGTAGCTGCAACGTTTCAGGTGAATAGCTCTGAAACTATGGCGATGGTGTAAAAATAGGGAAAATGGAGTTTTTGGCCCCTCCCCATTTTCCCCCTGGTGGTACAGATTCGAAAACTCGATTTCTGGTAGGATGTGGCGGTCGTCTGTCTAAATGCAAAATTTGGAATCAATAGCTGCCAAAAAAAATTTTTCGCCCCCCCAAATATTCCACCCATCCTGGCCCCCATGGTGTTAGAAATTTGCCAACCCCTGCACTTGCTAAGTTTGATGGACCCCTGTCTAGGTGCAAAATTTCAGATCAATAGCTGCGAAACTGTGGGCGTGCATTCTGGACAAATATATATATATACATACATACATACATATAAATAAATAAATATATAAACATCCTTGCTTATAGATATAGATACTTCAAATCTCGTTCTATTTTATCGGCTAATACTTGAACGTCAAGCCAACTAGACCGTAACAAAGCCTACTAAAAGCCTATGAAGAATATCAAATAGTCTAAAAGTTCTACATGGCTGCCTATCTGTTTAATATATATATAGATATATATCTTCGTTTATTCTGCGGTATTCTATGCTAATGAACTGGCCTTTCTAGCTACTTTTATTTCGCCGTCAGAGGGCGTGTTGGAGAGGAATATCGGCTGTGAGTCCCTCTCTGCGACCGGAGATCGGATGATTAGATTCGGCGCGCGTCATCGAAAATGATTAGATGCGCGACGCTGGTTATCTGCTTTGGCGACACTGCCGACCTCTGCGTTGCCTAGGAACTGCAGTCCAGGAGGATGAAGCGGTCACGATGATCGCTGTTTTCCGGAGAAAGTAGGCGAATCGAGTCTGGAAGATCGCTACCAATTTTGATACTATATCGCCTAACCTTACCTTACTTTATTCGTGAATTACTGGATTCCGACTAAGCCACTGATGAAGGCCTAACTAGTAATGATAACAGAAGAGTAGAATTTCATATAACGTATTAGTATCATGTAGACGTAGAACTGTTAGACCAACGAGATTATCAGTTGCACTCGTTAGACTAAGTTCTCGACATCCTAACTTTCTGTTACTATCGGACCGTCGAACTACGAAGCAGGCCTGCTATAGAGCTGAGGATGGAAGCCAATGATCACGTGACTAGCGTTCCAATTGCTGAAGTCCGTAATGCATAGGTTCCAAACCCACGCAAGTCTACTTCATAGCCCGTTCACCATCATCTTCCATGCAGAAGCAACTGTCGGGAAGAAAAACTCTATGTGGTTGAAAAACTCTTTTGCGGCGCTACTTGAATAATTAGAAATAAAAGGCAATTCCGGACGATAGGCGTCGCTCCGGTAAAAATAGACGAAATAGGACGATAAAAGCCTAACGCGTGGATACACCCGTGCGTGACTACCGTCAGGACCAGACAAGAAGGCCTACTTAAACAAAGACTACAGATTAACAGATGCTTGCTTTAGTGAAGGATTGCAGACTGAAAGGAGAAGAGGGGGTTTATGCATTGAGCTGGCACTAGGACCGAAAGATTTAGCTCAGCAGTCCACGTGTCCGTCTCTAAGACCAGAGTCCGTCTTCGTCGGTCGTGTCGCCGTCAGACCAGTATAAGTGGTAGTCGTATGACCAGACCACGTCAATAAACCCGTCGTCGTCGTCGTCCCAGTATTGGTCCAGAGGTGGGGGGGTCCCAGAGGGGGGTTCTACTGAGCCAACTCCTCGGCCGAGATTTCATGGGGGGGTTCCCGAAAAAGCTCTTCAAGCGCGGTGAGAGGGTCTCTACACCACAGAATGTCTGAGATGACTGTGTCTCTGTGTGGGCAATCGTCGGGGTCGCAGTCAAAGAAATGCCAAGACTCCCACCACTCTAATTCCTCAATCTCGTCCCGGGACAAGGCGGGGCTAGGTTCCGGAACGAAGTCAAGGTCAAATAGACGCCTAAAGGAGGCCCAGATCAGATTCTCTCTCTCCTCTTTCTGTCGAGCAATACGTTCAAGCCACTCCGAGAATGCACTCATTCCCAATTACAGAAAAAAGAAATGACTTGCAAGGAGAAAAGACAAAACAGATTAAGAACTCACCAGAGAAAAGATCAAGGCCGCGGTTCTCCAGCAATTTGTCAGATGCTTTCGGCAGGAGAGTTGATGCCGTGGGGCAGAGTTCCCAATGTAAATCACGTACGGGCGATCCTGATCAGTTACTTACTTGCTAACTCGCTCTGGTGAGTCCTAGCTAATAAAGACGACACGGTGATTGGTTTTATATATATATGTTATTATAAAGCGAATGTTGCGACTCTAGTTTAGATCGGCGAGGGTAGTCTATACAACCCGCAGGTCAAAACTAGTTCGATTGCTATCTATAATTCTAAGTATTTGGCTACCTACTTAATGCACACCGTTATTATCTTTTGCTCTTGAACAGCTGACCTACCTATCTATCTAAACCTAGTCTAACGTTGAATTCCTGACACCCACTAATACGCTATCCAGTCTAGTATAACTCCGGGGTGACAGAGCGAATCCTAGTTTTACACTCTATCTTATACTCTGATGCGTCTATGGCCACCAGTGCCAGCCAATCGTTTCTTACTGTGTTCTGTGATTGGTCCGCTGCCTTGGCTTCCTGATGTATGCCACCAATGTCATGTCGTTGTGTGCTTGTATGCGCTGCTTGACTGACACTGCATGAATATTTATCTTCTTCTATCTGTATGTGTGTAGCTGATCCTGATTGACAGGTGTACATATCTTATCTCCTTCCGTGAACCTGTCATGAGTTCCCGCCTACATGTGTGCAATATTGTGTATATTCTCAACTATATCCATGTCCAATTATCTCCTCATTATAACTCTATGCATGTCTAATTATCTCCTCATTATAGTTTGATGCTCATCCATGACTTTAGGGCAATCATTGACTGACCCATGATAGCCTTGAATGCAAAAACTGCCAATTCGTTCATCACAGCCCGATAAGATTTCCGCTGCCCATTATACTTGCCCTCCCAGTGGGACGGTTAAGGTGTGTCTCTCTCTGGGCATGCGTTCTGCGGCACGTTTCTCTTGACGCATTCCCAGATTTTAACACGTTTCCTGCCACAATATTATGCAATGCATGGACAGCATGGTGTGCTCCACTGGCGATTTTCCTGCAGCAGGATTGCAGTGGATCAAACGACGAAACATCGTTGTGGTCTGACGCTCAAGTTTTTTGAATCTCGACTCGGTAGGCTATATCTTCGTGATCTCTGCTGCCCTACCTCGAGATGTATTATAGATCTACATGTATCTCTTTCCTATCTACGCCCTCGTTGTCTCTTCTAACCCGCACGGTTACTAAGCAGAATCACGCTTTCTCAGCTGTTGGTCACTATCACTGGAATGGGATCCATTTGGCGCTGGGTTTGCCCTTGGGTCTACAATCTACACTGCCGCTTTTCTACTACCACGTCAAAGGTAAACATTTGAGCGAGAAGTCACTTCATAGTTTCTGCTGGGTCAGTGGTATTGCGCAACTTTCATAAAGCCCTGGCAATGAACCATTGATCAAAGGATACTATTATTGCAAATCGCATTGCTCATAATTCGAGATAGGCCTAGGCCTATAAAATATTGTCTTTATTGAGGTCGCCGAAGCTGTCTAAATCGCGCAATGACTCTGACTCTTAGATCGCATTTCCGATCGCTGTCCAAACGGTTAACACAGTTATAATACGGATGACAAAAGGTCGAATATAAATTATATTTAATTAAAACCCTTTAATGCCGGAGGGTATAGGCCTTCCCATACATTTTACTACACTCTCGGCATCAAAGGGTTTTAATATTTATTTACAGTCATTTGATATCTAGCCAATGAAATTCACCGACCTCTTTCAGCCTCCTCATATCGCCCACACCGCTCTTCAAATATATTTGATCTTTTAATTCCTCCTACGGCTATGGCTCAGTCCCGATCCTTTACATCATTATTGGCCCCTCTCTTTGAATACTGTGTCTCCATCTACTCGGTCTCAACTTCTAATCATAGTAATCCCTCCTCCTCATTTTCTTTCCTCAAAACTTATTTCTTCTCTCGTGGCCTTGCGCACTGGGAGCGCCTCTGAACGGTTTACCCTAGTAGAGGCGCTTTATAAGTGTTTTTATACAATACAATACAATATTTAGTGCCACATAATTTTATACATGGAATTATGTGAGAATCTAGGCCTATTTGAAAACAATAGGGTCTATACAAAATCTATACAAAATTTGTTTCGCAATTTGTTGTTATTTTTCCTCGCTATGACTGTTAACACGTGCATTATGATTTCGGCTAGTTAGTGCAGAGAGCGCCTCTGAGTAGATATCTTGAAGAGGCGCTATATAAAATTTCAGAATGAATGAATGAATGAATGAATGAAAATCGTTAGGCCTAGGGCCTAGCCTATATAAAAAAGACTCTCGAGGTCGACCGCGCATGGAACTCAAACTCGATGCGGTACGCATACGGTACAGCGGCAGCGTTTTTCAAGCCACTTTTTATTTTCAAGTGGAAGCTCTGGAGCTTGGTACACACTACACAACGTTAGCCAACGAAGTTGTGTAGCCTACTTATACAATCTATAATAATGTTTGCGTGTTTGCCAGTAATTATCTGCACATGCATTATTCTTTACAAGAGTACAGTTCAAGTAATTGAATGTCGAATTGTCGATATAATATTATTTGTTCACCACTGAGATAAGGGTAATTTCTTTTATTAGATGATGGATTGCCTCTTGAAAGATAGAGAAAAAACACTCCAATTCTGGAGAGTTTGTTGTCGTTAATCGTGTCGAAAGAACTAAGCCCTCTGAGTGGCGGTAGAAATTCGTACACTGAAATTCGGCTTACTTTTGTTCGCTTGTTGAAATTATCTGCAGTATTGATAGGCATTCACATTATTATGCGAAATGTCGGACGAGGTTCGCTACCTTATGTAAACAGAAATGTAATTATTATTCATTATCTAGAACTGAGCTCCATGTAAATATTGCGGTCATAACGTTAGATATGACTTACAGTCATTTGATTCTAATGTTTTCCTAAGAAAAAGATAAATGCTCAGGCGGTTTGGCCTAATTTCAGTCCGCAGTCATTACCAGCTGTTGGTTTCCTCAAATAACAGATTATCGTAGTAATTGGCTGGCCTCAATTAACTTGTATAATAATTGCCAGTGTGGCCTCATTTTAAAAGTAAATAATGCCATTGAACGTGGGCATTTCCGCTGCGACGAGGCTGATACAGTAAGACCCAAGCACCTCGCCGATCAATCATTGTCAAACCAATCCGGATTTGTAGACGACTGTCTTGTTGTTCTTTTGCTTGAGCACCATAAATGGGTAGTCGTGAATGGTTTGAAAGACTTGTTGCTCTGGATTAGGACGCACAAGCAACTTCGCCATGGCCATTTAAAGCAAGAACGTAAAGGCACAATGGAAGTCGTCTTCCTAAACATGTCGAGGACGGTAGCCTACTTGCGGATGAATATTTCCTGCATTAATTTACAACAATCGCTCTGATAAGCTTATTAAATATCCCTACTGTTAATTAACTCTATTTTTTAGGTCAAAGAAACCTGCGTGCACTTGACCTCTCGATTCTATTACACAGTCCTAATTAAACTCAACTGGGCCTAATTATTATTCTACCTAATCTATAGCCTAATACTGGCATGCAATTATTACCACGAACGTAGGTCTATACGAAGCGAGCGTCTCTCTTTGTCTCTGTTGTCTGTTTGTCTCTGTCTGTCTGTCTCCCTTGATATCTGGGAGTAGTAGTGTTAGTAATGGTGGTAGCAGTAGCAGTAGTAGTAGTAGGCTAGTAGTAGTAGTGGTAGTAGTAGTAGTAGTAGTAGTAGTAGTAGTAGTAGTAGTAGTAGTAGTAGTAGTAGTAGTAGTAGTAGTAGTAGTAGTAGTAGTAGTAGTAGTAGTAGTAGTAGTAGTAGTAGTAGTAGTAGTAGTAGTAGTAGTAGGCCTAGTAGTAGTAGCGGCAGTAGTAGTAGTAGTACCAGCAGCAGTTTGAAGACGTTTGAAAGCTTTTCCTGCGTGCACACAGTCGAAACCAACAGCCTGTAAACTGTAAATGCAATCATGGGCGGAGTTTGGTTTCCGTTCTTGGGAGGGCTAATGCCTTCTTGGAGGGGCTAAACCCGAAAAAAGATACAATTTTCATTGCAAAAAACTGCTAGTGGGGAGCTAAGCCCCCCCCTTCTGGGGGGGGGCTTAGCTCCCCCTAGCCCCTGATAAACTCCGCCCATGAATGCAATGTAAGAGTGTTTTATGTGGTTGGTCTTCGTAACCTACTACAACCTGGGACTAATATCGAAGGGACAGGAAGCCGCAACGTGTCAGCCAATCAGAGATCGTCTATAATGATGCGTCACGGGCCATGTCTGTGGACGATATCCGGGTGGTTAGCAGGGGAACCTTGAGCAAAGAAAAAGTAAAAAGTGCGAGATACGTCGTTTCGAAGTTTGATTAGTCGTTTACAAGCTATATTAAATACAATAACTCGTCTTAACCTAGGTTACAGTCAGGATGTCCATTTTTCGAATCGAGTCGTAAACACAAGAAATCAAAATGGCCGAGTGAGGCGCTGAGGCCGGTCCAGAATGAAGCCGTTCCAGAATGAGGCTGGCGTCCAGAATGAGGCCGGTCCAGCGTAATTCCCGGATGCAAGCAAAATTGGCAAGTTGCCAACCACAACCAAAGAGCGTTCAAAAATGACAATTTTCGTGGGTTTCCTATCCCTTCGATATTAGTCCTAGCTACAACCGTAAAGACTCGAGCCTTCTGGGTCCAGTATTCCGGAACGAACGACCTTCTTTTTCTACACCTTATCCTACCGACATCTCCACGCTTAAAATCGTTCTTCTGGGCGCGCTGTAATTTTGAGCGCCTTTGAGTAGTTTCCTCGAAGGGTGCTATATAAATTCCTGAATGAATGAAAGAACATCCTAGCCCATTGGTCTGGTTTTTATGTATGCACTGTTAGGTTATCTGTAATTATTCACGTATTAATCATTACGAGTGTAGGCTATAATAAATTATGCACGAACGAGCATTTAATCTTGTAAGATAATGAAGCCATTTTTATTAACGGATCAATTTGCTTTCCTTGATATAAGACTTACAACCATTGCTTTGTAATAATGGTGAGTACACATTCAGACATTTCATTAGTCTTATTCCGGCCGAATCGCATAGCACCACCTCGTTAGGTTAACAAACTGCCCGATTTCAAGGCATGAGATTAGCCTAACAGAACATAATTGCTTGTATCCTCACGTGAGTATCTTGATAACCATAGCTTACGTCAACATTAGCAAATGTTATTGGCATAATAATTATTATAATAATTGTCCAGTTCCTTCGTACAGCTGTAGATCGGCTTCCGCGTGAGTCCATAATTATTACATATATAAAGTAGACCTGCAGGAAAATAGATCTTGGGAATCGTAACTCTTTCTAGATAGAGATCCTCCACGACGCAATACGGACTTTACAAGAGTCGCTAAATTGTAGTTTTTAAGCTGGTTGATAAACTTTTAAGGGCCGGGTTTCTTTCAGTGCAGAAACAGCGATTTAGTCGATAATTAGGCCTACTTAATGGCATAGTGATAGTTGGATAAAGCGGCGTTTAAAAGACATAGCCTACCGGTAGTGAACGATGCGGACCCTGCTTCAGTTGACGATGTGCTTCCTTTTCGCTATGCAAAATGTTGTATCCGCCCAAGACGGTAAGAGCTAATTTCTTGTTAAATTTGTATTTTTGACGATAAATTTCTTGGATAAAATAATGTCTGCCCTCAAAGGATAGGCATAGAATTAAGCTGGTTATGCAGCCAACATTAGACTTAGAGTAACTGTTCACGAAACATTAGGCCTACGCCAAAATCAGCCGAATGAGCCTATCTACAACGGACACGCTGTTTTCTGCTTCCGAAAGCCCAAATATGGTGCACTCGATCAGATGATGACCTGACTCAAGCCTCATGCCAAAGCAGTGATGAAATCTTATAATGCAATATTATTTTGTCATTGAGAGCTACATGTAAGTTTATACGCTATTACGCCACATAACGTTGCCATTAAACGTCAAACTGCACGAAGCGACAAGAATGGAGCAATCGAATACTATCTGATGTAGTTTTCTTTGCTGTTCAGTTTGATGTCGGGTTGTCCAGTGTCCACCATTATCCATTTTCAAAAGGTAAGCTAGAAGAACATATTAATTATTATTATTGTTCATTTTAATCTGCAGAGACACCATGTCATTCGTTTGCGTTCAATGGTTCAAACAAACCACACATTGCTGCATTCGATATTCTATTCGTTCAGGCTATTCTGATGTTTGTACATGTTGTCTAGACTGTGGCAACACTTCGTTCTCTGGTTCGAACGGTGTCGTTACATCTCCGGACTTGCCTCTTCCGACTCCACAGAACTTGAGCTGCACATATTCCATCGAAGTTGGTCGCAATAATTCCGTTCTACTCAAGTTTCTCGACTTCGATTTGGAGTCACCGATTTATGATGACTCCTGCATACACGACTGGTTGACGGTAAGTAGAAACTACGACCAAACTGTATTCTTTCTACCAGGTAGCCTACTTTCCGCACATTAATTTTAACGATCGACAACATTCAATGATGCAGTTTCATCGTAAATGTTGTGCATATACTTTAAGAATGCTATGGAAAAACTTGCAAGACTGCTAACAAACTGAACCATACGCGACCATAGCCTGCTGTTACTGAACACCTATATTTCGCTTTGAGTGTTGTTTTGACTTGGCAATAGGAAATGAATAACTATAGGGCCTACTTACAAGCAAACATGTAGGCTAGTGATCGAAATAGGAATTCCTGAATTTGTAAAGCGTCAAAAGAGTTTTACGCTGTATTATTATTGACCAAAATGCTATTGACCCATTCATCATCATCATCATCGTTATCCGTGGGTTAACAACCCGTAGGTGTCCGACGCCACTCTATGTCTGAGTCTGTTTCGCATCATGCTTCCCAGCTTCAACCGGTCCGGTAAGCAGGTCCGCTCCATACCATTAACATCTTGGAGCCACTAGACCACCCTGTCCGATTGAGGAGAATATTGGGAGAGAGGTACGAAGGACAACCTGGGTCAATGCCCGTATGTGGCCCACATAAATTATGCTTTCTCCATCGACTCTATTCACCGGTCTGTCCTGACCGGAATGTGCATGTATGCTCCACATCATGACACCTTGAAGCATCTGGGTCGCTATGTCACTTGTGTCGTGGTTTTTGCGGATTTCTATGGTCTCGGCATTTTTCTGCCAGTGTATCTCCACCCATCTGGCAAACCTTCCTCCTTTGTCCGGGCTTAGGACCGGCACAGAGACGTTGTTGGTTCCCTGTGGCGGAGGATGGATGCAGTTTAACGTCATGCCCAGGACCCAATAGTGACTGATTTTTCAAAATCGTGTCAAAATGTATTTTTTGGCAAATTATGAGCTTGGTATTATTGACTAAGATTAATGGGCAGAGAATTTCTAGGAACCTTTTTGCTGGACCAGGGTTTTGTCGTTAAGTCATCTGACTCAAAAAAGTTTGGTCATTTGAAGTTGCGAGCAAAATGACGGGAGAGGTTTAGGCATGCCTGCAGTAATGCATGATATTAGGCTACGTGTTTCGAAACGGTACTATGAGCTACTACAAGACACAAGTGACATCAATAATAAATAACTGAGGCCTAATGCCACTACGTTCCTGACAAGGATACGCTGTCTTATTTAAGCGTCCTGTGGATTGTGGACCAAACTACGGTTTGAGCAATTTGTCAGGATAGCCTAATGAATGTAGGCATCTCCGTTTTGCGACCATTTTATAATTTTCGTTGACATCTTTAAACTTCAAATTTGTTTGACGATAGGCCTACTCATGTTTTGTTGCATCTTGTTTTCAGAAATATTGAATGCATTAATTTGTTCAAAATTACTACTTCATAATTATGATTCATGTAAATGTTGAAAATTTAGCCTACATTTTACAATAATATTATGTACGTATAGATCACGTGCAACGAAACGGATGATGAGAACCTGGATTTCACGCAGAGATCTTGTGGCTCGACTGTTCCAGGAACTTCGTTATGGTTCTTCAACTGTCCAGCTGTTGAGCTGAAGTTCTTTGCGGACTCCTCCGTTAGCGGAGGAGGATTTTCAATAGAGTACAAAGTTTTTGGTTAGTAGATTCAAGCTTGGTCCACATAAATTTTTAGAAAGAGGATTCCAGTTTAGGCTAGCACTTGCATCTGAGAAACTGACTCACAATGGCCATTGTCAACTGGCCTATCGTATTTGTGAGTAAGTCCGATTCCCCTTCCTCAGTCACAGCATCCTCCCACCGACTATCATCTGTCAGGTTAACTTTAATTTCTCACACTATGTTTTTTCCGCACCACGTTAAAATCCCATCTTTTCAAGAAGGTCTAACCTAGTCGTCCGTTTGGTTTCGAGATGAGGCTCTGCTGCTATTATTCTGTTGTTATTATTGTAAGCTTAATTGCAATTATTATAACTATATTAGTAGCCCTATTCTACATCATTGTTGTTAATACCGTAATTAATTATTATGATTATCACCGTTGCATTGCTAAGTAAATTCTAGTTCAGTATTAAGTATGCTACAAAACAATTCATGAATAATAATTCAATAAGAGGTCAGAATAGCAAAAAATTCATAATCTATTACTGTCACCTGTTGCTCTGTAGGCCCTCCTTTGTTGTTAATTACATGTATTATATCAGCAGTAATGAGTTTGTGCGATAAACAATAAACAACAAAGTTCTTTTCTTCCAATTGTTCTCTTGCTCGATACCAGCCCACTCACCACGACCCTCTCAAGGCTAAGCTCAGCCTGTCATTCGCCAGATGACGCAGTAAAATGACCAGTAGGAAGATGGAACATTGCATGACTGCCAATCCGTTAAATCCGATCCCAGTTGCAATTTGCAATCATCCGTTCATAATAACTATGATTCAAAGACTTATTGCTTTCATATAAGTTGAACTCAAAACGAAGACCGCTATTATTATGTTTGAGTCGAACTCGTTTCTTATTTGATAGTTAGCTTAGATGACTCCGCAAGCAAAGCTTTTCTGAGGTATTTGAAAAACGCGTTGAATTGCTGTTGTTACATTACACCGGCTGGCTAGACGTTGCGTATATGGTTCCACAAAATAATATTATTATTCCCTATTCAGTGTGAACAAGAAGTGCTGAAGTTTGATTTTGAGTGCCATCTCGTCTGAATATATCAGCTTTGATTTTGTTAACAGAGAATGCAAACTTAAAAGATTACATCTACGGTAAGAATTCATCAGATCTATCCATTGTAATTATTATTATTATGCTTCTTCCACAAGGTATACAGGAACCACTCGGGGAACTTCACTCTCACCTAGAATAAAACCAAAAGTCTGGAACGGTCCTATTATTGCTATTATTACTACTACTGCTGCTGCTGCTGCTACTACTACTACTACTGCTACTGCTACTACCACTACCACCACCACTACTACTACTACTACTACTACTACTACTACTACTACTACTACTACTACTACTACTACTACTACTACTACTACTACTACTACTACTACTAATGCTACTACTACTACTACTACTACTACTACTACTACTACTACTACTACTACTACTACTACTACTACCACTACTACCACTACTACTACCACTACCACTACCACTACCACCACCACCACCACCACTACTACTACTACTACTACTACTACTACTACTACTACTACTACTACTACTACTACTACTACTACTACTACTACTACAACAACAACTACTACTACTACTACTACTACCACTACCACTACCACTACCACCACTACCACTACCACTATCACTACTACGACTACTACTACTACCACCACTACCACTACCACCACTACTACTACTACTACTACTACTACTACTATTACTACTACTACTACTACTACTACTACAACTACTACTACTACTACTACTACCACTACCACTACCACCACTACCACTACCACTACCACTATCACTACTACGACTACTACTACTACCACTACTACTACCACTACCACTACTACTACTACTACTACTACAACTACTACGACTGCAACTACTATATACTACTAATACTACTACCACCACCACGACTGCTACTACTACTACTACTACTACTAATACTTACTATGTTTCTTACAATGATGTTTGATTATTTTCTGTTCAGAACTTAACTGCGGCGATACCGTGCACACAAATTCTTCCGGATTCATTCGCTTACCATCAAATCCGACTGAGTATTCATCGATTGTCAACTGCACCTATATAATTTCAAGCGAACAGACGAGTGTATTCTCTCTTGGCGTCACTTCGTTTCAACAGCCGCAACTGATTGATTCATTCGTAGACTGCAGCAGAGATGTCATCAGGGTAAATTGTGCAGCTATGCATTCAGTAAAGTTAACGCATTCTGATGATGATAATTATAAAGTGGTCTGGAGAAGAATAGTTTTAGAATTAATATAAATGAGCACATCCAGTCCCCGAACCCCTTCCCTGCTCGGCGCTGTGCGTCTCGGCGATCGTCTTTAGGCCGCGGGTTCGTATCCTAAAACCAGGACCAAGTCTCCGCCTATGAACAGAGTTAATTTCAATAAATCTCAAATCAAAAAAGGGTTCAAACGATTTTCCCGCGCTGTCGCATTTCACATTCCTTTGGGCACTCACACTCTTCGGGTCAACTCGGTGCATATTCTTCCAACATTAAGGTTCTTAGTCCTCGTTGCCATCTTTGTCAGCCAGAACATATTATAATACCTACTTCATTCTCTCTATCTCTCTTCTCACTTCTACTGCAGATCCCTGTTATTTCGTTTCACAATTCCACTACACTTTTCAAATAGTATACAAAAACCATGCATACATTGCAGAGCATTATGATGCACATACCTAGTACAGCACATGCATCCAAAGTACGCGAATGCTTATAATTTATTATGTTTCGTCGTAGATCGGTTGTGTATCTGACGGAGAGACGGAACTAAATCCGAACCGAAGCCAAACGTTCTGTCGCCGTTCATTCGATATCCAACCAAGTCGTGTTGTTCTATCGAACTGTAGCATCGTGAAGATATCCATTTGCTCATCTGACTACAACTATCGAGGAGTCGGCAGCATACCGTTCACAGTTCGTCCCTATGGTATGATCTGAGGAACTCATCCGTATTATGTACACTATCGTAGATTTATTCATTAGTCATTCACTCATTCGTTCCGCGAATTCATAAAACGCCATTTCAAGAGACTTACTCAGAGGCGCTCCATGCTGAGCCGCAGCTGAAAAGTAAGATTTGATAGACTTACAAGGAGCCATGGGCGCCCGCACATAGGGGCAAGAGGGGGCACTTGCCCCCCCCCCTGGAAAATGGAAATTTATTTTTTTAACTGCTACTTTTAGGTTTTTAACAAATTTTTTCGCATTAAAGCACTAATGATACGAATGATACACCCAGTGAAAGTCAGAAACCTATGTTTAGAAATCTCTGTAGATATAAACATGCTCTTAATTTTCTGCCTTGCATAATCAACATCTTGTTAAAAGCTGAAACAGTGACCATTGGCTGTTAACCCTTCGGCAGGCGCCCTTGCAAATAATATTTTTCTATCGATTATGGCCTACTTGATTGGAATCTTGCTGTCGTGCAACCTTTCACAACTGCACACAGTTAAGTAGGCTATCAATAGAAGTAGCTAGAGGAACACTAGGACCTTGAAAACTGACACCTATTTTTTGCTCACTTATTCATTCAATGGACTTAGGCTATAATATTACAGTGCCGCTTCAGGAACCCACATTTAACATCTACTTTTTATTTTTTTATTTTTTTTTCTTCGCACTAAATAAATTATTCATATTAAAGCTGATACACAAAATGAAACTGAAAAATTTTTGCATTAAGAAACCTCATTGAGAAATACTCGTACTCTTAATTTCCAGCTTTGCATTTTCAAGCTCTTGTTACTAAAACATTTATGGTAACTATGACCATCGAAAAAATTTTGCCCCCCCCCCTGCAAAAATTTCTGCGGGCGCCCATGCAAGGAGAATGCGGGTTTAACCGCTGCATCATTCGCAAATCTAATGAATAGTCATTCCAAAAAGTGGGACCCACATTCGAAAAGACTCGGTGCTGTCTGACAGACGCGCGAGATCACATAACCAAAAGCCGAAGAGCGAAGAGTTCGAACTGCCGCTAGGTCAGAGCCAGGTCGACAAGGATCAGACGAGCAGGACTGAGCACCCACAAAAAAGCACCTCCAAACCCATCCCTCTCTCCGTCCCTCTCTCCGTCCCTCCGTTCGTCCGTCCGTCCGTCCCTCCCTCCCTTCCTCCCAGGGCGACACCTTCGCAGAACATAGTGGTGGCTGAAGAATCCTCCTTTACCTCTTACATTTAGCATCAATAACCTGACGAATGGGCGTATGTTTACGGCTGCCGTTAGTTTGCTACATTATTAAAACTAAACTAAATTATTACTTCTGTGTGTTATTCTATATCTTTGACCTGTAACCTGCTGCGGTATGTCATCTATATTTTGTCTTATTGTCAAATTTTACGAAAAATACTTTAATTATGCTATTTTATATGTTTCAGACGACGATTGTGGTAGCACTTCGTTCTTCAGTGGTCCAACTGGTGTCATGAACTCTCCCCAATTCCCTCTCTCATATCCACACAACTTAGAATGCGTCTACTTCTTCGATGTCGATCGAACTACAACCGTCAAACTCAATTTCCTTTCTTTCAAGTTTGATGTAACATCCCGAACACAATGGGGGCAGGCCGTTTGTACTGACTCGTGGTTAACGGTAGGCTATGATGGCAACGGCATTTCTAGGAAATTATTTTAAAATGTTTATTATAAGGATATAAAATTTAAAATCTCAGTGCCCATTCAAATGAGATTCTACAAACTTTTCTAAGTCTAAGACATATTTTTCATGTTATAATAATGGATCTATATCAGTTTGTCATAACAAAAATCAACAAATGATCACTTCTAACAATCGCTCATTGAATCAGTCATTATAAATATATAATATATATATTTTTTTGTAATAATATTATATACTAGCTGTACCCGGCCACGCGTTGCTGGGGCAGAAAAGCCCTTCCCCCTTCCCTCTCCCTCCCCTCCTCCTCCCCGGAATGCAAACTTCACTTTTTGTGGAAAAGATTGCGTTTTTCGGCTAAAAAGCACTAAAGAACACTGTGCTATTGGAATGGAAGGTTTTGTTACTTTTTCAAAACAATCTGTGCGTAACTTTTCGAGAACACGGGGAACAAACTATTGGAAAGTTTCATTTTTATTTATATAGATATTATAATTATAAAAATTCACTGATTCGCCAATTTTGGCCAGTTACTATAGCCTCGTGAACCAATTACTGCGACTTCCATTTACAATACAAGACCTAGTAATTCATCAGTAGTGTAGACTTCTGTTTTATCTTCGCAGTTCAATTGCGTTTTGGACGGTGATTCAGCTCCAGCAATGCAAAATCAGAACTGGAAATACTGCGGAGAAAAACTGACGCCAATGCCACTAAACTATTCCAATTGTGATTCTCTATCAGTAAACTTCGCCATCGCTAATACCTCCGACAACACTCGAGGATTTCAACTGCGGTACACAATTATGTCGCCAGGCAAGTGTTCAGATTCCACTTGTAGGCTAATTCCAGACGTTTGCTGTTTATCATCCATAGATTTTTTCATCCGCTTCTAAATATATGTATCATTTTTGGTAATCCTCAATCCGTGCATACTGTCAGGCAAAGAGTCAGTTCTAAAGCCCGCTGGTCAGCCATCCAGTTTCTTTGTGATTCCCAGATTAAGAAAATGAATTTGTGTGCGAGGGTTTGGGAGCATGTCTATAGACCGACATGCTTGCGT
This sequence comes from Lumbricus rubellus, assembly GCA_945859605.1. Taxonomy (NCBI): domain Eukaryota; kingdom Metazoa; phylum Annelida; class Clitellata; order Crassiclitellata; family Lumbricidae; genus Lumbricus; species Lumbricus rubellus. The sequence continues at coordinate 47,712,723 of OX243816.1, forward strand.
TGTATAAATATATATATATATTTATTTGTATATATCGGTATATATATAACTTTTATATATTCGTTGAATCAGATATCAGGTTGCAAGCCCCAACACATTTACACGATGAAGAGAAAAATAGTTTAAATGAAATAAAATAAAAATTAGTTTGTTCATTGTTCACGGGTTACTTTTATATAATTTATTAATTGTAAACTAATCGTTTATTTTAACATTTGTTTTAAGCTATTATAAAGTAGGCCTACTCTAGGTATGAAGTTAGCAATTCAAAGTTATGAGATCTGGGGGCGAAGACCACATTCACGTTTAATTGCAGGAGGAAACAAACTCCGCAGGACATGGTATGAATTGCTGCAGACTGACGCCAGCAGTTTGTCATCAGCTTCGCGAACCATGTCCAAGACGTCGGGAATTCGCCCATTCGCCATTTGTGTTTGAGTAAACTCAGTTTGAATGATTCCCACACCACTGTCTCCTCCATCTCTTCCTTGTTGGGTAGTTTATTTACGCCCGAGGCTTCGTGCTTGAGTAGAGTTTCATTGCTTAGGCTTATAAATAGCTATACGATTTAAAACCTACTCTGCCTTTACAACTGATCAGTTTAAAAAAATCACGTTTGTTGTTTTCAACTGGTTAATTATTGTATTGTGTTCCGTTGTTTGGAGCAATAAAGAAATAAAATAAAAAGCTACTCCAGTACGGTTCATCATTATTATTATATTATTTATTACAGGAAATGCAACAACTTCTACGCCAGGTATGACGCTGTTTCTCTTTCATGTCATAATTGTTGGCCTTCCCCTTGTGGCGGTTAGATCGGGTTCTGCGCTCTGCTGCCCGCCTCATCGGACGAATTCCTAAATTTTCGTCTGTCTCTGCTTACATGCGTGATGTGCTGCACTGGTTGCCAATAGCCCAAGGCATCCATTACCGCATTGCCGCCCTTGTTTCTCGCTGTATTCTTGGTTGTGCTCCATCTTATCTGCGCGTCCTCTGTCGCCCAGTCTCTGACATTGAAGCGCGTCGGGCCCTTCGCTCCGCTGCGAAGGGACAACTGCTTGTTCCACGGGCTCGCTTAGCTACCAGACAGCGCCGAGCCTTCTCGGTTGTGGGACCGTCAATCTGGAATGACCTCCCCCCAAACCTCCATTTCCTCCACCTGTCTAGTCAATCTTTATTTCTCAAGTCTCTTAAATCTTTTTTCTTTGGTCGTGGCTGGGCTGGGAGCGCCTCTGAGTAGTTTCTTGAAGAGGCGCTATATAAATTCTAATAATGAATGAATTATTATTATCATGAAGCTTCACTAATTGAAGCCTAAACGATTCATATTATAGGCTATAGCAATCCCGTCACAGCTCAGAGTCGCCTAGAGTGTAATTCAATCACCTAGCAAAACCTTAAAACTTTGATTAGAGCATTGCCCGTTACATTTGCAATTACATAATATGTAATTGCAAATATAACGGGCGATATTATTAATATAAATTTCTAACACGTACACAATTATATCTGCAGCAAATATCGTTCATCTTTCGAGTCACATAGTCTCGTTGGCTGTAGAGGTAAGGACTTGGATCATAGAAAACTGTAGAAGCTGTATGCTACTTCATAATTATGTTCCAGATAAAGATCGTGTTAGTGCAACTTTAACCGGTCCCAGTGAATTCATAACCTCACCTCAGTTCCCTCTGCACTATCCGAACAACGTTGACTACATCTACTCTTTCGTTGTAAATGAATCGAGCAGAGTTGGACTCTATTTCTATGCATTCGACCTTGAAGGAACTTCATCATATTATGGCGACATCTGCTATTTCGATTGGCTAGCGGTTAGTTGCTCTCAGAAACTCCGCGTTAACGTCAAGAAAACATAAAGGGTGGCCTGGATGGGCCATAAAAACGTAGCCCCTAAGGTATTTTGTCCATATCCTGGCTAGAAGTAGGCTAAGAATTTCGAAATGAAATTTTACAGTCTTAGGCCTAAAGAAATTTCATATTTACATATTGATGACTGGATTTCATCAAGCTACTCCAAACAGAACAAAAAGTTATGCAACTTTTAGTGAGGCCACCCATCGTTTTTGACGATTCAAAAACGCATCTAAAAAAACTGTTGTCAAATGAACTTGGTAGTGCTTCACAAGTTGTGTTCAATGTGCCCACCACCAGTGCCAAAACTTCTTTTGAGACTCTTTGCAAAGTTTGTGATGGCCCTGTTGATGCGTTCGAATGGCAAATCTTTCCATGTCAACTCCAATGCGCCCATCAATTCTCTTACCGCTCTTGGTTTTGGTTGCAGATTGTGATATTTCTTCAGCATAGCTCTCCGCAATTGATTATCAAATTCATCAGGTTCATATCCAGAGATTTTGGGTTATTGGCTTTCTCAATGAAACCAGAACAATCATTCACGGGAAATCTCATAACTCTCAGGTTAACTCTTATTTTTTTAACTCTCACTGTTTTTCAGGGTTAACGTTGCTCAATGCTCGTAGCCTTATATCTCTAAGATCTTGCTCAAGAGTTGTTTGAATACACATTTCGTCATTGACACCTTGGCCATTTTTTGTGTGTAGAAATTCGAATCGCATTGCTTTAATAACAAAATTAATAATCTGACAGATTCCTTATTTACCAAGTTGATTGTCATCTTGCTAAGTGACTTCATGGTGACGTGCAGCTACGCTGGTAGCCTGTTTTGTTTTAAAATAGTATTAATAATGATCATCTGGCAATATCAAGGCTGTTTGATAAGAATTATTTGAGATGAGACTTAATAAAATCGTGTTTTTGCTAAAACTTTCTGTTGCGTTACATTTATGCATCGTCAAAAATGGTGGGTGTCCTGACTAAAGGTGGTATAACTTTGGTTGCGTTTGAAATATTTTAATGAAATCTGGCCATCACGGGTAGATATGAATCGTCCCTAGGCATGTAAAATTTAACTTCGATACACTTCCGGCCAAGATATTGACCAGAATAATTAAATCGGTTTTATGTTGCTTTTTGTTGCGTTTCGCTTTTGAATCGTCAAGAAACGGTCGATGGCCTCACTAAAAAGTGATATAGCCTAACTTTTGTTCTGTTCGAAATATTTTGATGAAATCTGGCCATCACATGTAGATATGAATTGTCTTTAAGCCTTTAAAATTTCATTTCGAAATTCTTACTTCTGGCCAAGATATGGGCAAAAAACGTAGGGGTCGTTACTTTTTATGGCCCACTCTGTAGATTCGGAACTGTAAGATCAGAGCATTGAATGATGGGTCGCTGATACGGAAACGTAAGTTGTGATACGGATAAATATGGTAGTCATGTTATGAAATATTAAAAAGCACAGTTGTAGTTATATCTCCAGCCATTTCCACCATCAACTGCCGCCCACCGTTCCCCCGTCGATCTTGAAACAACCCATCAGGAAAACTTCAGCTCATTTGTCGCCTATTAATATTATTCGGGTGCTCGATAGTACAGCGGTTAGCGCGCTGGACTGTCGACCGAAAGGTCGGGGGTTCAAATCCCCGCTGGGGCAGAAATTTGCAACGAGATTTCTGTTCCACAAGCACCTCCTAGCCGACTCAGCTATGATGAGTACACTGACCTCACGGTCAGTGGATGATGAGACGCCGAGGGAGAGGATTGGCCACCGCCCTCATATGCCGAGGCCTTGAAAATGAAGTCGCTAACACTTCATCCCCATTGGCTAGCCCTCCGGGCTAGCCAGACGGGATATCATCAATATTATTCTTTAGTGATGCAGTCTGACAGACCGCAGAATGACTACAGGTACAGGTTATACAAAATACGGCCCACTACAGCACGACACGCAGGTCGGCTTTACAGCAGTAGCTTAACTCTATGGCCTAACTGCTGGATCACTCCTGATTCGGCCAGCCCAGAAGTGGGAGGGGCTATCTTATTTTCAGCAGAGCAGAATCCGAGTCAAGCAACACAACAGCAAAGCGCCAATGGCAGCTAACAGAAACGTTTATAAATTAATGCCCTGTGTGAGGCTCGAAACCGGGTCGCGTGGATGACACACGGTTTAACGACCAGCGCTCTCTCAACTGAGCTACGGACCCCCATAACCCCCATTAATCTGAACTATTTATTTCTATCTCGCCTGTTGCATTCAATTGAAGACTGGCAACTGAACATATGTTACTGTAGCAATATAATACAACTCAACTGAGCGTTTGACATCGCCCTCCTTGCGAAGCTCAGAAATGCACAACTGCACATACGCACCGATGGCCGAACTGCATTTACATCGCAGAGCAATTGTTGGTAAAGGACTCGAGTTTCAAGGTCCCTACTGCGCAGTTGACTCCTCGGAAGGGAGATCGAACCAGTACTCACCGCGTCACAGGTCGACCGATCTAGCCAATCGGCCAACGTGTCTCAATGGTCAGTGGTCATCTGTCCACTACTTCCTCTCCCTCACCATCAACTGACCACCATCCACATCATCGACTCCGTCTGTCATTTAGTACCACCAGGCACCCCGACAGAAATTCCGGGCCCCTGGGCAGAGCAGTCACGGGCCCTAAACCATCTTTAGGGTTTGGGGGCAAATTTAAATAAAAACAAATAGAAATGGCAAAAGTGTACTACTGTCGGTGTTCGTACACTAGGCCCTAATCGTGATTTTAATCGGTTTTTGGTAGGCCTAATTATTAAGAACAAAATTTTTAAAATTATGTATGTATGTATGTACATGTATGTATGTATTTAGCCTATGTGCACTTTTATAGTGCCCCTTCAAGCTCTCTACTCAGAGGCGTTCCCGACTACAGCGCCATCATTACATCGGAGTTTCACGCCCAAGCGCTGAGCAATAATTGCGAGTAAAGGACTTGCCCAAGGCCCCTACGCGGCAATTTGAAGTAGATTCGAACCTGCAACCCTCCGGCTGCAAGGCAAAGAAAACATACCCACTACACCACCGCGCCCAACTGTTAAATTTATGGAAATCAAAATGCAACTTTTCTGGATTTAGGCCTAACTGTGGCAAAATCGTTTTGTAATATCCTCGTAGTTCAATGATTTTGGAAGATCATATTCCAATGCAAGAGTTGCAAGCGCATGACCAAGATTTGTCTTGCTTCATGAAAGATCGTTGAATACAGGTGTAAAGGTTTCAAATTACCCCCTCCTAAACATTACCTCCCCGCCCCGTAACTTGAAACCGGTTTCAGATTACCCCCCGGAAACTAGATTTGCGTCAATCATCGCTTTTATTGCACTAAAAAATCAGAAAAATCATCCCGCTTCTTGTTTTGGTCTGAAGATTTTCATCCGTCATCCCACTTTGTGGTTTGTTATCAATATTTGTATCGGGAAAAAATAATAGCCTCGAAGCCATATCTCCATGCAACTTCAGCGGCGATTTAGTATTTTAGTTAGGCCTACAAATGAAAATATTGATAACAAACCACGAAGATAAAAATGAATATATTTCGTATAGGCTAAATGTCCTAAAAGTCTTACAAGTTAAACAATTACAGATAATATATGTGAATTTATGCACCGCTATAGGCTACTTATAACACATTGCCTGTTTCCCATGCTAACCTCTTTAATCTTCGAAATAATGTTTTTGTCATTTAGTGCAATAAAATTGATGGTTATGGTAATGGTTATGGATTAAGAGCTGTACCCTTCAATCACTCAATCTATGGCATCAGCAATGATAGCACTGGTGATATTATTCGGCAATTTATTATAATTCATTCGCTCAGTCACCAGGTCATGTTGGTTAAGCTTGTTTTTGGCCGGCGTTCTTTCACATTTGCTGGTCCCTTCATCTGGAACTCTCTGCCTCCTTATGTTCGTAACTCCCCTAGCGAGTCTGTCTTTCACTCTAAACTGAAAACTTTCCTATTTGAGTCTGCCTATAGATAGTTTTAATTACCACCGAAATTCAATTTGCACTTCTGAGCTTTGTAAGGAGGGCATTATCAAATTTCAGTTGTATTGTATTATTAAGCTGCTTATGAAACAGCCAATCAGTTAGTTGTTCAATATACGCCGAGTAAGGTACCTGGTAATCGAGCTCAGTCTGTTCAGTATGTGTTTTACCTTCACAGATTACCTGTTTGCCTATCGAGCGGTGGTCATATGAAACTAGATACGGAAAATACTGCGGCGAAAGAACAACACCGCTGATTCGAAGCTATTCCAATTGTGATTCTCTGACACTGAACTTCGTCAGTGACTCTTTCATCACCAGTAAAGGATTTAAGATCTGGTACACGATAAAATCAATAGCATCTGCAGGCAAGTTTCTGGTTTTCTCTATGGTGTTTTTTGAGACAGACGTCTTGAATTAACCGTGGTCTTTTGTGAACTCAGAACTACAGTTACTGTTCTGCTAAACAATCAAGATAAACGATTTTGTGTCGTGGGCTAAAAGTAGCCTACTTTCAAGAAATCTTCGATTATGCGTTTTTGTGGCGGATAAAAGACTACCTGAACTCTAACACTCACAATACACCACAATTCACACCATACTTTTTTTTACTAAACTACTTCTGAAGCACTACCGGTACTCACTTAGCTCCAAGGACTTTCTCCCTGGTTTCGGTTTTACCGATAGTGAAGCTCTCATCTGAAGTCAATCGTGTCTCTCTCTACGCTCATTTTCTGTTAAAACATCCGACACCTAATCCAAATGTCCCCAAGCAGCTTTTGACACTCCATAGATAATTTTCTCCATGTTTTCTTCGTCTTCACGTTCTCTACCCTCAGGCAGGTTCGTATGTCCAATAACGCCATTTTTCTCTGTTCTGTGCTTCTCTCTTCAGTCCCATGTTGACATCATCTGTCAGCATCCAGTCCAGCAGCATTGTTCTTGGTCTACCTCGCGTCCTTTTCACCTCCATTTTCCCCTCAATGATGTCTTTTGGTATGGTATCGCCCGTTAAGATGGGTCCTATCCATTTCTTCTGCCGTCCACGTATAGTGCCTATCAGTGATCTCTTTTCTTTCACCAACTGTAAGATTTCCTCATTCGTTCTTCGCTCAACCCATCTGATTCTCTCCATTCTGCGCCAGATCCACATCTAGAAGGCCTCCAGTCGCTTTGTAGGCCTACGTTTGTTTATTAGGCTATACCATGTCATTACACCAAAATACGGATAGCAATTGGTCTGTTAAAGAATAACTATTCTCATCTTATCTTATTCAGTTGTCAATTTCGAAAATTGAAAGTTCAATTTTTTGCTTAACTATGGTCTGTAGAAAGTCCTGGAGCCATTCGCCTGTATTATATATGTCTTGGTCCATGTGGTAACCCAATTCTCATCCTAGATGACATCAAATCTCCTGTGCTTGAAACTCTATTGCACTTAATTCGTTCTTATAAGCCTACGTGAGCAACTCAGTATAACCCCGGATTCGTATATTTCCATCAACTTTGACTCCGCATCCACCAACACATTAATTTTACTGCACATTATTTTGCCCAAAGCTGAAAGTGAGCCGAATCGGTCCGGGTCTGCGACCCGGCTTTGATTTTGGTGGTCTGCTGTAGCCAGATCTCAGCAGGGTCGCTTGTTTACCAATAATAAGTTGCGAATGATTAAAAAGGTCGTCATGCAGGTGTCTAAACTAGGTAAAAATGGCCGGATTTTGTAACATTTTTGAACAAATCACTAAACAAAAGGTCGTCAGAAATTCTTTGGGTCAAAGGCGTCGGCTCGTCCGCCAAAGTCACTAAAGTCAGATCCGGCAACTTTTCAAAACCACTTTCAGCCCTGCATTTGCCTGTTCGCAAACTATAGGCGTAATTTTCGACAAAAGCCTTAACTTCTCCGATATCATCACCAACTAAGGATGATAAGAACTTCATACCTAGGGAACTGTACAAGAGTTTACCAAATATAAAAATAAATGAATCAATCAAATAGGCTAAATAAATAAAACTAAACAAAAAAATGCAGTGACCAATGGTTTTGTTTTTGACTTTTAAGTACTTTTCACTTCATCTTTAACCCAGTTGGATGGATGGATCCGATTTGACCAGGGTCTATGACAACAGAGGCCGTTACCCTGGACAGAAATTTGCTCGGCATATTACAGCACCTACGAGTAAGGTACTAGACCAGTTAGACCAGTTAACCCAGTTGCCGCTTGTCAACCTGATTTTGATTATATATATATATACATCTAAACCTTTAAAATAGAAACGTATGATTTTATGTAACACTCTTTGTTTTAAAAAATCTACTGATCCACCAGACCGATTTTTTCCAATATTTACAAAAATACTTTTTAGCACCCTAGAACCAACATAGGAGGGTTCGTGATTCAGAAATCTTACTTTGTCCCGACATTGAAACATTTAATTTTCTATCCGCAATCCTAACGCTCTGTTTAAGACGCCATTTGCTTTCATCCAGTCTTTTCAAATTTCAACAAACCATTGAAACCGACGCGTATTGATGAATGAAACCAATACATTAATGACGTCATGACTGATCTTAATTTTTTTAATTTTATAGCGCGCGATTAAATAGTTAGGCTACCAGTAATTAATATCTTACAGTGTCGTATGTGTCAGTATTTAAGACGCAATAATTTTCGACGATCGATTTTCAACGAACCAATAGATTTTTAACCTTATTTTTCGCCTAAGGCAGATCTTATGAAACGCGGTTTCGCAAAAATACTGACTATGGTAGAGCTCTGCGCCGGCCGCGCCGCGCCGCCGCCGCCGACAATTCGTGGGCGGCGCCGCCGCCGAATTTTTTGGGTCGGCGCGCCGGCGTCGCCGCCGCCGAAAATTTGTCTGCGCGCCGCCGATGCAACGTTGATTCGACTATTTCTTTTTGCTGAATTTTAAACTCTTGCATGATTTCGCTAAAAACATTGATACGTCAGTGCGAAGTAGATTCTTTTTCTTGTGTACTTCGATTTCGACAGGCGATTTTGCATCATGCTACGAAATCTATGCTATTACCTCCTCGTTTTGACTTTTGGAACAATGCGCTTAAGTTTAAACTTTTGTTCATCTTGTGATTATGTATGTATGTATGTATGTATGTATGTATGTATGTATGTATGTATGTATGTATGTATGTATGTATGTATGTATGTATGTATGTATGTATGTATGTATAATATATATGCATGTATGAGTGTATGCATGTATAATATGAATGCATGTATGAGTGTATGCATGTATGCGTACTTGTATGCATCAATCAATCAGTCAATCTGCATGCGTACAGCTATACAATTTAAGCAGATCGCGTCAAGAAAATGGACCTCATTCGTCAGGTCAAAGAAATTAAGTGTAAAGAAGATATTAAAAATCCCAAAGTTTTCATATGGCAGGCCAAGTCTAGAGTAGAATAGGTAGCTCCGCCTCTGCGCAAACAGTTCTTTAACTTCTATTAGTAGGTCATGTAAGCTATAGGCCTGGATTTGAAAACGTTGTAAAGTTGTTTTTAAACCAGTCTTTGTATAATTTTCTATATGAACGTCTGTTCTGAGAAAAATCGTTTCTCACGGATGTTGATTAAAGACGAGATAACTGCCGAAATAATGGGTGAACGCGCAAAGTTTTTTAAATATAGTTTTCTTGTGTAACAACTTTTAAAATAATTATGTACGCGACGCTTTGACTCTAATCCTTCGACGCCGCGCCGCGCCGCGCCGCCGACGCCGACATTTTGAGGGCGCCGCCGCCGCCGATTTTTTTTGGTCGGCGCGCCGCCGCCGCCGAACAAAAATGACCGGCGCGCCGCCGCCGACACTCTCAAGTCGGCGCATGGCTCTGGACTATGGCCTAAACATGGACGGGTGGGAGCTGAGTTGGACCGGAAACCTAAATTTAACGGAAAACGCTGGGCACCCAAGGGTGGACCGATGGAAGAAGGCGAGGTGAGAAGGGCGGCGTAGGAGCGGGGACTGCGGGGTCAGCCGTGGCGGGGGGCAAAAACCGAAATTTTCCGGGCGTGGGAGCGGGGTCAGGCGTGGCTGGGAACTAAGAACCGAAATTTCCCGGGCAAGGCCGGGTAATTCAGCTAGTTATATATATACACTGTTCCTGGAAAAAAGGGACCCATTTTGTAAATATGAAAATAAATAGTAAATATTCATCGATTTTTGCAATTCAAACAACATTTTAATCCTAACATATTTAATTTGATTATATATAGACCTAATGCTCCTTCCAATGCCTTATCGTTAAAATTTTCATCTCCTCCTGTTATAGCCATTGGTGTTTCGCATTTTTGAGACAACCTTCCGCCAGCACTATGAGAAATATCTGACCCATAGCCTACCACGAACTCACCCAGACTCCACACATCTCGTTATTTCTTCTATGGCTTCAAGTGTCAGGATATTGCGCCATTTCAAATGTAGATCTAAAGAACGACTATTGATATTTTGCGACCAAGTCATCAGCGAACCACAGGCTGAACAGACTTTCTGGAAACCGCAAGACATTGCCGTAGCTCACATTTTCGACATCGCCAAAATAATGTCTCCATTCATGCATATTTTCTGTAAATCAGGCCTAGGCTACACGAAATTAGGACTACGCGTAAAATGTTCAAGCGGTGGCTTGCCTTTGGTGCTGGATCCGTATACGGCATATCAAAGCAAAAATTACATAATAATTATTTTGTTACCTGATTTAACGAAACATCGCAAAATGTCATCAGGTAGAAAATGACCAAAAACGATGGAAAACCTTAAATCGTCCGTAATCGACATGAACGCAAAAACAAGTTTAAAAATATATATTCAATAGAAATGACGTATAAAATGCTTGTTTAGACATATCTAAATGTGTAAAAATTAATTTTTACTAAAAGCTCTGAATCTGCATCGAGATGGAAAGTCAGAATTTCAGTCAAAATTAGCTACATTTTGCTGCGATATTAAATTGGGTTACAGTTCGAATCGAAAAGCGTGAATGGTCTCGTTTCGAACAAGGAAATCCCCTTTTCCTGTTCTATTAATAAAATACGACCACCTTGTATTTAGTACGCACAGAGATTGGCCCAAAATAGATCGACTAACAGAAACAAATTTCAAATAGCGCTACAATATCGACACGTGGCCAAATCTTGAGCCGTGGTTGGCTGCACTCAGTGCACTGATATGTACTATATAGCGGTTTACTGTCAATACCGCGTACACAATACCGCGCACACAATACCGCGCACCAGTGTTACCGCTCCTTGGCTTTTTTCCCAAGATCTTGGCTTTTTCAATCGTATCTTGGGATATTGGCTTTTTTTCAAAGGACCTTGGCTTTTTTACTTGGCTTCTTTTCTGCCCACTAAATGACAATAATCTTAGCAATAATCCACTAAATAACAATAATTTAAGCAATAATCCACTAAATAACAATAATCTTAGCAGTAATATAACTATGGCTCCATCTACTGACTATAATTTATCCCACTTATTATTATTCTTTGGAGTCTGGACTGCTTGCTCTCTGCATATTACTTATTTGTGACGTCACGTGCAATTTGGCGCAATTCCGCGCAAAATCGAAAATAACTTGATAAACTAAGATAAATGATAAGTTGATCAATAACATTAGACAGTAATCTTAGAAATGCAAACAAATCAGGTTTAATGGCTCACAAGATCACACAAAAGTACACGAACAATTTCTGAACTCAACAACACAACAACTAAAGTGAAGTAAAGCTGTCTGCTCAGTTGGTAGTTAAGTTTAATTAAGATTACTGTATAACTTGTAAATGTAAAGCGCAGTGCGTCTTGCATGCGTTTCAATAAAGAAAAATATTATTATTATTATTATTATTATTATTATTATTATTATTATTATTATTATTATTATTAAGACGTTTATTTCTCAAAACTAGCGCACTATGTTCCAAAATGTTGTTAGTATGTTAGAAAATCAGCGAACGGAACCAATTATTAACAATTTAATATAGATTAATTTCATGATTAATTATACATAATTTCATAAACATCGCAATTTATCGGATAAATTAGCTTCTGTTGAATTAAAATAGATAACTTGGCTTTTCTTGGTTTTTTTAAGACCTCATCTCGGCTTTTCTTAAATTTTAGAGCGGCAACACTGCCGCGCACACAATACCGCGCACGATCGTTACCGCACACGACCGATACCGCGAATCTGTTCAATCCAGCTTATATTTCAAAACGTGTTACGGATAAATTAATGCTCTCCTTAAAATCTTCACTATTATAAATATTATATTAAAGTTCAAAATGCTTCGAAACTCTTTCACTCTTGGAGTCGCTGCTGTAAGCGTTAGAGAAACCGACCCGAAATGCTCTTCTTCTAGTTAACCAATGGTTCCGCAGTGTAGCCTACAGATATTTTAACGCTGGTTATTTGAACGGAAGACACTAGAACGGCGTAACTTTAACGGGCGGCAGTAGAACGAGCCGACAATAGAACAGCTAGGAGACACCTTACCGGGGCGCTATAAATTATTATCGGGACGACTAAGGAAAAATTAAAAACATTCAAACGGTGCGGAGTTGAATCACGCGAAGTTGAATGTTCTGTATTAGGTAGGCCTACAATGTGTAATGTAGGCTATGCTATGCTAACTGTAGCCTATACGCTTAGCCTACTGAATGCCCAGTGGACATTCTCTTAATTGTGACCAATCAGCACAAAACCGGTCGGAGGTCCTTTTTTCTCACTTTTTAGCAATTTCCTGTAGATGCCTCATTTTCCTTTCCAAAACTGTTTGCGGTTTTTCTATATAATTATATCTCACATAGTGAATGGTTCCATTATTTTGGCACCTTAAGGATAAAATACTCGTATTGCAGTAATTTTGATTTGCATACGTCTAGTTTCGGGTTATTTGGTTGAATTAAACAATAGGAAATGATATTTCCTATAGAAGGCACCACTCTATGTCGTCTATATTTTTAGACACAAGGGGGTGCCCATTTTAGGAACATGCCCAAATTAGGGTTATGCACCCTATAACCGGAGTTACAGAATTTTAAATCCGATGGTATGCACAAACTTTTAGATGAGAAAATCGCGTGCAAAGTTTAGCGATATAGGCTAATTATTGACATTCTCCTATGAAACTGCTATTTCTATTGGACCGATTTAAATACAACTTGGCCGCCGCGTAGCTTCGACAATTACAATATTATTATACTCTGCAAATTTACGAAATATTCACCATTTCGAAGATTAAGTTATTTAAGCGAAAAGCGAAGAAAATAAACGATCCATCCTGTTTTGCGACCTCATAGCACGCTAGGCCATGCTTAAGCCCCCCCCCAGCGAAGCTAAGCCTCCCAAATAAATCAAGGCGTTGTATGCTTACTGCTAAATACATTACGGCACCATTATAGACTCGTCATGCTCGAGGCTTAAGCCCCCCCCCCCCCCAAACGAAAAATCCTGGTTACGTTCCTGCATAGTTGCAGTGATAATTATGTTTTAAAGTCTTTAGACCTTCTAAGCATTCTTCTGTAGGTATCTAAGTGTTATGTTGCACATTGCTCAGGCCAGTCAAACTGTGGCAACACTTCGTTCCATGGTCCGAGCGGTACAGTTACTTCTCCGAACTTTCCTCTTCAGTATCCAACACACCTGAACTGCACATATTCAATCGAAGCTGGTCGTAACAGTTCTGTTCAACTCAAATTTACACACTTCAGTTTGGAGATGCCGAATTCAGCGGGCTACTGTGCAAACGATTGGATAATGGTCAGTTACATAAAGTGGCAATCCTTTGTCGATAGCACCATTGTCAACATTGGCATTAGCGACTACCAGCCAAACATCTTAAACAGCATGACATTGTGCAAAGCACAAAAGTGATATCAACGCAATTTTACAGGGTTTAGATATTTTTAGCTGTTTGATATATAGGCCTATAGGCACATAAATGATTCTGCCACATTATTCAGCGAATTTTTAAAAGATTTTTTAACGAGTTGATACAAACAGAAATGTTGAATATAGCAACAAAACAGACTTAGATTAATGCTCGGAAAAGTGACAATTGCTTGGAGTGGAGGACTTGAGAAAGTGAACTCTCTACGTTGATAATGACTTTGACGCGCATTCCTCAGGGACTAATTCCAAATAACTTTCATTATCACCATCATCGTCATTGTCATCAATTGTCTGACATTTTAAATCCTGACCGGTATAGCCTATATTTGCAGCTTAGCACGCTAGCCGCAGTTGCTGTTGTAATAATTTATTTAGATCAGTTGCAGCGGATCAACGATGACAAATGTGAACAGTAACAAGAAATACTGTGGATCCATACAATGGAATTCTTCAATGCGATTTTTCGACTGCAGTTCTCTAGATATAGAATTCGTTACAAGAGCGCACAATTACTACGTCGGTGGCGTAGGATTTATGATAGAATACACAGTGATCGGTTAGTTTTTAAGAGCTTATTTAATAGATAATTTTAGGCTTATTTAATAAATAAAAACATTTTAGGCAGTTCTAATGCATGTTTTAAGAAAATTCGCAATTCACTGCCAACGACTCCCCCCCCCAGAAAGAAAATTCAGTTCACTCTAGGCCACATGGCTGTTGCATTAGCCACAGCTTGCTCTAGTTAAATAAAACGTTAATTCGTAACATTGGCATTAGCCTACGTGTTCTTTGCAAAGCTTAGGCCTACATGTGTAATATGTTAGCATCAACGTACTTACATAGCTACTTTACAGGGAACATCTTATGTAAACTTTTAGACGAATCAAGATTGATTGTTGACTTGGAATTTGAAATAGAACGATTAATTATTGCAATCTGAATAGGCTTCAGATTTCCACGCAAGTGCTCCAGTTTTTTTCCTGAAGGTGCAACATGATACAGAATGTTGAAGGTTGGTAAAGATCGGTGAATGATGCATTTTACTAAAAAAATTTGGACTATACATTGTCTGGTTTTGATTTTTAACTGTTTGTGCTATGCTTGTAGAGAATTCAAACGCTATGGATGATGCCTATGGTACGAACTTGTTTTGTAATTCTGAATCTTCGCAGTATTATGAGGAAGCTGGGACACTTCTATGACTAATGAGTTAAACAAAATTGACATTTCAATGTAAGCAGACATATTGTAGAACAGGGCTTCACTAATTAACGTCGTAGGTTGGGCCAACTTCTCAAGAAATAATTGCCAAAAAGTGGTAAAGTGTAAAAAATTCTTGAGACATAGGATGCGATCTTTGATGTTCACGTTACATTTTAAAAATGGGTATTTACAGGGTGCGACAAAAAAGACCCCTCTTAGGTTTTTGGCCAATATCTTGGCCAAAGTAAGAACGCGGAAATGAAATTTTACAATCTTAAAGACAATTCATATTTACACAAGATGGCCATATTTCATCATAATATTTCAAACACAACCAAAGTTACGCCACTTTTAGTGAGGTCAATCACCGTTTTTTTGACCATTCAAAAATGCGACGCAACAAAAAGTAACAAAAACAATCTAATTATTCTGGCCAATATCTTTGCTAAAAGTGAGAATATCAAAATGAAAGTTAACAGGCATAAAGACAATTCATAGCTGCACATGATGTTTAGATTTTATCAAAATGTTTCTAACAGAGCAAAAGTTATACCACTTTTATGAAGGCCACCCACCGTTTTTTGACGATTCAAAAGCGAAACGCAACAAAAAGTTACAAAAACACGATTTTTTTCTCATCTCAAATAATAATTGCTATCAAATAACCTCGACGTTGCCAGACGGTCATTATTATTACTATTTAAAAAAGAAACAAGGTACCAGCGTAGCTGCGCGTCACTGAGAAGTCACTTAGCAAGATGACAATCAAATTGGTAAATAAGGAATCTGTCAGAATAATCAACAGGTCCATCAAGAACTTTGCAAAGAGACTCAGAAGAAGTTTTGGCACTGGTGGTGGGCACATTGAACACAAGTTGTAAGACATTACCAAGTTCATTTGACAACAGTTATTTGAGATGAGACTTAATAAAATCGTGTGTTTGCTACTTTTTGTTGCGTTTCGTTTTTGAATAGTCAAAAAACGGTGGGTGGTCTCACTAAAAGTGGTATAACTTTTGTTGCGTTTGAAATATTTTGATGATATCTGGTCATCATGTGTAAATATGAATTGTCTATGAACTGTAAAATTTCATTTCAAATTCTCACTTTTGGCCAAGATATTGGCAAAAACCTGGGGGGTCTTTTTTTGGCGCACCCCGTAGGTCCAATAACAACGCAAAGTAACTTTGCACATAATTAGGGCTATCAAGCACTTTCAAAACTACAACACTCACTCTGTGACTTCTACCTCAGCTAAAGCTCAATCGAGATAAATTTATAGGCCTACTTATTCCACTATATTGCAACTGGTCACTAGCTGCTTATCAATTTTGTTTTGAACTTAGGAACTTGTGGAAGTAAAAATAATTAAGCCTTACGAAAATTTGAAAGAATGTTAGAATTGTCAATCGTAGTCGTTATTAGTAATCGTAATTTCCAACTTTATAAGGCGCGAATCAAAGAATAGAGCACCAGCTTATATTCGAGAATTAGGCCTATGCAAATATTACTATCTCTAGAGCTCGATTGTGGTGATACGATGTTCACCGATTCTACTGGAGTCATCAGTCTACCAAGAAATCCAACGAACCATCTGGCGACAGTCAACTCTGCCGTCATAAGGAAGAACCACGTATCTCAAAAAACCTAGTTTTGAGATAAACGCAAAAGACTAAATTCTTTTCTGTCAAGTGGAAAAAATATTTATATTCTTTTCCGCTTTAAACTAATAAATGTAGAAAAAATCAACCATTTTTATGGAAAAAATAAATTTAAATATTTTTGCTCGTAAATATGAAAAATGTGAGTTAATGTGTTCTTGCTTAGCATTACAGACCGGCGATGGTGACCCATAAATGGCAAAAACAACGTATCTGCGTAAAATCGTGTTTAATTGTGGAACAATTCAGAAATTTACTCACACCTAAATCTGGTATTATTTCAATAGAGTCTACACCAGTTTTTTGCAACTGTAAGACCAGTTTGTACAGTTGTGAAACCAGTTTGTACAGCTATCAGGCACTATTTTAAAATACAAAAACCAGTCTGTACAACGGTGTTAACCAGTTTGTACAGTCACCGAACATAATATTAAAAGATAAGAAACCAGATTTTGTAGCTGTGAAACCAGTTTGTTCAGTTAAGCAAGCATTTAAATGATATGAAACCAGTTTGTGCATCCGTAGGACGAATTTGTACAACGGTGAAACTAGTTTTACCGCAATTAGAGATAGTTTTAAAGACCAAACCAATTTGTACAGCTGTAAAAATCGAATTGCACAGCTATCAGGCATCATCATTTTTTGAAAGATATGAAACCAGTTTGTACAGTATGAAATCAGTTTGTGCAGCGATCAGGAATTATTCTAAATGGAATAAACCAGTTGTATTTCTGTAAAACCAGTATGAACATCTCTCATACAACATTTTCGAAGACATAAAACCAGTGTGCACAACTATGAAACCAGTTTTACAGCAGCGAAACCAGTTTGTGCAACTGTCAGGCATTATTTTTAGAGATGCGAAACCAGTTTGTGAAACCAGTTTGTACAGATATAAGACATTATTTTAAAAGATAGGAATCCAGTTTGCACTTTGTATGAAACAAGTTTGAACGGTTGTAAAACCAGTTTGTACAGGTATCAGGCATTATTCTAAGGATAAGAAACCATTATACTAAAGGTAATAAACCAGTTTGTACAGCTGTAAAATCAGTTTGCACAGCTCTCATGCAACATTTTAAAATTACTAAACCAGTTTAGACAACTATAAACCAGTTTGTACACTACAAAATCAGTTTGTACAGCCATCATGCACTATGTTAAAAGATACAAAAACTTTTGTATAGCTGGAAACCAGTTTGTACAGCTAACAGATACATTAAAAGATACTAAACCAGCTTGCAAACATGTGAAACCAGTTTGTATAACTGTAAAACCAGGTTTACAGCTAGCAGGCATCATTCTAAAGATCTGAAACCAGTTTGAACAGCTGTGAAGCCAGTCTATCTAGTTATCAAACATTACTTCAAACGATATGAAACCAGTTTGTACAGTTGTAAAACCAATTTATACGGTACTCAGATAACAATTTAAGATATACGAAACAAGTTTGCAAAGTATGAAACCAGTTTGCACAGCAGCGAAACCAGTTTGTACAGCTATCAGGCGTTATTATTTCAAACAGACGATAATTGCTGAGATGTCTTTTCAACACCTCTTTTAACGTGATCAATCCAATATGAATATAAGATTATTCAAAAACAACGCAAATTGCAGATACGTGGTTTTTGCTTAGTACGTATCTGGGAATACACACTGTCATACTAAGGAAAAACAACGTAACTCAAGATACGTGGTTCTTTCTTATGATGCCATGCGGTTTCTGGAGATACGTGTTTTTCACACACGCTGGTTCCCTGTGATGGAATTGAGATAGGAGTTTCTCAACTTTTTCCAAGATGTAGGACCATTAATAGATGCAGAATCTGCATCTAACTCAAAACGGCCAAATTTTGAGTTACGTGGTTCTTCCTTATGACGGCAGAACTGCACTTACACCATCTTGACAAATCGTACGAGTGTTGTTTGGCTCAACATCTCTAGCATTCAGACGATGAATCAATTGCTAAAGTCATTCCAAGACTGTCCCAAAAAAAGTCTGACGGTTGGCATATTGAATTTATATACAGATTCTACGACAATAATTATAGATTGTTCACGTAAAGCTCACCATACGTTTTCCAGCATTCTTAAATCATTCCTGATCTAATAATCTTCTTGCGATTACTCGCTGAATAGATTACCAGAAAAAAGCAAAGGCCTACAGACATACATACATACGCACATGCATACATACATACAAACATACAAACATACATACATACATGCATACATACATACATACATACATACATACATACATAAATACATACATATATAAATAGGCTTACATAATACATACACAATACATATGTGCATACGTACATGCATGCATACATACATACATGCATACATACATACATACATACATACATACATACATACATACATACATACATACATACATACATACATACATACATGCACACATACATACATACATACATACATACATACATACATACATACATACATACATACATACATACATACATACATGCACACATACATACATACATACATACATACATACATACATACATACATACATACATACATACATACATACATACATACATACATACATACATACATACATACATACATACATACATACGGTGGACTTCCAGCCTGTCGGGTTGGGCCCCTAAATAGGGTCCTGCGCACTGCTGCCCGCCTCATAGGCCGCATTCCCATGTTTGGCCGAGTCTCCGAGTACATGCGGGATGTACTCCACTGGCTCCCTTACCCACAGCGCATTACGTACAGAATTTCCGTCTTGGTTCGGTGCTGCTTTGAAGGTTTGGCTCCTTTATACTTGCAGGAGCTCTGTTGCTCGACCACGCTTGTCCAACGCCGCTGCTCTCTCCGCTCAGCTGCACAAGCGGAACTTATTGTTCCACGCTCACAGACTGCAATCAGGCAGCGCCGTGCTTTCTCCGTGGCTGGCCCTGTGACCTGGAATGAGCTCCCTGTTATCCTTCGTCAAATACCTATTGGCCTTTCTACTTCTACTTCGTTTCTTTCTCTTCTCAAGACTGTTTTATTCGACCGGGGTTGGACTGGGAGCGCTCCTGCGTAGTAACCTTGAAGGAGCGCTATATCAAATTCTCAGTAAATAAATAATACATACATACATACATGCAATGTCATACATACATACATACATACATACATACATACATACATACATGCATGCATGCATGCATACATACATACATACATACATACATACATACATACATACATACATACATACATACATACATACATAGATACATACATACATGCATACATATAAGAATATACTACACTGCATAGGCTCAACATACATGCATAATATGTATACATATCTTATGTGACTTGCCTATTAATGAAACAATTGAAGCAATTAGCGCACTCTAAAATCTGTTTGTTACATTACAGATCGGCTGCGTATCAGGAGAGGGGGCAGAAATGAATCCCAACACAACCAGAGTGTATTGTAGAAGTCTGCCGCATTACAATTCATGGGCTCATATGGCATTTTCCGATTGTGGCGCGGTGAAGTTGTCCATCCGCTCAGACACTTACGACTACCGAGAGGCGTTCCTCATCCCTTTTAAAGTTTATGGACCATGTATGATTCGAGAGAACTTCTTTCGTAGTACATAGTTTATTCTGCGATAGTTGACTTATTCGTCTATTCAGAACACCGTCCTATGTGGCGAATTTCTGACATGCCTACTCAAATGCGCTCGCAGAACAGCCCAGATGAACTAATTATGATTTTAGAATGGCCGTGAAAGGCTTTTGCGAATATCTGGGGTTTAACAGACATGGATGAAGGTTATTCCAGGCGCATGGGTGACCCTACTCCCAAAATGGCACCAAAAAGTGCGTGCATAGCAGCATAGATAAAAACTAGATCTCACTCCAAGTCGTCGACCTAGTACGGAGATGTTCAGGTCAATCAAAATGGGTTCTAGCAGGCTTTGTAACCAGAACTTTCAATTGAATCAGACACATATTATTATTATATGGTGAAGCGATGGCGGACCGCGTGGTAGTGGTGGTGATTTCAGTGCAAACGGTGGTGGAGATTGTGGTGGAGGCGATAGCGCAGATGGTGACAGTGTTGCGGTGGTGACTATGGTGGGTGTAGGTCTGGGTTTTCGGGTTGTAATGGTGGCGGTGAGGTGGAAGTTGAGGTGGCAAGAGCTTAGGCGCCGAGTTGACCCGAATAGTGTGAGTGCCCAAAGGAATGCGGAAAAATCCGCACGTGAGCGCGCGAAAAGATTTTGACCCATTTTTAAGAGTTATTGAAATTAGCCCACCTATATGTTCATATAGGTGGAGACTTGGTCCTGGTTTTAGAGGACGAACTCGCGGCCAAAAGCACGATCGCAGAAGCGCACAGCGTCGAGCAAAAGAGGTCTTTATCGCAGACTTATTTTTTTCGTGATTATGGAGTGTTTATGATGGTGAGGGTAGCGAATGTGGCGACCCTGTTGCTTTCCTGATCGTTGTTGTGTTTGTGCTGGTCGAGTGTTTACTCTGGTTTTGGTTCCGGGATGGACAGCTTAACGAAGACTAGCAATGATGAGTAGGTCTAGAAGATCAGGTTTTACGGAAATTAAAGACAAACCGATGTTTTCTTTTCTCAGATGAGATTTGCGGCAATACAACATTCTCAGCTCCAACAGGAAACGTCTCCAGTGTGCGATTTCCCTTTTATCTTCATAAATCTGTGAACTGCCTGTACACCATCGATAGCGGTCAAGAAGTCAATGCTGTTTTCCTCAGCATAGATCGCATAATACTTCCACACTGGCATCCTCCGAATACACCCTGTAGCAACGGTTGGTTGAAAGTAAGTAGGCTAGTTATCTTTTACGTAGCCTCAAAATTCCATTTGGTCTTATATTGACTTTCCTCTACTTTGGTTTCGCTCCTCGCCTACTAATCGTACTCAACCTGATTAATTTAGGTGATTGTCGCACCTCATGGGTTCTTGGTAAATTTGGCCTGACTGGACTTAAGTTACCTAGGTACCTTGTGCTTTCAGCTCTCTGAGCTCTAGCGACCGACATGATCCATTTTAGATTAGCCTCATGGCGGTTTTCTTGGCACAATTGACAGGAGTGGTTTGCCAATGCCTTCCCCTGGTTTTGCCAGCCATGCCCGTTCGTTCACTTTCCCACTACAGGAAAGTTAGGCTACTAACGGTCTGCACCACTTAAAGGTGGGCACGGAGGACTTTGGTTCATCAGCCCAGGTCGGTTCCGAGTCTACGATCAAAGATGCGTCGTTCAGATCACCTCCCTGCTTTACTTTATGTAACTAAAGTGGCTGAAGAACCTTATCATATCTTAAGTAGCGACCGTATAAAAACAAACTGATTGTCTCTTGAACAGATAACTTGTTTGGTCAACGGAACATCAGTGCTTCATCCTCTTGCTGACAAAAAACTTTGCGGTTTTACTTCTTACGTCGATAATTTCATGACAGCAAGATTTCCCGCTTGTCACACTGTCTTGCTGAACTACTTCGTCGCCTCTATGACATCCGATCAAGGATTTAACTTACGCTACAGGATGGGAGACCACGGTGAGTCGCAGTTCTTATCGCATTGAATTGTCTTCTTCTAACGTTAACTGCTTACAATAAATATTACTAATTAAAATTACCGTTGAAATCTAATACGAGCAAGCATCAAAATGATTACACTGAGCAATGTAAGTTACGTACGTCTGCAGGCCAAGGCCTTAGCTTAATTATTCTTTAATATGACAATTGCAAACTGCATTTTGGTTTACAAGGAAATGGGTAAGTTGGATAAGCTATAGATAAGCTGGCTAGCTGGTTAGCCTCTAACCGCCTGCTACTTAATGCTTCCAAAACTCAATTCATCTGGCTGGATGGACGTAGACGACTGGCAAATGTTGATCGTTGTGCCGTGGCTAAAGCATTTCCCCATGTTACCTTTTTTGATTCTGTCCGGGACTTGGGTGTTACGCTGGATGAAGAATTTAGTTTCTCAAAACATGTCAATCAACTGGCTCGTGGCTGTTACTATCAAATAAGCTCAGCTACGGGTCATCTCTCGCTCCCTATCAGAGGATTCTGCTGCTACCCTTGTCCATGTTTTTGTCACCAGCCCCTTGGACTACACTGTTGGTCTATTCTGGTTGGTTTGCCTCTACTCTTGATATCCCGTCTTGACCGTGTTCTGCAGCTAGGCTAATTGGTCGAATCCCTAAATATGCTTCTGTTTCATCTTACATGCGTGATACTCTGCACTGGCTCCCTACCTCACAGCGCATCGAATACAGATTTGCTTCACTGGTTTGGCGTTGTCTCATTGGCTGTGCCTCGACTTATTTCTGTGAACTCTGCTGTCCAATATCTGTTGTCCTGGCTCGCAGAGCTCTTCGCTCTGCCTCTAGCGGTAAGCTTTTCGTCCCACGTGTTGAAACATCAACCTGTCAGCGTCGTGCTTTCTCAGTTGTAGGTCCATCTGCCTGAAATGGTCTCCAGTTGCAGATACGCCTGCTACCTAGGGTTGACTCGTCTGCGTTCTACAAGCTCCTTGAAACTTTTTTTTCGCCGTGGTTGGACTAGGAGCGCTTCTGAGTAGATTTCTTGAACGGGCGCTATATAAATTCTTGAAATGAATGAATGAATGAACAAAGATTTTACTCATGGTGACAAAACATTGCAATTATAATTATACCTGTGGCAAGAGAAGCAACTTAACCAATCGAGTAATGTTTTTCACTCATCTCTCATCTATAGCACTTCGCAATCAGATCACTCCAAACTAATCCTCGTTCTTCATAAAAGTTCATCCAGCCTGTTTTAGCGAATTGTTTTATCGTTTGACAACCACTGACGCACTCAGACAGCTTTCGGGCATGATAAACTTCAACAGATTGGTAAAATCACTGAAATACTACATTGGTGTAATTTAATTGTAGAATTCGACTGTGGCGAAACCCTGTTCACGAGTTCTTCTGGAGTTATCAGTTTACCACGAAATCCCACGAATTATCCGGCGAGAGTCAACTGCACCTACACCATTTCATCAGATCATTTGAGACATATTTGGCTCAATGCCTATCCCGCTTCAGCGACGCAATTCTTGCAGTCATTCCAAGACTGCAACACGGAATGGCTGAGGGTAGGATGCGTACAGCAGTTTTTTTAATATTAAATCAATTTTCAGTTTATAGGATTTAAGCTGGGAACTCACCCGGAGACTTATAAGCGAATTTAGGTATCACACTAAATCGTAGCCTACACATGAAGGAATGATGCAAAATGTAAATACCAGTGAAGTAAGCCAAAATATTCGGCAAAACATCGACATCTCTCGTTTCCGAGGACTGGCTTGTTGTAATTATTTGTTTGTTTATCTCTTTATTTCTATAGCGCCCTCACGCCCACTACTCAGAGGTGCTCCCGACTACAGCGCGTACACTGCATAGAGGTTTCACGCCGATGCGCCTGAGTGTATCTTATGCACATACTAATTATCATCGATTCTCTATTTAGTGCAACGGTCCAAAAATTTGGAATTAATTACCTAAAAAGAAGCTTATCCAGTCTCAATCAAATGGAACGAGATTGAGCAACTTAACTTGTTTGTGTTTTATTCTCGGCTTTTTTCAATGGCTTACAAGCTGATCTTCTGTCTCGTTGATATTAGCCACCATTAACCGTCATGTGCTGACTCTATGCAACCACCATTATGCTCAGTTAAAGGGTTGGCCACAACCAAGCGTGGCAACTGCCTTTTTTGGTTCTTCCCGTTCTCTTGTTGTCGTGCTTTGTTTTTTTCTATGTCTTATAAATTTGAACATGCTGCATAATTAAGTTGCTTTGTGAATAGGTTGGATATATATAGGCTATGTTTCATGGGAATAAAATGGTTTGTCATTGTCATCAGATGTCCTTTGCCAGAGCAATTGAGGGTGAAGGACTCGTTCAAGATCCGTAAGCGGTGGCCTGGGGTGGATTAGAACCTGCAACCCTCCGGCTGCACACAGTGCACAGCAGCGAACATACCCGCCCCACCACCGCGCCCCCATTCTGTATCTGGTCCAGTTACCGATTGCAATCATATATTACCCCACCCCCGCTCATTGGGACTTTTTGACAATGTATGCTAGACGTTAGGTATGTCCAAAATAATTTTTTTGGGAATTTAACTTTGCACACCCTAGAATATTGTTGCTTTTACCTAAATAAAATTTCATGCAAAATTTCAAATCTCTATCTCAATATTTGGGTAGTGCTCATTGAGGTTGAAGTTTCAATCTGTAACAATCTCACAAATGCAATGCAATAGCGAACTGCAGCTGTGAACAAATAAATAAAATTGTCAGAGATCAAATTATTGTTTGAATCATAGAGGATTCAGATGGTCTTAACCTTCAATTACAAGTGTCACATGACTAAATAAGCAATTAGGGCCTCACTGCTTCCATATTGATTATCGAATCAAGCCCATGAATGCTGTGATATCTTGTTATTTAGCTACTGAGGACTGTAAGACTTTAATGCCCTCTTGCTAGCATCTGTTACTCTCTTCCTTTTGTCTTCAACAATCTGTATTAACTTTTTGCATTTCTTGCTCTGATTTTTTTTATTGTTTGGTTAAATGTGCTCATCAAAACCACTGAGCTCTCTGCTCAATCATTAACAACTTTCAGTGACTTGATGAGAACTATACCATTAGTTAGCAACACATCTGGAATTCTGGATCGTTGATTGACAAATTGTCTGTATCTATTCCAAGAGATGTCAATACAAGGAAGCAGTTGAAGAGGAGGTAACCAGTTCATGCAATGCCTTGTTCTCCAACTGCTTGCACGTTGCTCCAATCACTTCCACTTCGGATCATGATTAAGCCATTGACTTTTCTCTTCACTGAAAACCTTAGCAGAAAACAGTGATAGTTCCACAACTTTGGTCCAAGGTAGCACAGTTGGTTCTTTATTTTCTTCATTGCAGCTTTTGACACCATCCTGTTTATGTCAGAGCACTGTTTGATACAATATGGTGAATTTGTTTGTCTGAAATGTTTATGTAGTCATTGAAACGTCTTATGATGACAGCATTTATTGTGTAATGCATCTAGGACACTGGACACCTACTGTCACTTTTAGACTCAGTGTAGTGGAACTGTCCTCTGGGTCAAACATGTGCTTCTTATGATATTTAGACATTTCTACTTCACAATCAGACTCTGCATCACAATATTCACACTCCCTGTAATTATTTCGAGTCTTTTGACTTGGTGCTGTGCCATACACAATTTCCTTGGTTCTTCACAATCTTTCTGTATGTTTGGTATATTTCTCTGCACTGCTGCCTTTGTTCTTGCTTTGAAAGCTCCTTATCCAGGAAAAGCTTATGTTCATCATTTGTGACCAGATAGTCCACATCACTTTACAAAATGTCAAAGAGTTTATCTAGTTTCACAGTAAATCCACTCTGTACCCCGATGCAAATCAGAATCTCATGCTTTACTTTTCTTGGTCAAGTCATATTTATCATGCAATGCCTTCATTTCTGAAGCTACATGTGGCTGATAGTTGGTTGGCATTCGTGCTCGATTCCATCTTTGCATCACAGCCAATTGTGTCAGTTTTGTACTTTCATGTATAGCGTTTTTAAAGTTTGTGGGAGTGGAAAAGTTTCTCAGCACACTTTTGTGAGTTGGGAGATCATTGCCAACCGGTAGCAGATGACTCAGTTTTACCAACTAACAAAATTGAAGTTTTAGTGCATATTGAGTAGGTTGTCATTTTAGCAATCCGAATTAGAAATTAAAGTGATGCCAATTAAGCATATATGGCACTCTATAGAGGCATAGAATATTAAATATTCACTCTCTACCCCGATGCAAATCAGAATCAATTCTGAAGGGAAAGAAGAAGAAGAAGAGAACACTAAATACAGAAACAACAGACTGAATATTGAATCTGCAAGTAGAAATAGTACTGGTAATGAACAAACTGGGCAATACTAATAATAATATGCATCAGTATCACACAGTTATGCTATTGCATGACAATGTCTTTATGACAAGAGAGTTACTGCATATCATAATTATTAGCATAAAAATGCTAAAAATAACTTGTCAAAAATTTATTTTATGCACTTTGAAATTAATCTTTTAACATTTAATTAATAGAGTCTCATGGTGGATTTAGGCAGTTTGAAAAGAAAGATCAAAATTTTTGCAGTTTGTTATGATTATAGTAAATGTACAAAGAACGTAGACTACTCTGCTCCATGCCTGCCATAGCTTTAGGATTCTTAAAGCAAATGTTCTAAAGCAACTGTCCAATTATTCAAGGATAATATATTACTGCTGCAGTTAGATATTGAACACATAAATCAGTTCAGCACCTTTATAAGATGCTACCCATGACTGTAATGTCAAAGCATCAAGACGTATTGCCCAAACGTAGGGCAACGAGAACTTTGACCTCAATGAGCACTATCTAAAAGTTACTTTGTAGATGAACTTTTTTTGGAAAATGATATAATATTGCAAAAGGAACAAAATTTTACTATGTGCAATCCAATCAAAGCCAAAAAAATTTTCCCCATGCATGTGTGGACACCCCTACTAGACGTCAACCTTTGTCCTTTACTGCAGGTCGGTTGCGTGGCAGAAGGAGACACAGGAGTAAATCCTAGCACATCTAAGACATTCTGTCGACGCCGGGAATCTCAGTTTTATGGTGTTTTGGTGTTTCCCGATTGTCGCACGGTGAAGTTGTTCATCCGGTCATACACTTACGACTATCGAGAGACGTTTCGCATTCCTTTCTCTGTTATCGGACCAGGTATGGAGAGAAGAGAGTGGTAATATCTACATGTAATCTGGTATTCATTCGTTAATCCATTCAGAGCAGCTCTATAATGCCGGTGTCATTGGATTTTCTATTCCCACCCCTTGAAGCTATAGGGGTGTTTGTGTGTGGAATATAGGCCTACCGGGTACAGAGTATCCGGACGGATGAACCATTCTATCCGAATTGTTGAAAATGCGCATAGGCTCTATAATTGACAAATTTAGTATGTTATCAAAATTTAAAGTGACTCTAATTGTTTTAAGGTCAGAAGCAATGTTCAGAGCAAGGTAACTGGAATTTTCTTAGTGACTATAAAGTGTTCTTAAGCGTTCCAGATGTCCTTAGTGCTCTAGAACGTAATGAAAAAATTATTTAGTGGAAATAGTCATAACAAATTATTATCGTCTAGTGTAATTGTTTAAAACAAAGCAAATGGAAGTTTATTTGCTAAAATAAACACACGCGGAAATGACTTTCTTCAGCTTCTTTTCATCTGATGGATACAAATATTACGGGGAACACTTTATCGTGACACCGGTGTCACGATATAAAGTCTCCCCGATACAGTTGGCCTACACTCAAAACAGTCTCCTCCATGTTGAAACTCTGCAGTGAAAGAAATTTTCTGATTTACAGTAAGCTATAGGCTATATACAGGGTGGCCCAAAAAGTGATAACACCTCGTATAATGTACTATAATTAGTTCAAATCTGTTTAGACTATATCCATAATAGCTGAAAAAGTTCACTAATTTACTTGCCTAACTGTTTAGTCATATGACGTCATTATTACGACAACTTACGGTCGACATTTTTATTTTCTATTTGCCAATCGTCAACTTTGCGTGTTTTGAAGATATTTTAACTAGAATGACAAAAATCACAACAAAAGACCGTATTCTGATTAAAAATTAGCGAATTGGGAAACATTGGAGTGCAAGGCAAATGAAAAATGAGTTTCCACACAAAGCCTATAGGGTCAGTCAGGTTATTAAAAAAATTGATAATGACAGTACAACAGAACGTAAACGCGGAAGTGGTCGGAAAAAGTCTCCTAGAACATGACAGAACATTGAGCGGGTGAGTGAGCTGATCTGCAGTCAAGAAGATGATCCTCATAGTCACAAAAATCCGTGGGAGATTCAAAGAGACACGGGTACATCATGGACAACGGTGCAACGTATTGTAAGGCAATATTTACAGCTGAAAACGAACAAGCGTGTGATCGAGCAGACACTCAACGAAAATTGCAAATTGAAACTTTTGCAACGCAGTCAGCAGCTACTTGCACGGTTTCCTAATGACAGAAGTGTACGAACCATCTGGTTTACAGACGAAAAGATATTCACCTTTGCCACGCCAGTTAATTCTCAACATGGTCGTATTTATTCAGTTGAATCAAAGAAAAGACAATTAAGTTCCAGAAAGGAGACATACATGTACGAGAACGTGAACTTTTCATCTGCGGTATCATGGTATCATTTGGTGTTTCTCGCTTGCAAAAAGTTGTTGAGAAGCAAGGGGACACACTGAACATGTTTTATGAGTACCGTAATTACTACTTGGCATACGACAGTAAATTACAACACGTTATATTGATTCAATCATATTAAATGACCCTTTGCTACGAGGTGTTATCACTTTTTTTGGGCCACCCTGTATATAATTATATAGCCTATATATTTCTTGCTAAATTATTTAGAAACATAAACTAACATTTTGACTTGCTCATCTATACATATCATGCAACTGTAGCCCATTGCACGATGAACGAAGGAGATTTGATTTTGTCGGCGGAGGAATTATTATCTCCCCGGAGACTTTTTTTCAGAATATAGATCTACTATTGGGAGATTGAGAGGGGCGAATTTATTCTGGAACAGATCCGTTGGGGGGGGGGAGAATCTGTTTCGAAATAAAGTCTCCGAGGGGACACTTTCAGGTGGAGACTATGTAGGACGACATCTGCACTCAACAGCTGTTTTAAAGGAATTTTTAGAACCGCGCAACCCCCCCTTTCCTTTTCCATCCTTCATGTTAAATTACTTTCAATCGGAAGACAATGACCTTTCTGCTAGTTTTAACTGTACAGAAGTGCTTAAACAACTGCAATAAATAATAGCTTACATTTAGAACTGCAGATTTTGTGTACAATTGCACGTTAAAAAGCCCTGCTTAACAGTTTGCGAACATTTCGCACTGGTCTGAAGGAAGGTTGTTCCAGGTTAGCTTCCCAACGGCTGAAACCACATGATGTAGGCCTACATTGATGTTGCTTGTGGATTTGTCGGTGGCAGAGTTGATAATGGCAATTTGGCAGCCTAGATGGTGCCTGTGCAAGACTGTTGCTGTCTGTGGTCATAGGCGTATGGGAGATTTCAGCAGTGGGGGAGGGGGGCAAAGATCGAACTTCTGCCCGAAAAATACATCCGTGAAAAAAAATTCTTTTGTCGTTCGGGTTTGTGTTTGCCCCAAAAAACGACACTTGCCCGAAAGTTGACGACCTTTTTTTTTAGTCGTCGGTCTAAATTTTCGGGAAAATCATACCATTTCATCCGCCAAAAAGTTGATGACTTTTTTTTTTAGTCGTCGGACAAAATTTTCGGGAAAATCATACCATTTCATCCGCCAAAAAAGTTGATGACCTTTTTTTGCCCGATAAAACCACCCGAACTTGCCCGAATTGGGGGGGGGGGCAAGTGCCCCCCCTGAACGCCGCCTCGTACGCCTATGTCTGTGGTGATGGTACTGGTTGCTTGTTAGCTGTTGCAGTTGTAATGGTAACTTTTAGACGGCTGAGAAAAGATTATATAAGTGAACTAGGAAGAACGCTTTTCATCTAGTAATATACAAAAATTGTTATTCTGACAGATACCATATGCGGAAATACATCTTTCTCGAATTCAACTGGAACCATCTCCTCCCCGAAATTACCATTTCAGTATCCAAAACGTGTCAACTGCCTGTACACTATCGATAACGGATCTGTCAATTCTGTTGTCTTCAGCTTGGACCGACTACACTTTCAAGGCAGCGGTGCATTGTGTGATAGCGGACGGCTGACGGTTAGTGGTGTAGGCTAAAATATTCTAAGGTACGCTTCACCGAATGTTTCGATACTTAACCTCTGTAAGTCCCCTTCAAGTTTGCGGATTAAATTATTAGGCCTAGGCCCAACTGTGTGAATGTTCCACAAAATGCAACGGCGTTATATCTTTGCGTTCAAATTCAAAGACGTTGGAAACGGTGCGTGGTATCGAGTGGGTTCCTAGTTACAACAGTGTTAAACGCCGACCTAGTTCAATTAAAAATTCAATGCCTGATCTGTTAATGGGACCAAGTGTCTCAAGAGCAATAGGAATTAAATCATGTATAGGCCTATTATTACTGATATTGTTGTAATTATTATTATTAGTATTATTATTAGTAGTAGTATTATTGACATTTTAGGCCTATATAGCGCACCTTCAAGGTAAACTACTCAGAAGCGCTCCCAACCTAATGACAGCTAAATAAGCCTTCAAGCGATTACGGAACATAGTGGTGTGACTTCTACAGGGCCCAGTCCAGGTTTTAGTTATATATAATATATATAAAATATACATGTATATATTCGTTCATTCATTCATTCATTCATTCATTTCTTCAATCATTCATTCAAGCTTCACAAGTAGCCTTAATGCATAAGAATTCTTGAATGTGTGAATGTCCACTTATCCATATAAAAAGTCGCCTTTACTTTCATATTCTGGTATAATTACCATTCATTGCAAACCTATGTCCTTTTGTGTAGATAACTTGCTTGGTCAACGGAACTTCGAAGGCTCAACCACTTTCCGAGAGAAAATTCTGTGGAGTGAGGCATTCTTCAACCGCAGAAGGATTTCCTGCGTGTAGCAGTATCTTATTGAATTTCTCCAGCAGCTCTATCTCATCTGAACCACAATTAACCTTGCGCTACAGATGGGGTGATCATGGTACGTTAAGCGTTTATCAGCTCTTAATGTCATAATCTTAAAATCAACTTTAAACTATAAATCAACAGCCTTATCACCATCTCATCTTATTTATTTTAATTTTCAAATTTTAACTCAATAATTACTGCTGAAAATATTCTGACGTGGAATCTGCGTCTAGCGTGAGCCTTACGAATTACTGTGTCCGGACATGACATTGTGTGCCTCATTTGTAGTTTTCCTCTTTCTTCTTCCTCTTCATGCAATAAAAATTATAATTATCATTGCTATAACTAGTAATAATAGTCATTGTTACCGTTATCTTAATTATTATTATTATCACAACCGCTACCATGTTCGGTTCTTCTAGAACAACGTGTGAGGCGCGGCGGTGTAGTGGTGGCGTCGTTACCTTGGAGCCGGAAGGTTCGAGATTCGAATCCACCTCGCTGCGTAAGGACATTGGGCAATTCCTTCACTCACAATTGCTCAGCGCTTCGGTGTGAAATTCCGATGCAGTGTCCGCTCTGCATTCGGGAGAGCCTCTGAGTAGGGAGAGAGCTTTATGGGGCGCTATAACAAGTGCACATACAGACGGCAAGCAATACAACAGCGGTGGTGTAGTGGGTATGTTCGTTGCCTTGCAGCCGAGGAGTTGCAAGCTTGAATCCACCTCAAGCCGCCGCGTACTGACCTTCGACAAGTCCTTCACTCGCAATTTCTCAGCGCTTCCGCGTGAAACTCCGATTCAGTGCTCGTAGTCGGGAGCGCTTCTGAGTAGCAACCTTGAAGAAGCGCTATAACAAGTGCACATACAAACATATAAACGAGCTTTTATGCAGCACTGCGGAAAACAAAATAGAACTCTTAAATAAATGTGTGCGGGTGTTATTGTAGAGCTCGACTGTGGCACTACTCTGTTCACCAATACATCTGGAGTCATCAAACTGCCAAGGAATCCCTCGAACTATCCTGCAACAGTTAACTGCACTTATACCATCTCAACAACTGGCTTAAGTCATATTTGGCTCAACGCCAATACTTATTATACATTTAATCAATTCTTACAGTCCTTCCAAGAATGTGACGGAGCAGGTGTAACGGTAGGCAGCCTGCATTATTTCATGTTCTGTAACACCGAAGTCCATTTACTTATTAAAGCTACGTAGAAGTGCATGCGACCTGGTGGCAGACCGGTAACGCGTCCGCTCACGGAGCGGGAGGTTGTGGGTTCAACTCCGGGTAACGACCTTGGGCAAGTTGTTTACGCACACGTGTCTCTGTCACCAAGCAGTAGGCCCTATAATTTGGTACCGGCTTAGGCTGGGAAGTAAACAGCAAGTCCTGCGATACACTGGCCCCGTGTCCAGGACCTTGGGATTCGTCCATTGCTGGCTCAAGGCCATTAAGAAGGAGATGAGCGCCTCCTTATGTTCCTCGTGGAACGGGATATGACTTTACGTTACTTTACTTTTACGTAGAAATACACTATCGCACTCTTGTGACCCTTTAAGTAACCCTCAAAAGCGTTGCCTTCACAAGACTTAGTGTACAAAATGATGTCAAATGGAACTGACGATCATAAAGCAAGCGTATAATATTATCATTTCAGGGACTTTATATCGTGACTCCGGCCACGTAACCAGTGGTTTAGCTACCATGTGTGCCGTGTGTGCAAAGCACACTGGCCCACGGCTTCCAGGGACCCACAGAGATTGTTAAATTATTATTATAAAACCTAATTAGTAATTCAGATTATTTTGAGACAAATGTGGTTTTTGTTAACACTCTTACATTTGTTACTTGTTTTTATTGACGTGTGTCAACCACTGTGTTGTTGGCAGGCAAAAGCGATAGGCCTACTGAACTCATTTTAGCTTGTCTTTTCCTCTCGAGTCATGACGGTCAAATTGCAAAATGACATTAGTGTGTGTGAACTTTAATAGGCTTAAAGAATAGGCTTAATGCAATTTAAGTTAGGATCATGAAAGGAATACATGTAGGCTAGATATTAAATTCGACTGAGAAATCACTGCAGTTATAACACTTTAATTTATCTGTCTCATTCGTGCAGCATTCATGTTTTGTTCTGTGAGTGAATTGTATTGCACGTGTTAATTAATACCGAATAACACATGCCATTGTTTAGTTTTGGTGATTTTAATTGCAAGCACGAACACCGGCATTACACGATACCGGCATTACAAGGCCAAATAGAAGTCCATGCGGCACCTCTGCACACGTGTCCAGAAAAAGTTAGCTACGCCACTGCACATAGCCGTCCGTCGCAGATAATCAAATAACACTATTGCACGCGATATGCCCGACCTAGTTCAGCAGACCATTATTGAGTCTCCACCGTCGATCTGTGGAAGATCGCATTTATCATGCAGTCGTCGACACCGAGTAGAATGTAAAATGTGATGAAAAATCAGCGGAACTAACTGATTTTAATTACATGAAAATAGTGCAAAACTCTACGGGAATCGAAACGTGACTGGCATAATGAAATACTGCCCTACGTCTGTTTGTGTCTTTCGCTGTAGATCGGTTGCCTAGGCGAAGGAGAAACCGAACTGAATCCTAACACGACGATGGTATTCTGCCGCAATAGACAAATGCCTTACTCGTATTCTTCCGATCCTCGGTTGGTGTTCATTGATTGTCGTACGCTGAAGTTGTCCATTAGTTCTATCGCTTACGACTATCAAGAGACGCTGAACCTTGGCTTTAACGTTTTTGAGCCAAGTATGTATCACACTGTGTATATTTAATTTATGATCAGAATACGGGAACAGTTATAATTGCTTTGCCATGGTCAAGGACGGATACAGAAACTTTGGACGGGGTGGGGGACAAACATTCTTGGCCTTGGGCAGGCCCGCCGAGAGGGGGGGACAGGGGGGGGCAAATGCCCAGGGGCCCGGGAGCTTTAGGGGGACCCGGGCAAAAGTGAATATAATTTTTTATTGTTTTATTATTATTCTATTATTTTTTTGGAATTTTTATTATTGACATTATAGTTATTAAATTGTCATTTATAACGTGCCTAAACAAAAAACACGAAGCACGAAGGCGCGTCACTGGAAAGTCTACTCATTATAAATCTTAGACAATAAGATGATTTTCGGCGTATAAACTTGGAAGTTTGTGTTATTCAGACGGGCAAGTTAGCGCAATATTTTTCATACGTTGATTGCGGACGGCGGCGGGCCCAACCTATAATCACTTAAAGGCCTACAAAGCTTATGATTTATGCCGTTTTAAACGTATTCTCATTATTACTGTCTCATAACAAGACCTATATAACAGTTGCTGTTTGCGTTTTCCGATTTCAATCATAAATTGCATAAAGTAAACAAATTTAAATGATAAATTTATTTCGTATTGATGAAAATATAGACACAAATCTGGAGCACAAAAACGAAAAGAAAAAGCTAATAGGCCTATGAACGTTTGCAAAGAAGATGGTAGTCGCACAGCATTTAAATTCGGATTTTTAACACAAGGCAAGTCAGAGCCTGTATAGCCTATCACTTCTACCTCGGTTGATTTTAGTGAATTAAATGTGCATGATGACCATTTATAACCGAATGTATGAAAATGATGTTTGTAGTGTTAGAATAATCCTAATCCCGAAAGATGACGTTATAAATAAAATTTATGAAAATACTGAAATTATAGAAACTGATAAGACTTGGTTTTGATATTGGCGCACTGCCATTAGGACGTGTGACTGTTGGGGAAGCTGAATGGTCTTTCAGCAAGTTCAAGCAAATTAAAAGTAGGCCTATAGACTATCAGTTAGGAAGTTAGACAGACTTAATGGTCTTGGAAGTTGCAACTCCTGTATGCAATTGAATATATAATATGATTTTTCAAAATCATTGAACTACGATGATATTATAAACAATTTGCTCCATGGCGGTTAAATCCAGAAAAGTTGCATTTGCATGCGTGATTACCATAAAGTTGAAATTTTAATTCTTAATAATATTATTAAATTAAGTAAAAAATCATAATATAATGTAGGCTTGTAGGCCTACATAGGCTATCGTACGTTCGTAGCCTATACCCACACTCTTGTTATTTCTACTTACTATTAGCCTAAAGATAGTTTAGGGCCCGTGACTGCCCTGCCCAGGGGCCCGGAATTTCTGTCGGCGGGCCTGGCCTTGGGTCCGGGAAAAAATTCGTAGCCGCAAAAAAGTTGATGACCTTTTTTTTTAGTCATCTGGCTAAAGTTTCGGGAAAATCATACAATTTCATAAGGTGTTGGGCGTGCTTTGGTTTGGGTATTTATTCTGGCAGCATTGATGGTAGTGATGCATGTATTATGTTGACTGCGATGACAGGCTTCTTTTAATGAAGACGACGGCAATAGCGAGAAGGAAAAAACAAGAGCTTTTCCGAGAGTAGGCTATAAGCGAAAATCTTGTTATTCCAGGGCATTATAAATTATTAGTGAGGCATTATCTCTTGGATAGGATTTTTTAGAACTGCAGAACTCCATCTTTCCTTTTCCATCTTCCATGGTAAATTGCTTCCAATCGGAGGACAATGACCTTTTTGCTAGTTTTAACGGTAGGACCTACAGATGTGCTTCTATAGGCTACAACTGCACAAATCCATTTAGAACTACACATTGTATGTACAACTGCACGTTAAAATAGCCTTGTGTTATTCTACCAGGTGAGTTATGCGGAAATACATCTTTCTCAGCACCATATGGAGTCGTGTCCTCCCCGCGGCTACCATCAAGTTATCCAAATACTGTTAACTGTCTCTATGTCATCGAGAGTGACCATGTCATTTCTGTGATTCTTAAAGTTGTTCGTCTAAACTTTGGATCGAGATATGGCGGCTGGAATGAACAGTGTAATAACAGTTGGCTAGTGGTTAGTGGTTCAAAATATTTTATTTGTCCTTATGATTGTCACCGAAACACGTCTGCCTGTGATATAGGCCTATCTAGGCCAATAAGCTACGAGCATTTAGTCGCGACGGATGCTAATTAAGTATTTAAATATCCGCTTAAACTATGTAACCGTGCCTACTTAATTACCTATGAAAGCTAATTATTTATCTCCTGGATAGATAAATGTACGATTACGAGCAATTTTATTTTGGATTATGTAACATGGAATTATAATACTTAAAACATGAAAACAGTCATTATTGTTTTTATGAAGAAACTCTAGGTAGTATTGGTTGATTGATTTTTTTAAATAAAGAAGATGTTATAGGCGACATGAAATTTTCAATCTGGACTTTACGGAGGCCATAATGTGGAAGAAATGAAGTAGGCCTATTATAGTGTCTCTCTCTCTCGTTAGCATATGGATTGTCCCTGGCTCTGCTGCAAAATAAAGTAGCTTTCTGGGGATATATATTTCTGATAAAAGGCAGATGATATTGTGATAGCAGAACGTTGCGATAATAGACTCCGCTAATTTTACTCCAGGATCACTGAAGATCACATGGGAACGACCAAGCGTCGAAACCGCAATGAACACTATAGGCCTAACAGACTTGGTGAAAACTTAAATTTCGGCAGATGAAGTTTAAAATTTTCATATATTTCTATCCGTTCAATTTATGACATGATATGTTGGAATCATATTGTTGGTTCAATTCTGTAAATATTGGGGAATTGTTAGTATGATAAATTATCAGGTATTAGAGATTGATTTGAATACGCACTACAAAGTCCGATTTTGACACTTTGAAAAGATACAACATTCACAAATAAATAAAATTAGTTTGAAATAGTTGCAGACGGATTTTAGCTCTGATACTTGGCGATTAATTAGATAATACAGTGTACTATATGAAAATGCAAAAAGTAAAATTCGACCTCTGACATCCAGTTAACATAAATCGGCCATTATCTCAAAATGCTACCGCGCGACACCAGCCTCGGTTTCCCAGATCGCATCACATATGAAAAACATTATCAGGTATTAGAGATATATGAAAAACAGTTTGGCTAACTTTTTTTTATTGAACCACGGTGTAATTATCCGCCTAAGCTATCTAACCGTGCCTACTTAAAAACCAATGAAATCTAATTATTAATATTATTGTCTCTTGGACAGATAACTTGCTTGGTCAACGGAACATCCATGGTTCATCCTCTTGCGGACAGGAAACTTTGCAGAATCCACTCATCATCACCTGCAGTTGTCTTAAGATTCCCCGCTTGTCGTAGCGTCCTATTTAATGTCTCCATCGGCCATACAAACCACGAAGACACTAGATTTACCGTACGCTACGGAACGGGAGATTATGGTGAGCGGCGTTGTTTGCAATCACCTTTTTACAGTGATGAATTAAAATCACCTCTTGACGGTAGTTGGGGAGAACAGGCACCCTTGATCCCGATGCACCCGTGATCCTTTGTCGTTTTTTCTGGAATTACATACTTACTTAACTGTAGCAGGGCACCAGACTATGTAAAATAGTGATCATTTGCATGTTGGTGCGATTTGTGCTTTCATTCTTTGTTTGTTTACGTTCTATGGCTGTCACACGATTTCATAGTCGAAAATTGTAGTTTTTCGTTCATGAACCTCATAAAACGGAACTTACTTCAAGTCTCGTCATCTCCGTTACATATATTAGGACAGAAAATAGTATTCTTACTATATAAATATATTTTGGCGATATATTTGAAGCGATGATGAAGTTTTAATATTTTTTGTGAAAAGACTATGGTGAGGCACCCTTGATCCTAGCATGTGTGTGCACCCATGATCCCCAGGTAGACCTGGGAGTGACTTTGGTCAGCTAATCTGACCCCACTTGGCCCTAAAGTGACTTGAGGTTGACTTGAAGTCGACTTCTTGGAGTCAAAACGACTTGACCCGACTTGGCAGAAAAACAACCGACTTCCGACTTGAAGTCGACTTCTGACATGGTAATGGCCATTAGCATAGGTCTAAGTACGGCTACTAATGCAAGAAGTTAAGCGAATTTTTCATGGCAAGTATTAATTTCATATCTATAATAGGCTAGCTACCAATTAGTAGTGAGGCTTCAACACTTAAGTGATTTCAGGCTGTTTGTGTTTCAGTTTAATTAGTTTTGTGATGCTTTGGGCCATCTAGTAGCCTAAACATTGCGATGGCAAATTACTAGGCCTATGAGTTTTAGCTTGCCCATTATGTGTGATTATTCAGATTACACTCATTATTATTATTTTTAATATTAATATTGAATAAATTTTTTAACGCGCAAGGTCTAAGACAAAATGGGGAAACCGCGGGGCAACTGGTTGCACTGAATAGCGTGTAGGCCTAATGATGATAATTTGTAAGTCCGCTGTCATAATTATTCGGCCACTGGCCCACTAACATCATTCCCAAACTTAGCAAATAGCATTGCAAGCGCATCATCCGGCAGTAGGCTACTACTATAGTAGCCTAGGCCTACTCACTGACAGTAAAGTCTGTCATTGCCCAATTGGCCCGTATACAATAGCTTTTCCGTCTGCAGACAACTGAAGATGCAGCGTACCAAAGTCGCGCCAAACGATAGATTTATTACAGGCCTTGTAGATCCAACTATCTTTGCGCCGAATTCACTGACCACTAGAAGTTCACTGATTTGCTCATTATCATGTTCATGTCTTGATAAGCACACGTGTTAATATTTTAGTAACATTAATATTTTTTGTTTCACCATTTTAATTAAGCGCATGCCTAAACGTGATTTTAGCATACACATGTAGAATAACAAATTATAATGAATAGATTGGCAGACGGCAGTCTGCACGATAGCCTACCGGTAAAATAATCAGTGTAGGCTAGGTCTCTGTTTAGCAAAGGCCTCACTAATTCTTGTAAGCCTAAACACACTACGAAAGCTGCTCAAATGTTGTCCTGATCTCACGATCAATGGTTTAAAGCAGGGGTGTCAAAGAGTTGGCCCGCGGGCCATTTCTGGCCCGCCAACAATTTTTTCTGGCCCGCAAAGCCTTCCCTAAAGATTACAAAATAAGAGGATAAAAGTTCAACTTTTTCCATTTTACAGTCAGCGACAAATACCTTGCAAATCTTCATGGTTTATTGTATGTAAACCTATATAGTAGGCCTATCTTGTTAGAGTATGACTCCGTTTTATAAATGGATTGGTAGAAACAAAAGACACATTAGGCCTACTACAGGAGCTTCGACACTATGGCCCGCCACTTGTTAGAAGATGTTCACATTGGCTCGCCACTTGTTGGAAGATGTTCACACTGGCCCGCCACTGAAAAAGGTTTGACACCCCTGGTTTAAAGTGACAAATTTAACTATGTTTGTGTCTCAAGTCGGTTTAAGTCGACTTGGGGTAAAAACAACTTCAAGTGACTTCTCTCTACAAAATTCGACTTGGGGTCAGTTGCGGTGAACAGAAACGACCCGACCCGACTTGGGATGACCAAGTCGACTGGGGTCGACTTAATGGGGTCGACTCCCATGTCTATCCCCAGGTCACAATGGTGAGCACGTGACGAATTATGCATGAAAAGATAACCTAACTAATCTTTGCGCGCACCATTAGCTTCATTTCTCAAAATTAACTCATTTTATTGCATACGATTTGTTATAAACATTTTATAATTTACTGTAGGCAGTGTTCAGATATATTTACTGTTCAATCCATCCCACGCTCTGTGGGGGACCCTGACCTACAGCATAACCATAGACTCACAGTTGACTGCAAGCATTGAATTTAATCTGTCTGCCAATGAGTTTGTTGACTTAATAGAGTAATATTAAAAAAATTATAATAAATATAAAAATAAAACAATTATGAAGAGTCCGGATCATGAAAGATTCTAGACAACCCCAAATTTTTGCTGCCTAGGGGTGATTTTTTAAAATTCTTGTTGGAGCTCATGTCATTTTCTGCATTATAAGGCCCATAATGTGTTTACGCCATTCTGTTCAGTGCATAACTGCATAAAGTTTGACACGAAATTGATATTTTAGCAAATTAGCCTAGGTTACATCAGGTTTTTTTAGGCCTATTGCCAGCTATAGGCTAATTTTAAGTTTGCTTAATTGAATCAAGAATTATATAAAATTTCACCCAACAGCTTGAGTTAATGCAAGATTTGTGTTCTGTTTGTCAGTGTTACCTTCACTTTTCTTATTTTTATTGAAATAGCTTGTTTATTAGTATGTTTCAACATAGAAGATCAAGGGTGCCTACATGGGATCAAGGGTGCCAATATAAGGGATCAAGGGTGCCAACCTGTGGGCACCCTTGATCTCTTTTGGGTATCTCGACTAAATCTGTAATATCTTTTGCAAATGACATTTGTTTAGAGGATGAAATATCTCAGATGATGCGCAACATAATTCTCTATGAAATGATACCTTAGCATAATTATTTACTAAAGCTTATATATTCACTGAAATTCAAAAAAATCTAAAAAGAGGATCAAGGGTGCCTGTTCTCCCCTAGTTGTCAATATCCCAAAGTTATCTCTTAACCATAGGTCTAATCATCAGTCCTTCCCATTATCGCTATTTTCTAAAATAGTTCATGATTTCAGCAGTAGTATAGTATGCCCTAGTATTTGCAGTTTAACGTCACTGTGTGGCAAAAAAGACCATTAGCGACGCTTTATTCAGGCTTGGGACTGGCACTGGTAGAGTGCAACCGGTTGCGGAGTTATGATTTCAGTGCTCAGTGACTTTGATATAGGCTTAATATGTCCACTCCCAATGTTTAAAATTATTTCAATTTGCAAACTGCAACGATAGCATTTTAGGCTGTCATATTGGAAAAAATTTATCATTATGGATAAACAGTGGATAACACTGTAGATATTTATAATGATATTTCTGAAATATTGGGGGATACAAGCACCTCCGTCTACCCACCACAAACTTTGGTCGCTGCCCCCCACTATATCTCCGCCCATGGATTTAAGTAGAGAGCACTATTTTATAAAGTTTAATTTACTGAGAAAATATCAGCGCAATAATAGTCGGTGTCTATTTTCTTACTGTGTCAGATCCGGATTGTGGCAACACATCTTTCAGTGGACCAACTGGAGTGATAACTTCACCGCCGCGCTTACATGCCGATCGGTCGCCCTATTTTAACTGCTTGTATTCCATTACTGGCGGACAGAATACTGCCATTTCACTCACTTTTATCTCATTCAGATTCCAAGGGCATACTGACTTTTGCCATGGCGACTGGGTGACAGTAAGTATTTTAATGCAATACAATATAAGCTTACATGCCGAAACTTCGTGTCAATGTCGTAAAGGTTACAGGATAAGGTAAAGGTAGGCCTACACCTGGTATTTTGCTCAACTGATTGAAGCTCAATAGCCTCATATTCATCAATCGAACAAATTACAATCAATTGCAATCAATCAATCGGGCGACTGACTAATGATCTATAGATATATAATCAATCATTCAGTTAGGCCTACTCGTGCATTGAATCAGTAGTAGGCTTATTAGTCAATCCAAAATTCTCCCGTTAATGATTTTCTTAGAAACTATTTACAGTTAGGTTTTCTTGTAGGCCTATCATTGACTTTCGTTGATTCACATATCTATATACATGTAAATAAAAATGTAATTGCGTTCGCACGAATCTTTCTCCTCAAGGATCTTGGAAAGTCCTGGACCGATTCTTTTCAAAATTGTAGCAAAATGTTCCGTTGCAGTAGGCGCGGGTTTGCATAATGCTTTTTTGCTAAAATCTTTTACAACAAAAAACTACTTTCACTTCGATTCGACCGATTCCGAGTTGAAAATGCGCTATAAAAAACTTGCGGAACCACGATTTTGAAACGCGCCCGAATTCGGCGACGGCATAGTTATAGACGGTTTGAATTTGAACTCGGAATCGGAGGGGGAGGTCGGATGCTCTTTTTCAGCCACAGCAACGCGTGGCCGGGTACGTTAGTAGGCAATAATATTACTGCTCGATGAAAGAAATAACCGAAAACTTTTTAAAACTTTCTGTTTAGGTCAGCTGCTTATCTGATCGATCTGTCGCGGCGAATATTTCGTCGACTACAAGACACTGTGGTTACAAATATACGCCACTAAAATTTACATTTCCCAATTGCGAAGTTGTGGTGATGAACTATCACAGCGATTGGCACGCGACCAGCGGATTATTCGAAGCCATCTATACAGTCATAGACACAGGTATATTGACCAGTTCCTAAATGAATTCAAATCCATAATTATCATCTGTCGCTATGCATATATATATATATATATATATATATATACACTGTGTCCGGAAAAAAGGGACCCATTTTGTAAATATGAAAATAAATAGTAAATATTAATCGATTTTCACAAATCAAAGACCGTTTTTATCCTGACATATTTGTCTAACAATTGTAAAAATATAAAAGCTCCAGTTCAAATAATTACGTCATTATGACGTCATTTGCACTAAAAGTCAAATTTAAAAGATAAATGCGCAAAATCATCAAAATTTCAATATTTTTATGATGTAATTTATCAATAATAAATGTAAGTTTAATTTTATTTTTATATCTTGATTAATTTGTGGTCAAAGTCTACACTATTGGCCTCAATGTAAGCTTCAAAACGGTCGCGCTAATAGCCAACAGCAGCATCAATAACCAGCGTATCAAAATCCTCCCCAGCAGGCATTAACAATTCGCTCACAGAGTTCTTCAATGTCTGTTATCCTTGTCTTGTAGTCTACACCTTCTCCTCCATCAGTCTCCAAATCTTATTATTAGCAGGGTTTAAGCGGGCGGCCGTTTAGCGGCCAAAGATTAAGAGGAATGAAATCCGAGTCTCCTTAGTCAACAGTTCAACATATTGACGAACTCAGTGAGCTGAAGCACCATTTTGTTAAAATGTGTAGGCTATTGTTCCGAATATTCCCGGATATCAAACACGATTTTTTTATAGAGCAGACAATCCCTTTAATAAGCTGCATTTATTTTCACTCCTGGTTTTATTAAATGGATTTCCATTTTACCAAAAGCCAATATACCAACCGAAACCATGCATGAATGGCTGCTAGATGCATTTTCATGCAAATGACGTCATTATTACGTCATTATTGTGACTGGAACTTTTATATTTTCAACAATGTTAGACAAATATGTCAGGATTAAAATGGTGCTTAAATTGTAACAATCGATGAATATTTACTATTTATTTTCATATTTACACAATGGGTTTTTTTTCCAGACACAGTGTATATATGCATAGCGACAGATGATAATTATATATATTTATATTATATATATATAATTGCAGGCCTATAATAATGTATAATACTATAGATGTAAAAAACGATGAAAACGGAATAAAAACCGAAAACCGTCGTCTTATTCTGAAAAAACTGAAAAAGACAAAAAACCGTAGGGGTTACTTTTTATGGCCCATCCTGTACATGGTGGGTGGTAAATTAACCCCTTAGGTTTTTTCCAATATCTTGGCCAGAAGTAAGAATTTCGAAATGAAATTTTGCAGTCTTAAAGACAATTCATATATAGTTATATACACATGATGACCAGATTTTATCAAAAATATTTCAAACAGAACAAGAGTT
This sequence comes from Lumbricus rubellus, assembly GCA_945859605.1. Classification (NCBI taxonomy): domain Eukaryota; kingdom Metazoa; phylum Annelida; class Clitellata; order Crassiclitellata; family Lumbricidae; genus Lumbricus; species Lumbricus rubellus. Next base: position 47,756,806 of record OX243816.1, read on the forward strand.
AGATCTATATCACTTTTAGTGAGACCATCCACTCTTTTTTTCACGATTAAAAACGTAAAGCAGCCAAAGGTAGCAAAAATTATTTTATTAAATTATCTCTCAAGTAAGTACCGGTAGCTGTTGTCAAATGAAATTTATAATGGTTCCCCACTTGTGTTTAATGTGTCCACCACCGGTGCTCAAACTTGTAATGAAAGAAACTCTTTGTAAAGTTCTTGAAGGCCATGTTGATGTGTTCCAAAGAAAAATCTTTCCAAATCAACTCCATTGCGACGATCAATTCTCCTTTCGCTCTTCGTTTTGGTTGCAGATTGTGATATTTTCTCCAGCATAGGCCTAGTTCTCCGAAAATGATTATCAATCCGTCGGGTTCAAATCCGGAGATTTGGGACCATTGGCTTTTTCAATGAAACCTGAACCATTATAATTGACATCGAGCCATCTCCTTTCATTCACGCAAAACTCTCAACTCTCAGCTTAACTCTTAAATTCTGCGCTCTCACTGTTTTTCGGTGCTCGAAGCTTTATATCTTCAGGATCTTGCTCATGAAGTGTCTGAATACACATTTCTTCTGTTATTATTTACACCTTGGTAATTTTTATTTTTAAATGGGCCTATGTGATTTACATTGCTTAAATAGCAAACGTATTAATCTCATTATTTGCCAGCATCTTGCCAAGTGACTTCACAGTGAGGTGCAGCTACAGTAACTCTGGTACCTGTTCCGTTCTTAAATAACCGTAATAACGATTATCTGTCAATATCAATGCTTTTTTAAAAACAATTATTAGAGATGAGACTTAATAGAATCGCCTTTTTGGCTAGAACAGGGCAGGTGATGGTGGAGCCACAATTATAATGTGCTAGAGAGACTTTATTGTCTTGTTTAGGTTCTCTTTGCGGCGTTGCTGTTTATGGTCCTCCATTCGGAGTGATTAACTTTCCGCAAAATAACACAGACATTGGCGACAGCTTCGACTGCAAATATGTCATTAACGCCACGGAACCGAGTACCATATCACTCACGATTTGGTCGATCAGTCTTCAGAGTTCAGGCGGAAAAAACTGCCAACGTGATTGGTTGTTGGTAAGTATTAGCTCAAACATCACTCTGAATTGCCATTCTTTTGTGATCTTTCAATTAGAAGAGTTCGAAACCTAAACATACAGTCACGTATGCCTAAGCCTGGGCATCAACAGTAACGCTTGCATAGCCTGATAGTTGCCTGCAATCGATAGTTCCACAGAAATTGTCGTAGGCCCTATAGGCTAATTAGGTTATTTATTATATTAGGCCTATAGACAATTTTATTACAATTACAATCCAGATATTTAGGCAAAAAATTATAATCTGCCAGTTGAGTTGAAAAGCGACACAAAATAGGCTAATAGCTGGGAGTGTAAATAAATGACTATTTAAAATGCTAATCAAAATTAATGACAAAAAATGTCAACCAAAATTATCTGATAAAATAGAAAGTTCATCTGTCGTACCGACCGGTACTTGATTTGTTCAGCAATATCTTGCGGTCATCTTCGATGCACAAATTAACGACCTTATAATAACGACGTTAGAATTCGTGAGGGACCATCTAGGATTAGAAACAGACTGCTAACAATTAGAGCGAGAGTAAAAATCCATTTGAAATTTCTTTCATTTACTCAATCTGCCACTTCATTACATAAAATGAAGAAGCTTAATAGGGTATTCTAGCAATACTTGATTTGATCGCCTTTCTTGCTCTTTGAAAGACTGCAGCACAAGACAGTGGTCAACCTTTGTTTCATGGTTCCCTCTATGCTCCACCACAGAGCAGTCTTTCTGTTAAGCACTTAAACATAGCTCCGTTTGTTACTGCTTACAATTCCTCCACGTTGTTATTTCTCCTTAGATCAAAGGCATCGATGGTGAAATTGCATCCAAACTCAACATAAGTCACCGATCCTGCGATCATCTCAACACCAGCATACAGCTCATCTTTTCCGGATGCACGGCAGTTGAAGTAGACTTTCACAGAGATTCCGAGGACACTGGCAAAACATTTCGTATCGAATACACGGTCGCAAGCTATGGTAATGTTGTTCTGTATGAAAATAGTAAAGCCGACAGTTTTCATAAAACGTAACGAAGCCTCTGATGCTCTCATTTTATAAGCAGGATGATCCAGATATGAATTAAGGCCTTTTGCACAAAACAGGCTACTATTAAGCGACGATCTCAGATTTATGCGCTTTTTACAGTGGTACAGTGACTAATATGATGCGGATTGTGTCTTACCGTAGGCCTACGTAGTGAGAGAGCTCCTGGATTAGGCAATAGGCCTAATTATTATTAACGTCCATACTTTGTAGACAAAATGTTTACACTGTAAGATTCCCTCTGTTTAACGTAATTCACAAACTTCTCAATCGCCACTCAAATGCCAAGCGCACGGCACCAGTTTATACACGAGCGCTGCATCAGAAGAGTTGTTGAAAAGGTGTCCGAATGAGCTCCGAGTTCGATTTCCCTGAGGTTAGAGGATCACGAGAGTTCGGGGGTGCTAGCTAATGTTCTAAATCGAAATACCGCACCGTATTATTTGCACTCAGAGTTGCTCTGAGCAGTATAATGAAACCGTCCTTTTAGTCGCTTAAAGAGAGTTTTTTTTGCAAAACTTGTGTGAACAGATGGCAACATTGCAACAGATGAATTGACTATATCAACAGCAGCAACTTCAGTCCCAACGGCGATTCCAGTCACTACAAACTGTGAAGTGGGTTGCGAGATCAGCAAAGATGGAACTAGCTGCGACTGCTCTACTACCCAAGCAGGTAGACCTACTTCGTTTCCGAGGTAAAAACGGCTTTTATGACAGACATTGTCAATGTCGTGACTGGCAACCCACATCACGGATTCTACCATATGGGTTGCCTTGTGATCTGACCTAGATCTGATGTGACCTATACAGAAGATGTATCAGATGATCAGATGCTCAGATGTGATATTATAATCGTTATGCAGCATTTCCAAGTATCGCGGTTTTTTGGAATTACATTCAATATTGAGCGAAAAAGAGGGTCTGCAAATTCTTTTAACAGTCAAGGATACCATATAATCCCATGAATGTCTGAATTTCCACGTGGCTTTTGTCAGTAGCCTATTTATGGTAGCCTACCTCGCTTCACCTGCTGACGTTACTTCGTGTCTTTTATGGAACTAAATCTACTTCGCTTGACATTACTTTCAGGTGATGTTGTCTCTAATACCAAGATGAACTCAAGCGGCCAACGGGGACGTGCAGTCGGCATTTCGTTGGGGGTGGTTCTGCTGGTAGCTGGTGCCATCTGTCTCGGTGGTTTCTTGCTTTTCAGACGACTTCAAAAGAAGAATCAATCGAAGATGCTCGTGCAAGAGACTGAGGAAGAAAGAGCCCAGAGGGAGTTAGATGCTGAATCTACTAAATCAGGTAGCAATCATATGCATTTGAGAATGCAACATGACTTCTACATGTATTTGCAGGTAAAATAGTCATCATTATTTATATCAATGCGACATACAAAGTTCTATGGCGGGAAGAACATAATTATGGGAATACTGTGCTGCGAATGATGAGTTAGGATCCATCTAACCCTAGCCTTGACAATTTTATTTTGATCCTAGAAACAAATATTGTATAGCAAACTTCTTTGCCGTTTAATGAGGATCATTTTTGCTCTTTTATATTTCTTTGTAACTATGACGGTTCTGGAGTTATTGGCACAAAAACCGATTTTAGGCCGCCATTTTCCAAGATGGCGCTCGAGCACAGCTCGGATTTATGGGAACTTTTGGCATTTTAGTCAGCGGGGTGTATTAACAACTCTGCCAAGTCTATATAGACTATATGTAGTAATAATTTGTTGAGTCGATTTTCCAAAAAAATATTCCATTGCTTCAGCTGGATGATAATTGGTTGACCTACAATATTTATAAAGAAACTGAGATTGAACGGACTAGTTTGAGAAAATCGTTCCTAACTCGAGTTGCATCGTGGTTTATAAATAGCTTGACGACTAATTATAGTCTTGTGTTGCGGTCAACCGGAGAGATAATTTGGTGGCTTTCATGTGTGGGCGTTTTGCTTGTCTTGTAGGCCTACCGTCTTACTGAATTTTTGTGGAGCCCATAACTTTTCCGCGAAATAAATCGTCATGAGCGCGAAAGCAGTGGAAGAACATAAAACGTCTGGAGGCCTTCGACATGTGGATCTGGCGCAGAATAGAGAGAATCAGCTGGGTTGAGCGAAAAACGAATGAGGAAATCTTGCAGTTAGTGGAAGAAAAGAGTTCACTGATGGACATTATACGAGGGCGGCAGAAGAAATGGATAGGACACATCTTAAGGAGCGACACCCTACAAAAATACATCATTGAGGGAAGAATGGAGGGGAAAAGGATGCGAGGTAGACCAAGAACAATGCTGCTGGACTGGATGCTGACAGAAGAGAGATACAGTGGACTAAAAAGAGAAGCGCAGGACAGAGAAAAATGGCGTCATTGGACATACGAACCTGCCTGACGGCAGAGAACATAAGGAAGAAGAGAAAAGCGCGAAAGCCGTCACACTTTTTATGTTATTTTGTTGTGTTAACATTGATTACAAAGTGGATGGTTACTGTTTTCAGAGTCGTTGTCTGGAGATTATCGGAAGCAGGACCAAGATACCTCGAAATATCTTCCTCTAAGACCAATTTCCCAAGCTGGATTCGAGGAACCATCATCCAGCGCCAACTCAACACAGAATCTAAGCGAATTCCAGCCAGGCCTCTAGAGTGCATCATGCCCTCCCTGGATCTATATGCAAGCCTCAGCCTTCAAAAAGTTCATAGGTCGCTGCTGAAGACTTCCATCGGGACTAGATTGACCGGGTGGAATTTATTCCATGCCTGAATTCCATATAATACTTTAGTTAAGCGGAAACTTTTGCTTTTGTCAACTATAATCGAACATGAATAACGCATTAGTCGTAGTGTACTGATATTCTTAATGTTAGCTTGATGTCGGTTTGTTTTAGTTTGCCAATTGTGGAAATTTTGCGCATCGAGCAACGACACTGTGAAAGTTAATTACCCGTAATTAAGTAATCAATATTAAACACTTCCAAACGTTGAGGACTGTAAGTTGCCCTCGGGATATTTAAGAATTGCTGTGTACTGTTTGAAAGACTAGTTGAGATATTCTATTGCCGATCGTTGATAAGTTTTTCGAAAGATTTTCGTGGGACATCGAGGTTGGAGTTGCAAACAACGAACAACCGTGTGAAAGAATAGTGTTTGAAATTCTTGGGTTTAGTCTATTTACAACAGTTGTTGTAAGCTTACTAAGATATAATGTTCAATACCCCTGAAATTCCATAAATATCTAGGCTATTATACATAATATTTTATGGTTATAATAATGGCACATTGATGCTGTGGCACTTCCAGGCATTGTTTAACATAACATAATATTTTATTCGGTAAACCATTGCAATATCGAACAGGTCGTAATGACATCGTGATTTAGAAGTTATATCAGTTTACACATGCAGGAGAACCAAAAGGGCCTGAACATGACGAGTTTTAGCCAAACCCATTGATAAATATTAATATCTAATTTCCCGTATCAAATTCAAACTTTGCACCAAATCAAAGACTGTCGTTGGTAGAAACACGGTGTGAAAATGTGATTTTTTGTTGGGGGCCATTGAAGGATGAAAATACGCGATCCATAGCTTTTCGTTTGTGTTGTATGTTTTCTCGCAGTAGGCTACTTTCACTTCGTTCCCCCGTCCTGCGCTGCACTAGAGAATTTAGCATAATGCATGCATGCAAACTTAGAAATTTGTGATGCAATTCCACCATACATTTGACTAAATCAATCAATCATGAAAAACAGCGAATTAAGTTCGCTTATAACTGTTTAAACTTAGTTATCTTAAGATGCCACTTTAAGATGCTCGTAAATAGTCATAAATCGTTAGTAGACTATGATTACATCGGTGCCTTGAGAATAAGGCATCAACTGGTGTCGAGAGTAAACAATCTGCAGTCATACCAATAACCAGAATAACACCATTCTGTAACATTCTATAGCAATGAGCCACCTATTTCCGATTACATTTGAGGCAAATAAAATATCGGTTATCATAATAATCCTTAGCTAAGATGACAATCAGGCTACTGAGTAGTTCAGACATAGAATCAAATCCAAGACTGTTGAATCTCATCCATAGCGGAGTCTTTCCAGCGCAATAATAACCCGCAAAGGTCGAGGCTATTGCATATGCCTATGTAACAGGATGAATACTAGAACCCCGGTTGAATTTCCTTTTTGTTCAGTGCCAAGCTGTTCGATGATTGGTCCTCGTGATCGTTGAGAGATAATGGTATCAGTGAAAAATATCTCGAGTTATTTCGTTCCTCGCTCCGATTGCCTCCGAACAACGACCCTGAAAACAATTCATATTGCTATTAAATTTTTCTTGACAATTTAACAAAATATTATAACAGCAGAAACGTTGATTGCACTGTAACAGTTAATGGCAATGTAAAATTCAGCACCTGCCTTTATAGAGTCATCGGCTTATCTAAAAATCTAACACAATTTTTATGTAGGCTAGGCCTTGCATGCAAATACGTTTGCGTGTCGAAGCGAATGAAGCTTAAGATATACAGAGCGCGGTACAGAATCTCAAGAAAATAGAATAACACTACATTAGAAGTTATTGTAATTGCTATTAATTATTTTATGTACAGGCATAGTAGCACGCTTATATGAGACTGAAGCAGTAGTCAGGTAGCAAGATATATGCTGGACATTGACGCTATCGCTCTGGTTGACAGCAGCACATTATAACACACACAACTGTTACAATCCAGATACCCTGTTTTACTTTACTTTGTGGCCGGTCCTGGGTCGGGAGCGTCTCTGAGTAGATTCCTTGAAGGGGCTCCATATAAATTACATAGATAGATAGATAGATAGATAGATAGATAGATAGATAGATAGATAGATAGATAGATAGATAGATAGATAGATAGATAGATAGATAGATAGATAGATAGATAGATAGATAGATAGATAGATAGATAGATAGATAGATAGATAGATAGATAGATAGATAGATAGATAGATAGATAGATAGATAGATAGATAGATATATAGATAGATAAATGTTACACCTCAGAAAATCGTTGAATCCAGCTGCTCCACTAAATCATCGCACAACCAACCATTGTCATCTGTCTAAACTCCTAATTATCATCCTTCAGACTTTCTTCTCCGCATTCGTTACCCTGGATGAATTCGTTTCCTGATCCATCAGCCAAACGCTCTTGCTTTAAAAAACCATTGGCTTAGGAAAAACGTTTTTAAAGGTTATTTGTCCAATTACATTAAAAAAACAGGAAGTCTGATTACAACCTGAATTTGTAGTTTCATCTTCCAATTCCTGCTGACGTGCTTCTAACTCGGTCGCTTGAATGAGCATCTCTGGTCGATTCTTCTCTCGATGTCGTCTGAAGATCAAGAAAGCACCGAGACAGATGGCTCCAATCACCACAAGAATCACCGTCAGTGAAATTCCGACTGCATGTCCGCGTGTGCCACTTAAGTTCATCTGGCTGTTTACGACAACATCACCTGCAAGCAAAAAAATAAGCATTAACGACAGAAGAATAGAAGAAAGTAAAATTTGAAGTGATTGTTCGTGAGACTTAAGTTCATCTGGGTGTTAACAAAAACATTACCTACAAGCAACAAAAAAAGGTGATTTAAAAACTGAGGACAATTTTGCGTCATAGCATTAACGACAGAAGAATAAGAGAAGGTAAAATTTGAAGTGATCGTACGTGAGATTACATGGCATAGAGCGAGCTGCTTTGCTTCAATAAATGCTCATGCAGTAAAGAGAAGTTAGAAAAGTGAAGCGTCTGATTGCGTAGTAGAATAAACGCAGGTGGTTCAAGCTTCGCTGCTTTGAGGATGAAACCGCTGGACTGTGGGTGGCCTACTTTCAAGTGGGGCATGAATAAAATTCCAGAATCCCTGGATCAACTTCGAAAAGGTTAAGCAGAATTCAAACGACTTGAGAAAATCATACAAAAGTCCATACGAGCGGAAATACACCGCACAAGAAAGCCAATGGTTACCATAAGAACACGTGTAGTACCTGAATGTGTCGTAGAACAGTCACATGTGGTTCCGTCAGCGCTTTTCGTGCAGCCAACGTCGCATTGAGCTGTCACATGTGTGACCGGAATCTGCGTTGAGACTGAAATTGCAGAGGTTTGAATGGTATATTTAAATTATAAAATTTCATATTGAGTTCATTTGTTATAAGATCAAATATTTGCAATAGCTTTTCACCACAATAGCTACTACTAGTAGAGGCCTAGGGCCTACATGTTATGCACAAATCTGCCGACGTCTAAATTATACCCTGTGATGCATTATGTAAAACATTTATGGGGAATATAGGCCTAAATAGGAATGGAACTGAAGCGACTAGTTCCAACGCTTCAAGATGGGTTAGCTGCGCCGCTACAGAACTATATTATGTTTTGTTGGACATAGTATATCCAGTATAAAGTATTTATTTCAGTGGTTTCATTTGGCATGTTTTAACTGGAATGTCAATTAATTAGGCCTATATTGGAAGGTGTGAAAGACAACTGTGTGAAACAATGCTTTTATATAGCATATTTTGCATGTAAAACTCCACAGAAGGGCACAGTACAATCTGCAATCTAAATGTAAGTGATATCAATACAATTCAATAGGCCTATTTCAATTCAGTTCAATTTATCAATGGTGACACACACCGTCGCTTCCTCTGGTTATTCACAAGTGAAGAAAACTGACCTGGAAGACATTCACAGTGAGTTGCATTCGGATTAAGTTTGCATCCTGTTGCGCAACTCGTTTCGACTGTAATTGACTCAGTGGGTGAGATCGATGTCGTTGGAAATTCAGTTGTAATTACATCATCACCGCCTGTAAACACAGTAACTTGTTGTAAACTCATGGTTATTCTTTTGACCAAACAGGGTACAACCAGTGAAGTCCTAGAACTTGCAGCTCATTTTAACGGAGTATTCAAATAGAGAATAGAAAAAGGAGAAGGAATAACTTGACCTTGTCGCTGTCTTAACAAAGACTGAAGGACACAAAACACAACCTATTTGTCATTAGTAGACACAGTAACACTGCAGCGATGAATTCCATCTTTCTAAGTGAAGGACTTTGAAGATAGTCCATCCAGCAGAACGAGATCATACCGTGCGCACAAGGTCATAGATACTAGTCCTGCTTCAAGCCAAACAAACCCCACTGCACTAAGCCTTTGAGTAAAATTTATCGATCAACACACTTTTTCTAGCGCCTTTCGAAAGCGCTCCGATAGAATGACTCGGGGTAGCGTACGAAATGCGCAAGAGTTTTCAATCAGGGGAATCAATAAATGATCATAGAAAAAATATAAGCGAGCTACCATCTTTTAAATATGACATTTCAGATTCAGACTCCTCTGAATCAGATTCTTCTCATATTTCTCATAAATAATTGAGATTAATATTCATTTAAAAAGGTACTACCTTGGCTGGTGACTGTGTATTCGATGCGAAATGTTCTTCCGGTGGCCTCAGAGTCTTTGTGATATTCTATTTTGACGACTGCGCAACTTGGAAAGCTAAGCTGTGTCCTCGAATTGTGATTATCGCAAGATCTGTGGCTTACTTTGTGGTCGAATACATTCTGACCATTGGTGCAGTTGATCTAAGCAGGCAGCACATTGCCAAGTAAAGAATAAAAGTTGCATAAAGCGACACATTTAACAGAACGACTAAAGCGATATGAAGTGCAGCTTGAAGAAAGAATTATCATCTTCGTTACGTTTTAACGTCTTTTAGAGAGTGCAAATGTGGAATTCTTTTATCAATAATTCAATATACACCGTGATTCAAAAAAAACTAAGCCAAACTGTTTTTCATATATCTATAATGCCTGATAACATATCACGCTAAAATTTTCCAAATATTTAGAGAATTGGACCAAGAATACGATTCCAAAATTTCATGAGATAAAGTTGAACGGGTAACAAGATATGAATATTTAAACTTCATATGCCGAAAATGCAGTTTACAAGCAATGTTCTGTCAGATTCAATGGCAATTTTCCTTATTATCTCTAATGCCTGATGATTAATCATTCTAAAATTTTTCAGATATGTAGAGAATTGAACTAACAATATGATTCCAACAGTATGGTTTCATTTAATTAAATAAGATGCTCAAAATGTCTTCCTCCTGCTTGCACGCAAACCTGGAGGCGCTGGCGCCATGCATTGGGAAACGGCATCGCCGATTATCCTCTGGTCCAGGCCATCCCACACTTCCAACAAGCGTTGCTTCAGATCGTTTATATCATGGATTGTTGTCTGCTAGACTCGGTCTCGTGTCATGCATGCTCCACACTTAATAGTCGACAGGATCCAAATCTGGGCTGTTCGGAGGCCATAATGTGGGAGAAATGAAGTCTGGCGTCTCTCTTGTCAGCATTTCAATGGTTTTCTTGGCTCTGTTCTGTTGTAAAAGAAAACAGCCTTCTTAGGCTATAGATTTCTGATAACAGGTGGAAGATGTTGTGACAGCAGAACATTGCGATAATATACTCCGTTAACTTTACTCCAGGACCCCTAAAGTTCAAAATTGGGAGCTATCAAGCATCGAAACCAGAACGAACACCATAACAGACTTGCTGAAAACTGACATTTCTGGAGATGCTGTTTAAATATTCATATCTTTCTATCCGTTCAAATTTATGACATGATATTTTGGAATCCTATTCTTGGTTCAATTGTTTAAATATCTGGAAAATGTTATCATGATTAATTATCAGACATTGGAGATATATGAGAAACAGTTTAGCTTACGTTTTTATTGAATCTCACAGAAAATTGCTTGTAAACTGCAATTTCGGCATATGAAGTTTAAAGATGCATATCTTTTTATCCGTTCAACTTTATCTCATGAAATTTTGGAAACATATTCTGGGTCCAATTCTCTAAATAATTGGAAAATTTTTAGCGTGATATGTTATCAGGTATCAGAGATATATGAAAAACAATTTGGCTTAGTTTTTTTTGAATCACGGTGTACATAAGTTAGGTCTAGTCTTACCTTCAGCTCAATGGCTTTTTGAAGTATCATGCAAAAGTTAATTGATTTATGTTGTAGTTGTGCACGTGCACCGTATTTTAAAAACATTTTTGCATTTTGATCTATGTCTTTTAAGCTAGTAGCCTACTGTTAATACAGAAAGGTGGCAAAAAATAACCGCCATCATTCACCATGAGGAGTTTATTATTTGAGTCAACTCGGTGACCGCCTACCAATAGCCAAACACTTTTGCAGCTCCTTTCGTCAGAGCTTTGAAGACTGATCGACCAAATCGTCAGCGAAATGGAACTGGGTTCTGTAGCGTTGATGATGTAGTTGCATTCGAAATTGTAACCATTATCTGTACTATTCATTGGAACATGTATCGCACCGGATGGAGGCCCATAAAAATGATCGCCGCAAATAGAATCTGAAAGAAGTTACAGAAGTTAATCTATAGTCTTATTCGTGATGTTTCGCCACACTTTCCTGTCCAGCTCCAAAATAATTCAAATCCCCATCAGTTTACAATGTATGTGTAAGCTTAGGCGTAGGCCCTACTTCAAATCAAACCAAGTCAATGATGTACTGAATGCTGATCCCTGGTCTAAAAGGTCTTTCTTTCTACCTTTCCTTCATTCTCACTGTTTGCACGCTTCTCTGCAGTGACTATCTGTCTGATATAATAAAATTATATCTGTCTGGTTGCCCATTGCCTACTAGGCTACAGATTTCAGATATTTATTAAGTGACACAGACTGACAAATTGGTTTTTTGTGTGTAACAATGTACTCAAGATTCGTTAATAATTATACCTGTGTCTATAACTGTGTAGTGCATTCTAAATCCTCCCCCGGTCACGGACGAATCGCTGCGAAAGTTCAGCGTCACTGCATAGCAATTCGCAAATTGAAATTTTAGCGGCGTCGTTTTAAAGCCACAGTATTTTCTGCTCGAAGAAACACTCGACAACGTGGACTGATCCGACATGCAGCTGACCTAGGCAGGAATTATTTTCAAAGTCGGTTATTTAATCGGTTTGTGCATAGCCTAATACGTAAGCTCATCTAATTATTTCATCGATTAATCAATTAATTAAAATCAATGATCAAACGAAAAACATATTGAATTTCTGATTGCAAATGATTGCGTAATATTCGCAATATTTATATGCTTGATTGATCCAATGCAATTCAATTTAATTATTGAATGATTGAATGAACGAGTGATTGAGTGATCGGCTGATTGATTCACTGACTGACCAATCGATCGGATTTTATTGATTGATTAAAGAATAAAAGGATTCAGGCTACAATCAGTTGTGCAAAATAGAATAATATGTTTATCTCTAAACCTGCAACCTTTACAAAGTTTACTGCGTAATCGCGATATTTCTGCCCGTATAGCTGTAACAAATACTTACTGTTACCCAGTCACTAGAGCAACTGTCGACTGAAATCGAGCTAGATGTTCCTTCGAGGCTAAATGATAAGAAAGAGAGTGAAATGAAATTCCTCTGTCCGCCGCCAGTGATGGAGTACAAGCAGTTCAGATTGTGGGCGTAATTCAGCGGAAACCTCGGAGATGTGATGAATCCATGTGGTCCGCTGAATGATGTATTACCACATGACGGATCTGACACAGCAAGAGCAGACAACGATAATAATAATAATATTATATTATTCAAAAACTGCCTTTAATTGAAGAAACTTCAACATCTCTTGATACGGATAGCCATACAGAGTGTATGACATATACAGTGAAATGTAATGTAACGTAGGACTTTTCTCGAGTTGGTTTCCTTTGCAGGAGGCGCCAACCGATGGTGAGCACCAACACAAGGCCTATTATTATCACAGGTGCAAGCGGTGCAGCGCACCCTTAGTCGAGCTTTGTTGCTACTTGCCAATAATTATGTCGCATGCAAATCTCAGTTTCAATTCAAATGTCTGTAAGATTAACAGGTGTAAGAAACATACAGTAGTTTCAAAAAGTGGGTTTCGGTTTTTTATGGCCTGGCAGTATGCACTTCCTGACACCAACCCAACAGTATTACAGTAAATAAAAAAGGAATAAAGTAACAAAGAGAAAAAAAGTAAGAAAAATAATTGTTACTACAAGCAATTGTTTTGTTTTTTCTTATTTAGGTAGACAAAATAACCTTTTAAAATCCTTTTTCATGAGCCAATGGGGGGTTAACCCCGAAACCTCCTTGTCTACGCCACTGCGTTAGCGGCGTTCTAATCACGAGTAGAGCCAGAATCCTATAATAAATATTCAGGATCTAAGTGGAGAACATTAAATGAAACTCAGGGCTCAAAATGCTCTTCATTTGACATCACGAACTAAATATTGAGACGGGTTTTGGGGTTGCGCCCCAGTCCCCTGGGAATCTTACAACGCTCCCATGGTATACCAATGTCCCATATACACTCTTTGGGGGCTTCGTAACATTGGCATTCGCGGTTTTGTGCCTTCAGCGTTCGCATTTCCCTCACTATGCTTTAGCAGGTCCCTTGAATCCCCTTCCCAACTTTTCGACAGTCGTTGCACTCCTGCTCGTCAAGTTGAGGAAAGAACAAGTGAGATTAATCTCGAAATTTACTATAAACATTATTTTGAATTTAAGGTCCTAATTTTTCTGTGTACAAGACACTCACTGAACTTTCGCTCTTGGTGCATTCACACACAAGGCTTCCAAGGAGTCAACGCCATGTTGAAGTGTCCTATCTATAAACTTAGTAAAAAGGGTGGCTCAATAAAAAAAGTCTCACCGGATAAAATTCAATATCTTCAGAAATGATTTAAAAATTCTAAACAAATTTCACAATTTGCAGGGGAAAGAATTTCCAACAATCTCTGAAAATATCATTAAACTGTTTCATTTTGCAAAAGTTACAGCTGTTTAAACTTTCAATTCCGTTTTTTCCCCAATTTCTGAGGGAAAATCGACGTGACTAAGTCTTGTAGATTTCCATGTAAAATAATATCACTTTTCACTACGACCTGAGAATTCCGCTTTTACAGCTTATTGTAAAGACAGTATGATGGGAGTGCTTCGAATTTACTGTAAACATTTTGAATTTCAGGTCCGAATTCTTCTGTGTGCAAGTGGGCTTTCTCTCTGGGTGCGTTCGCACGCAAGGCCCCCAAAGCGTCGGCGCCTACATGTATGTTAAAATGTGTCCTATCTAGGTCTAGGGCCAGCACCTAGGCCTACTCTCAGTATGTGCCCGCCACTTGCTAGAGTGTAGGCTATAAGAAAAATAATGTAAGGGATAAAAGGGGTAGGACCTAATAGAAAAAACTCTCGGCTCGGTGAACCAGTCATGCATATTGAGGGTACTGCCAGTACTGGGTACTAGACCAACCTTCAATATAAATTTCTTACTGGTACAAATAGGCCGAACATGGTATTGGCAAAACCAACGGTCGCTCGACCGGTGCGGTCATCTCTGGTAACTTTTGGACGGACGTTCGCAGAATCTTAAAAAACGATACTGCTAAGTTAAACTCCGAGCAGGTCCATAATTATAGAGAATCTGTTCGCAACATTTGGAGATCACTCGAACAAAATATATTAAATTAAGAGTTACGTCTTAGATGATATCATTACCATGCATAAGCACCGCGAATTACCGTAATCTCCGATGCTGTAGCGCATGATAAATCCCGTGAGAGAATACATAATGATTTGAGCGGTTGTATAATTCAGCAAGACGCTCTGACAAGCTGGAAACCTAATTGTGATTGAATGCATCATTTCACACAGTTTTCTATCTGCAAGTGGATGAGGTACTGACGTTCCATTGACCAGGCATGTTATCTGTTCAAGATAAAATCATTAGGCTTTGTAGTCCATTTATAGGTTATTAGTCATTGAGTTACACCTCGAAAATATAATTATTATAAGGTTTAGCAATTACAAGGCTAATACAACTACGAAAGTTATAGCTATATAATGTGTTCAAAATGTTCTTTTTGTTCACGAACACACAACCGTAGACGTAGTCGTGTAGTAGCTGTCCCGGGAGACACTCGACTTCATACCCGCAGCTGAGGCCGCCTAGCAATCGAAATTTCAATCTCAGGACATGACATTGTACTGGAGGAGCGCGTTTTTTCGTTCCCGTATTCATGACATCGATAACCGTAGAGCGCATCTGATTGAAGAGTGGCTGCTGTTTGACCACGTGATCATCGACCGGACAATCAAAACAACAATCAAACAGTAGCGTCTACGTTTACGGTCGTGTGTTCGTGGACAAAAAGGACATTTTGAAAACCATAATATGGTGGGGTTTATTTTGGTGTTTTTTCCGACATGCAAAACTGAAAGGAATCACAATTCAGCAAAATATATTATATTTTGCTGAATTGTAATTCCTTTCAGTTTTTGCATGTTGGAAAGTTCAATTTTTCGGTGCTGCATCTCAAAAACGCACATAAATTTGACAAGCTCACGAATATTTATAATCGGCTTTAGGATAGATATGGTCACTGTTGTTGTGTTTAAGATTTCAGACAAATCCTAAAAATTTTGTGTTTTACTTCTTATCCAGACACAGTGTATATTGAACACTCGCCTTACTCTTGGTCTAGATGTCGCAATGTTCGAGCTTCCAATAAAAATTATTGGGCAGATATAATTCAGCAACGTCAGCATCAAGGTAACTTTACATTTTCATTACGCAATTACGCCTAATCAACTTTCTGAACGTCAGAATTAATACACCTGTCGACTTAATAGTTGATTAAACGATATTAAAATACAACGACATTAAAATACAACGATATTAAATGAAGACCCGGATTGCAAATGAAAAAAATGCTTGACTACCCTACTAACCATCAGCCAGCCGCGATTACAGGATGTATCCCGGATTGTCATATATCCAAAACTAAGACGGTCTAAGATGAGAACAACAGAGTTTAGATGGCCGCTGTTGATGGTATAGAGGCAGTTGACCTTTGTCAAATCATACCAGGGTAATTGTCGAGAGGCGATAGCTCCAGATGAAGCAGAGTAAGACGTATTACCGCATATTTCATCTGAAAAAGCAAAAACAAAGATTTAATGTTTTTCATACTCGCAATATTATTCCTAACAACTTCGATTTGAAATCCACCGAAACAACCAACACGAGATCATAAATGAACACAGCAATGCAATCACCATTGCATTCACCATTGCATTCACCATTGCATTCACCATTGCATTCACCATTGCATTCACCATTGCATTCACCATTGCATTCACCATTTCTGACACCATTGCATTCACCATTGCATTCACCATTGCATTCACCATTTCTGACACCATTGCAGCCACCATCGCAGCCACCATCGCAGCCACTGAGCCACCATCGCAGCCACCATTGCAGACACCATCGCCGCCACTGAGCCACCATTGCAGCCACCATTGCAGCCACCATTTTGGACACCACTGCAACCAAAGGAACCACAATACCACCAATGCCAACTCCACAATAGCCAGCGCCATGGAACACCAACCACTGCCATAATTGCCACCACTGACAGCAATCAAGTGACGCCACAACCACGGTGGCTACCACCACTATCACCAGCAATCCCCATCACTATCACCACGACCACCAACAACAACAAGAACAACAATATTTTCCCATACTAAAATAATAATGATGCCTTATAATGCCTAAATGAGGCATGTGTTTCTGGTCAAACACTCGTTCATTCATTCATTTATTACGAGGTTTATATAGCGCCACTTCAAGGCGACTACTCAGAAGCGCTCTCGACCTATTTGAGTTGAGCGTATAGAAAGAAGGGATCAGAGTGGACCCTGGGAGGCAAACACAGCGCTAAGGGAGCCCCTCCCAAAGCGCTGGGCTAACCCTGGGAAAGGTACGAATCTGCTTGGTAGCTGTGTGGAAAAAATGTATGACGAGGACACCTGCTCAGTAGAGAGAACAGAGCGACGACCCCGTGCATCCAGGGTAGGGCAGCCGAGGTCGGGATGTCAGGCCAGAACTGCAGGACGCAACAAGGACCGCCAGACGAAAGCAATGATCATAGATGGTGTAACATTATAGACAGCGTCCTGCGAATGATTTTCAAGTTTACGTTTAGGCCTAATAATAAAACAAATTGAAACAGAGGGAATTCTGAATAATCAAGGGCAAGTTGTTCCAGGTCCTAGGACCCACAATTTACTTTGATTGAGAAAATTACAATAAGCCATAGTTTTATTTTGTTCCGTTAGTAATCCATCTACAATTAATTAACCAAGGATCTGAAGTTATAGGAAACCAAATTAGGGGTCATTGCATAATTAATTACGTAACGCTAAAACGACCGTTTTTGACCCACCCACCCACCCTGTAACGCTTCGTAACGTTTGCCTTGACCCACCCACCCACCCTCCCCGGCGTTACGTAACGTTTGATACGAAAACTCAGTTGAGATTTGTAGGTCTATTATTGGCTTATGTGAGCGCGTAATTATAATTCATATTTTCGTAGCGAATTTAATATACCGGTAGTAGCCTATAAGCATACCGTAGCCTACATGTGAATTAGGACTATAATAATTTGACATTAGACTAGGCTTAAAATATAGGCCTGCACAATGTTTTATTTATAATATTATAAATGAAGTCATGCGGGAACTGCAATTTTCTTAAATTTTACCTAAGAATAATTTTTCTAAGGCGTTACGTAACGTTTCGTAACGTTTTCAATGACCCCACCCACCCTCCCTCGAGCGTTACGTAATTATGCAATGACCCCTTACATGTAGTGGTCAAAGTAAAGAAGTCAGTAAAGGCTTGAGGCAAAAGCTTATTATCATCGTATAACTGGAGACGTGGCCGAATATGGGGGATGCGTGCATAAAGGCGCGCGGCAGAAGCCAGGACCCATGATAGGCCTATAGGTGGTAAACATACATCGTCCGTAAACTGAAAACGGAATTTGTAACGTCGCTTGGTTGTCGTAATTCGTCGAGCGGATGGACAACTTCAACGTCCGACAGTCGGCGAATAGCATAGTTATCGGCGAATAATAATACGGTTCTTTTCCTCGGCGACAGAATATCGAGGTTGTGTTGGGATTCAGTTCTCCATCCTCGTCTGAAGCGCATCCAATCTGCAGACACAACGTCAAGTAAACGTATTGTGTTTTTGCCCAACGTAGGCCATGTCTATGCGTTCAGTTTCTAGAAGTTTAGATAATTAGGCCTATTACGTCACTGCATGAGGATTGAGGAGGTGTGGTGCACACGCAAGCATTATATTGCATTTTATTATCTCCTCAGACCCTAAGCATTTTCGTCTGTGCGTAGCAGAAACGACACGGGCCTGTAGCGCGGCTCCGACCGTCAGTCGTATGAAACCTTTTAAAATAATGCTAGGAGAGTGTCGAAGATCAACCGTCAACAAAGAGGAGATCTCGCGCGAGAATGCGTCAACAACGACCCTGAGGTTCTACTGGACAGTGACGTAATCGCTTATTGCGGAACCTGTCGAGTGTTCGCGCCCTCTACACAACAGTTACTGACCAACATTGGTCGTTAAATTTTAAAAATGGCGTCAACCATCTTCCACCTTCCAATTCTGATTCTAAACGCCACCCACCTTAACAGCAGCTACTCTGCCACCTCTGATCCTTAACTAACATCTAATAATCTCGTGCCCTGTGTTTTTCTTTCGAGGGGCGTTTCATAAATTTTGAGATTACGATTACTTGAAGATGAATCCGTCGTTGGTTAGGCTGCTGTGTGTGTGTGCGCCAACAATTGTTGACCCAAGTATTTACTTACCTATAACAGTACTATGCTTTCTGTTCTAAATTATATCAAAACAACAAATTGACTGGTGCTACACTAGTGATAAACTGTTTAGACACGATATTGATTGTCAAGCTAACTAAGTTTCTAATAAAGACACGACAGTGAATGTCCATGACTATTTAATAGATAACTAGTATAATGTAACTTTAGCTTTAGAATTATTATTGCTAACGAAAGACAGCACGCATCCTACCGTCAGACTTTCTCTGTCGCAGTCTTGGAATGACTGTAACATAGGTATCCCTCGATTGAGATTGCTGTTCAACCAAATGTAACTCGTATGATTTGTTGAAATGGTGTAGGTGCAGTTGACTATCGCCAGAAAGTTCTTGGGGTTTCTGGGTAAGCTGATGATTCCAGAAGAATTGTCGAACAGAGTAGTGCCACAATCGAGCACTGTTAGAATTAAACCAACGCAGTGTTTTTTAAAAATGTTTCAATTCTCTCTTCATTAACTTTTCTCCAGGTGTATCAGTGAGATTTAGGTGGTTTCCGGTTGCAGCACCAAGGACAGATCCAGTTTTATTATGGCAGCGTGTATTGTGCAATCTCTGGGGGGACGTATCCCAATGAATGAATTCCCCTCCCATTGAAAAACGCGAGGTGCTGGGTAGATGAAATACGTACTATTTTGGCTCCAGAAAAGAATAAATGTGTAGCAATTCCAGTTTAAAACCAGAGTTATTAGCGTTTTGATACAGATTTAATCAAACTGCCGCAATAAAGAGTCGACAGCCCGAATGACGTATTTCTAGCCCAATAATAATTTAAGTAAGAATCCGGTTGACAAACCTAAACCGGTTACCGTTTACAATTATGCAGCTTAAACAACAATATTCACAAGGACGCAGATCACAAACGAATCGAAAACCCGAAATTTTCTGGTAGGTGGGGTGTTGGCTGATGGGAGTGATGGATGGGTGTGGGTGGGTAGAGAGTGGGGTATGATGCTGGGTTGAAGGGGTGGGGTGGGGAAGAAATTTCCCGAAAAACTAAACTTCACGGGTGGCGTACAGGTGGAGGTCGGAGTGTGGTGGGTGGGAGTGGGGTGGAAATGGAGGGTGTGGGGTGGGTGGTTGCGGTGGGGTGGATGGGTGAGGGTAGGGAGGAAACAATTTTCACGAAAATCGAAATTTTACGAGTGGCGTACTGGTTGAGGTCGGAGTGTGGTGGGTGGGGTGGGGGTGGGGGTGGAGGCGAAACTTTTACGAAAAACTAAATTTCACTGGTGGCGCACTGGTTGAGGTCGGAGTGTGGTGGGTGGGGTGGGGGTGGGGGTGGAGGCGAAACTTTTACGAAAAACTAAATTTCACTGGTGGCGCACTGGTTGAGGTCGGAGTGTGGCGGGTGGGGCTGGTTGGGGGTTGGTGGTTGTGGCGGGGGTTTGGGGTGGGGGCAGGGGGTGGGGGCAAAGTTTTCACGAAAAACGAAATTTCACGATTGGCGTACCGGTGGAGGTCTGAGTGTGGTGGGTGAGGGTGGGGTAGGGGAGAGGCAGGAAAATTTTTCACGAAGAATCAAATTTCACGAATGACGTACCTGTGGAGGTCGGAGTGTGGTGTGTGGGGGTGTTGAATGGGGTGTTGGGGGTGGGAGAGGTGGGAAATTTTCCCGAAAAACAAAATTTCACGGCTGGCGTACCGGTGGAGGTCGGAGTGTGGTGGGTTGGGGTATGGTGGAGGTGGAGGGGTGGAGGAAATTTTCCGGAAAAGCTAAATGTCACGGGTGGCTTACCGGTGGAGATCGGAGTGAGGTGTGGTGGAGTAGGTGGAGTGGGGTCGGGAAGGGAAAAGAGGTGGGGTGGGCAGTAGGAGTGCAGATGGGGGTCAAGTGGGTGTAGGGAAGTAGGAGATCGACCGGCAGCGGGAGGAATCTTAAATTTTCCCGGGCAACGCCGGGTAATTCAGCTAGTAACACCATAAAATTAAAAAATATCAATAAAAATAATGCTTTTTGCACACTCTTTTTAATGTGTATAAAACATATTTATTTAGCATTTTTCTGTACAAAAATAAAAACAATAGTTCTTGTCACAATTTCTTCCTTATCTGAGAAACGTGTGTTGCGAGACACGCCTTGTTTTGGCTGACGGGTCACATTTTAGCCAATGACTTCTATAGCGCCGTGCTAATATTAGGCTATGGTGCAGGAATGAGCGCTATTTAATGCTAAACTTACGTTCTGGTTAATAACATTGCAGGTTCAAACACATGAGCTATAATTTTGCTTGCTGTTTTTGTCAATGTTTTTGGGAAGTATTAATATAAAGGTCTTTATTCAGTTAATATTTGTTGGTACAATGTTTGTGTTATTGTGGTTAAAACTTCGTTTAGGAACCCATAATGCAATTCGAGGTATGTGACATTACATGTATAGCCTAATTATAATTCTTCGTTCGTCAATTCAAAATAACATTTGAATTCTTACCGGAGTTATCATCCGTAGATTTTGAATTATCTGCAAGTATAAAACAGATTTCAGGTAAGATTAGTAAAGTCAGTGACCCCTTGAGAGATGATGGACCTTATAATTATTGTATGTCACTAATGCCCCATATTTTAATACAATTTGATTTCGTGTTACGGCTGAACGTGTGCAAATTCATTCATTCATTGTAAGAATCTATATAGCGCCCCTTAACGAAACTACTCAGAGGCGCTCAAATACATGTATCTTACGTATAATACGTCGTATAATTTTTATTATAGTTATAGGCTACCTTTCACCAAAAATGCCAAAGCCATTGGGCTTATAGGCCTACAATTTATCTTAAAGATTTAACGTGCATGAGCATTGAGCATGGTAATCACGGTCGGTGTTGCTTTTTGATAACGATAATGCACCTAATTGACCGACAGCAGACAGGAATGCTCTGCCTTCAATGGCTTTTCAGTATTTTATTTCTTCAGAAAATATTTGAGGTGATGGGGTTACTGATGGTTCAGTGACCAGCTCTCAACCCTGATTTGTATTGGTGTTCTAAAAGAACCAGCACATAGTCGACCTGCCATGCCTCTTTTTAAAGACTATAATTAATGAGACAATTACATTTTATTGCGTGACGTGATTCTTCTATAATTAGTTCATCAATGATAATCTCAGATAGCTTGGTTGATAGGATTAAGAACTGGCGGATAAATTATACAAAATATTGAGAGAAGCCATAATTTATAGACGCATGTCATGTCTACAGAAATATTTTCGTTAATTATAGTTTTTACAAAGCTTATTGTTGATGTACGGAGAGAAGACTTTATAATAATTATAAAAATAATGATAATTAAAAAACTAAGAGCTGCTGTCTTAAAATCAACTGTATGTATGTATGTATGTATGTATGTATGTATGTATGTATGTATGTATGTATGTATGTATGTATGTATGTATGCATGCATGCATGTATGTATGTATGTATGTATGTATGTATGTATGTATGTATGTATGTATGTATGAGTGCAGGCACATTCTTTTAGCCATTGTCAGTGACGAGACTCAGACATTCTAACAACATTATATTTGACTGCATGAACATTATACAAAAATGACCAACTAACCGACCACAGTGAATTCAATAACAAATCCTGTGCTATTGATGGACGAGTCTGAAACGAATTCTAGCACCAGAGATGGACAGTTGACAAATCGCATCGAAGAAACCCATTCAATAGAACCACAATATTTTCTATTATAGTTCGGGTTTGCTTTTGTTGTTTCGTTACAACGGATCTACAGATCACAAGAAGAGATTAAATAAAAAAAATTAGATTATCGATTTATAAAACTTAGGTCTATCAAACACTGCTGTGCTTTAATAGGCCTAGTGGCTATTCTGTCAGCCGGTCACACAGAGCCCGTAATAATAAAGGACCCACGTTGCCACAATTGAACTGAACAATTAATTTGTACAAAGCACCTAAACTCAGGTAATAACAGAGGAATGAAAACACGCAAGTGAGAGTTTCAATCAAAACCCAACAAAATAACGACGATAATGATGGCAGTTTCCACTTAGGTTTCCATTTAGTATGCTCCTTTTACGCCTGAATTTCGGAGCTGCTCTTGATGTGCCTGTAATGCTTTGATGATTAGCTATAAAATAATTATTCAGAAGTGTAATTGAATTTTTGAAAAAGATTGCTTTACCACTAACCATTAACCAGTCTTTGCAGTGGTCCATTGAATCTGGCATCTCCAACTGAAAGTGTTTAAATTTGAGTAGAACGGAATTGTTGCGAACAGCATCGATGGAATGTGTGCAGCTCATGTTGTGTGGATACGAAAAAGGATAATTCGGAGAAGTAACGACACCGTTCGGACCAGAGAACAATGTGTCGCCACAATCTGGCTGGTCTGCAAATTTTCCAGCATAATTCAAAAGAATTAATCATTCTTAGGTTAATGGTTATTTATTTCAAAACTTGGGCGTTGACACTAACTTAGTTGAATTCTCGTGCTGTTCTGTCCGAGTTTTAAGATGTGAAATAGCTTATGATCAACAGCGATTAGGGTGTTTGAGATGGCCTGTCTACGAAAGATAGAAGGAGTTACAAGAAGAGATAGAATACGGAACGAGATTATATACGAAAGATTAAACATCCGGAATGAAGTAGTGAGCAGAATACAGAACAGACGATTGCGCTACTTTGGGCACATGGTCAGGATGGAAAACACCAGATATCCAAAGATAGCCTTCAATGGGGAGGTACAGGGAAGGAGAAAAAAGGGAAGACCGAAGAAACGATACAGGGACATGATCAAGGAGGACTGTCAGGAGATGGGGCTGTCGATGCAGGAGGCTGTGCATTAGGCGGAGAACAGAGGAAGATGGAGAGCTTCCATAGATGAGCGGCTTCTGCGTGCTAGGGCATCGCCAAGGCCATAAGTCAAGTAAGTCAAGTCAAGTTATGATCAACAATAATTACGAAATCTCAGTTTAAACCGTTTTTCTCTGCTCAGCAAAGTTCAAAAATATTTCTTGAGGGGTCTCTCAGAATATAATTGAACAACACGCAAGTTAACAATTATTATTATTGCGGGTGTAAATAAATTATTTGGAAGATGTGGGTGTTGCAAAGCTGCAAGGTTTTCTCTCTGTAAAGACTAGCAAATGTTCAGATGTGATATTGGGATGTTAAAGTCATTGAATCATTCTAAGGGTTCGTAAGATGCATGCATGCATACAAACATGCATACATGCATACATACATACATACATATATACATACATACATACATACATACATACATACATACATACATACATATATACATACATACATACATACATACATACATACATACATACATACACTGTGCCCCATAAAAAAACACTCCAAACAACTTTTCAAAAATCTTCTATAAAACTAAGCCAATTGTAATAAAAGTTTGTACATTGTTTCTCAAATAATTTTGCCACAAAATATTTTACATTTTACTTACTCACAGAAGTGGTTGCTGTTGGAGGCAGTGACGCAGACTAGGCGTGTTTGGAAACATTTAAACAGAGATTAGTAACTTATAGGACAGCGCCCCAGCACATCGCGCAAAGGACACCATTGCGTTGCTGCGACGTGAAATACCAAGCTTCATTGGACCGGAACTCTGGCCAGCAAACTCACCAGACCTTAATCCCGCTGACTACAGAATTTGGGGTCTAATACAGGAACGCGTCTACCAGACAGCAATACGGGACATCAACGAGTTGAAGGAGCGCCTCATCGTTGTGTGGGCACAGTTGAAGCAGAGTGTCATTAACAAAGCTATTGAACAGTGGCGGCCAAGGCTGAGAGCCTGCGTTCAAGCGAAGGGACATCACTTCGAACATCATTTTAAATGAAACATTACTTTTTCTTATTTAACATTAGACTTACATGCGTTTCATGACAAAGTTTTTTGGTGTGTTTTTTTTATGGGGCACAGTGTACATACATACATACAATGTCATACATACATATGTATGTATGTATGCATGCATGCATACATACATATACATACATGCATGCATGCGTGCATGCATGCATGCGTGCATACGTTGATGCAAGACTCTTGTCAAAATGAGACCCGAAGAACACCTGGTCACTTACCTGCCGATGATATTTTGTACCGAAGTTGAAATCCTCCGTTGACCATTGAAGAGTCGGTGACGAATTTCAATTTAAGCGAATCACAACTGGAATATCCTAGTATAAACGGCGATTCCTTTTTACCGCAGTATTTTCTGTTCTGTTTAGACAATTCAGACACGGAGCCGTTCGATGAACAGCTTATCTTTGAAAGTGCAACAGACACCAGATTGGTATAAATAATTTATTTATGCACATGCAGGCCTATTTTATTAAAAGCGATTGCCTGCTTCAGTCAAGAGCTTATTGAATTTTTTCTCACTTGTAGGTGCCATGTTTGCATTGCTTTCTGAACGATTCTATTGATTTGGGTCCTGCATGGTCATCAATTAATATAATTATGCAAATCGATTGTTTAGTTGTTAACTGATTTGAAAATCCAACAACATTTCTCAGCACCATAGGAAAACTTCGCCGGGAAAAGAAGATAAAAACCATCGGTGTTACATAAATGAAGACCGTAAGCTCCAGGTAATGTGACCGACTTTTGCAACAGTTCAAGCGCTGATAGCAAGGTCAAACTGGGAAATAACTTGTCTAACTGCACCGTGTCTCAATAAAAACTGTGCAAACTTGTTTTTGTCAGAACTTCGTCAAATTTCCACCAATCTTAATAACTTTTGGTAGGTAGATGGGAAAATGGCTGAAATTTTATACTAGGCTAAATATAAATTTTCAACCTCTACTGACTTATATCACCGCACTACAGTGTTAAACACAGATTACCAGTTTTGCATATAACGTTTATTTTGTTACTTGCAACAAACTATCTGACGACTGAATCAGCACGCAGTAAAGTAACATATGGTTTACTTAGCAGACTGTTTTAATTGTTATGACAGATCTGCTTAAAAGTGTTAGAATTGGTGCTCGAAATGTGCCGCTCATACACGGACACAAGCGCTTAGACGGCGACGTTACTGGCTAAAAGCAGCATCGACAATCGACTGGTCAAAGCGCGCCCACTCGTCGATCAGGCACGTTTTGAGTTCGTCGACGTTGACTATAATTCTGGACCGGTAAACTTTCTCCAACAACATACTCATAATGCTATAGTCGACTGTGTTAAGATCCGTTGAATTCGGCGGCCACAATGTTGAAGGGATGAAGTCGGGAGTCTCTCCCTCCAGGAAAGAGACGGTGTCGCGTGCTCGATGCGCCGGGGCGCCATCCTGTTGAGCGGCAAAAAACTCGCCCTGGGGTTTCCGACGCATGTCTGGCAGCAACTTCTGGGCAAGAAAGTTGTCGCGATTGTATGCCCCATTCACTTTGACACCCGGCTAATTCAGATAGTTTGTTGCAAGTAATAAAATGAAAGCGTTATATAAAAAATTGGTACATCTGTGTTTAACAAGGTAGTGCGGTGACACGAGTCAGGTTAGGTAAATAATTTATTTATATAGCATAAACTTTCAGCCATTTTCCCACCTAGCCACCAAAAATTATTAAAATTGGTGGAAATTTAACGAAATTCTGACAAAAACAAATTTGCACAGTTTTTTTAGACACGGTGTATATGTATATACTACCACGTTAATATTCTTGCCATAGAGGCTGAAATTAATGCTTAGTATAGCTAACCATTAGCCAGTCGTAATTGCATCTGTCCATAATAGTTGAAGAATGCGATGTTCCTTCTATGTCGAACGAGAGAAAACGAAGGACAACCATTTTGGTTGGATCAACATCGATGGAATAAACACAATCTGAGTTGTCTGGATATGACAGAGGAAATAGCGGTGAACTTATGAATCCGACTGAACCAGTGAAAGACGTAGCATTTCCACAACCTTCACCTGAGACACCGGAAACATTTGAAGCATCTGAAATAGAACACCTGTAAGTTTTTAGAGTTCTTATCACTACCGTCGGCGGATACTCTAAGGATCCCCCAGATGAAAGAACAAATCAAGTAGATCTAATATAATTGTTGCATAACATAGGCTTCGTGATTGTTATAAATTCAGACTGACATAATAATTATTTTTACGCAGCGCAGCTCAAAAATTAATGTGCCTTGTGACCGAAGGTTGAGGGTTCTACCCTACCTCAAGCCACTGCGTAGCGACACTGGACATTGGACAAGCTGCTCATCCATAATATTGTCTCAGCATAAAACCACTTTGACTCATCTCATTCTGGGTGGCTCTAAAGCCAATTAACCTGCCTTCGGGCAGAGAACACATCTTCATTATCATCATCCTGAAGCTAATGCTACCGGTGTTCTTGTTTGTAACAGAGTACAATTATAGTTGTTGAATCTGATGGATGGACGAATGGATTGATGGATGGGCAGATGGACAGACGGATGGATAGATGGATGAAAGGGTGGATGAATAAATAAATAAATGGATGGGTGAACGGATGGGTGGATGGATGTATGGATGGATGGGCAGATGGATGGATAGATGGAAGGGTGGATGGATGGATTAGTGAATGAATAAATGGATGGGTGGACGCATGGGTGGAAGCGTGGATGGACAGATGAGTGAATAAATAAATGGATGGGTGGATGGATGGATGGTTAGATGGATGGTCGAGTAGATATACGGGCGAACATGACTTGACGACGGATGAATAGATGAAAGAATGCACAGATGCCGTGAATGACATTGTGGGTGGATAGATCAATGGACGAGTGGCAAATAGGAAACGACTTCGAAGTGAGAGAGCTGTCCACTTGCTTGAAGATGATGCTGCAATTGTGTATCGAAGTTGAAATCCATCAAGGGAGTCGGAAGTGTCGCTGACGAATTTTACTTTTAGCGAATCACAGTTGGACAATTTTAAGGTAATCGGCTTCTCCTTTTCTCCGCAGAACCTTCGGTTATTATAAGGGTTTTTCAATTCAGACCCGTCAGACACACAGCTTACCTGCGTAAGAAGAAAAAAACTGATTTTAAAAAAGCAAGAGCATGAATAAATTAGTCGCCCGTTCTCATCTGCAATTTAATCAACATAACAATGGCTGCAGTGATTTCGTCATTGGATGTGCCTTTGCGATCACGTGATGATGATTCAACATGCCATCGTATTTTTCATTCATATTTAGATTCGTTGTCATTATTTAGTGATCACCTGCTTATGGCTTAATTATGACCAGAAAGTGATTGCAGAATAATTGGCCACTACGGTTCGTTTAGTGCGCACTCAAATTAATTTAACTATTCGAGAAATGCAAAAAATTGATTTCCAGCAATAACGGACAGGTTAGCCTATACACTAACCGCTATCCAATCGTAACTGCAATCGTCCTCAGACTCAGGTTGCGACGTTCCTTCGAGTTTGAATGAAATGGATTCGAGTGAAACTGTTTTCGTTCGATCAACATCGATAGTGTACATGCAGTTTAAGTTGTGTGGATAGGACAACGGGAATCTTGGAGAGGTAATGTTACCAGTTGGACCAGTGAAAAATGTAACGCCACAGTCCTTATCTGAAAAAACCATACCATAGCATACCATCTGATCTCTGAAAAACCATAGCCTACCATAGCATATACCATCTGCTGATCGACGTCTCAGCAACTACAACTCTTACCATCGAAATCGCTAGCACCGACAAAGGCAATAACAAACAATAGCGACGTTTATTGGTTTTTACCAGCACCAAACACAGGTTCAAGAGATTTTGTTTCAATCCGTCATAAATTATCTTGAAAATCATGTGGTTCTACTAACTAGGCCTAGGGCCTACTGTTGGTCGTTTTAGAACGAAATTAATAATAGTCCAACTCTCTTGCATAAGCATGATTCTGTTCACAGAGAAGATAGGCCCTACTCAAATTTTACCAATCATTCCAGACTAAGTAACGGTGAAATCACCAAAGAATGAAGACTCTAAGCCACTATTGAAGGGACATGAAGCTAAGACACCCAGTGTCGTGACATTAATTTTCTTCTGAAATCTTCAAAAACCATTTATAATACACACGACAATGGTGCGTTTTTCAGTTCATACCAAAGACGTCAGTTGTATAAGGAATGCCACGATCCTCTCGGTAGTTGTAGTCAGATGAGCGAATAGATATCGTCACCAACCGACATCCGGGGAAATCCTTAAAGTTCGTTTCGAAACCAAGGTCCCTATATGAGTGGCGACAGTATGTTCTGTTTGTCACCGGAGTTGGTTCTGGTTCACCATAATGACCATAGTCGTAATCATCATCATAATGACTACGACGGTGAATAATATTACCATCCGATATGCAGCCGACCTATGCATTGAAAGAATACCTTGCATATGTAAATAGGCTACTAACGCATGCTTGTATGTGTAGTGCAGTGAAGCGAAAAAGCGAGGTTGGAGGTAGAGTTGAGGAAAGAACAGAGGGAATGAAGGGCGGATGAAAGGAAGGATGAAAGTAAGGATAAAAGGAAGGGGGATAATGGTAAAAAAAATCATATGTAGCGGATGACATCCGACATAAACGCTGAATATAGGTCACTTGGAAGCTGGACTGAATTTTACGGCTAGTAAAAATAGACTAGAAGAATGTTGAAATTTGATATATTATCCTGGACAGGGAGCTAGCACAGTCCTATGTCCAATGACAGATGATGGTCTCTGGATGTTCTAACAGTACCTCAGCTCATCGACCTCTTTTCTTCAATCACGACAGATCTTCTTGACAAAATGCTACCTCCACGCAAGGTCAAGACCTGCCACTGTCCACTGAGCGCCGTTATCGCAAATCCAAAAATCTCAGTGATCGGTTGCTATGGATGAAGCAACTTCGATCCCTTCACAAGCTGCACGATCACAAAGAGGTCGCCTACCTGGAGAACCTTGTCTCGCGTAATAAAAACAACCCACGACGTCTCTGATCTGCCTTTTCTGAGTTTCTTGGTCGGCAGTTACTGTAGTTGTTAAAATCCCATTATGACCATCGGCCACGTGGTCAAGTGACGTCATAGTGACATCATGAATCACCGTTCAATATAATTTTGCAATCAGGTCATGGAAAATTACTTCTTATTGGTCAGAACCATAGCTCGAGGGTACGCGTACCCTAAAATAGAATACGTTGAAATACGTACGTACCTTTCAAAAAATAGAATACGCGTATGGTACGTACGGTACCATACACGAAACTTTTATTCATGGTTTACTCGGCGACCCATAGCCTACATGTACGTATAATCTAACGTCAACTGTAGGCCTATATGCGTCATTGAAACCGGTACTTCCGGTAGCGTAGCAGTAAATTTAATTTGATAAATTCTTCGGTTATAATTAATTTAATGCACGAGAGCTAAGTACACGTCACTGGTTTGCAAATAGCTGTAACTCGAAAGTTGCAGTAGGCCTACGTCTGTATAGCCTACGCATCAGTCAGCGATTCAGCGATGCCCAGAGAACATGGGAAGGAATGAACGCACGTGAAAGTTTTGAAAAATGCGAAAAAGAATTCTTTGATTGAATACAATTTTTTCGACAAACAGTTCTGGTTTGGATCAGGCAATCGCATAAGAACACACCTTTGAAGTGCTGCAGCAGAACTGAGCCGACTGACTGACATTAGTGCATTAAGTGCAATGTATGCTAGATAAACGTAGGCCTACAATATAGCATTACAGCAATTTACTATGCCCTATGCTGGGTTGTGATTATTTGCTTAAATTAAATTGTACATTCTTATAATGAGTAATGACGTGGTTAACGTATTTTATTTATTGGTACGTACCCTAAAATAGGGTACGTTAAAATACGTACGTACCTTTCAAAAAATAGAATACGTATGGTACGTACCCTCGAGCTTTGGTCAGAACAGTGCAGGCGCTATGTCTTATAATAGTTCGTTATAGGCCTACTGCGAGCAACCGGTCAATTGAGGTTTTTACGTGCAGTTCTACACAAAATGTGCAGCAGTTGTAGTCTAAATGAATTTGTGCAGTTTTGCAGTCATTCTCTGCAGTGAAAATCATTGAAAAATGGTAACTGCAGCCGGTTCACACGGAAGAACGAAATGGAGCGAAGGACATGTGCAGTGAAAAAAAGAGGAAGGCGAAATGAAATTTTGTTAGGTGGATGACTGAAAAAGATCATCAGATATTTTCGCAGCCGACTTGCGACATTTTCTGGGAAAAGTTTAATATGGGCTACGACTAAAAGTTGCGGAAGATTTTCCTGGAAAAAAATGCTGGTTTTGCAGTTATAAAAATTCTTTAAAAGCCCTGGAGGTTAGTGATAACTCAAGACCTGAGCACATTTTGTTCCGTGACTGGAATTAGGCTATAGCTCGCAGTCGATCGAGTCGCCGAGACGTCAGCGAGTCGACGAAGTCGATCGACGACCGAGCCAAGTCGATCGTAGTAGGCTACATGACTCGATCGACTGCGCGGTATAACTGTAGTAACTTCAATAGGGATCCGAGGTCCGCCTGCTGAAACGGCATTCTCACACGAGGCAGGGTCTTTGGGTGATCCACCGCTTTGACCTGATATAATAGACGGTGCAAATTGTCATAATTAGGCCTAATTACGTTTGTTTATAAATATCAGTCTATAAGGCCACATGGCATACCCATCCCCAGCGAGGGACTAATAATTCAAGCCGGAATTAAGGAAAGAAGATATCAATTTATTATATATCAGTATTAGATATCTCATGGAGGCGTCGAATAAGTCACCGGAATGAATTTACTTATTAAGTAGATCACTATTCGCATACCGTGATATTATCTCTGCTGCAAATTGAGAACGAATCCAAAAGCTGTGTTACTCGCAAAGTCAAGATGTCGAGCTGAATTCTGACTCCGTGATCTGCCGAGATTGTGTAGATACAGTTGACTCTTGCCGAATAATCTGTTGGATTTGTTGGTAATCGGATAACTCCAGAAGAATTGGCAAACACGGTTTCACCACATTCAAGATCTGAAAAGAAACACAATGAAAACCTGAAATATTACGCTCAAATGAATTTTTTAATGACTACACTAAGGTACACTACACTACACTAAAGCTTGAGATATTATGGAACGTTTGGAATTTTCAATAACATTCGATAACCAAGAAAAGAAACATTATTCAATACAAAAAGCAAGGACCTATTAATTTTGTTGAGGAAAGCAGAAAGTTGTTTTGTTTGTAGTTTCTTGATTTTCTTCATTTGGGGGCTTTTTCGGTCGATTCTGTCAGCACATATCTGCGCTCGTAGGGACGGTCAGACACGCGTAAGCTAGCTGAATTTTTATATTAATTTGTAATTGTATAATGTATAGTTTAAACTTTAAACAGATTTTGTGCGGTGTCTGAAATCGAATCATATAAAATGGTGCAATGAATCGATAACTTTTTAGAATTTGTTCCAAAGCAAAATTCTTGGATTTAAATGATCATTGCAATTGAAAAAATGACATACAAAATTTAAAAAAACACGTAGCTACTATAAGGCCTACACATGCATTCATGCTATATGCATGACGTTTTCCACTGGCTCCCACTCAAGCAGCGAATTGAGTATAGGATATCTAGCCTACTCTAGTACGGCGCTGCATGCTAGGCCTTGCTCCTGCCTACATGTATCTTTGTGAGGTCTGCTACAGTAGCCCTACTCTTAGTTCTCACCATTCTCGCTCCCTTCGTTCGACTGAAAAAAGACTGCTTTCAGTTCCTTTTGCTCGTATTTCCAGTTCCTTTTGCTCGCATTTCCTGTATGCAGAACCGTGCTTTTTCGGTGGTAGGACCCTCAACCTGGAATGGTCTTCCACTGACCCTCCTATTATTATTACTATGATTATAATAATAATAATAATAATTATTATCATTATTATTATTATTATTATTATTAGGCCTATTATTATTACTATTATTCTAATAAAAAATAATAATAATAAATAATAAAATTATTATTATTATTATTATAGACTAATCATAGTAATAACAATAATAATAATAAAATAATAATAATTGTTATTACTGTAATTACTATTATTATCATTATTAGCCTACTAGTGGTTGCAATAGTTGCTGCTGAAGCACAGAAGATTAGCTATAAATATTATTATAGGCCTAGGTCGCAATCGTGAATTGAAATATTGACTGTGGGAGTCTGGGGTCGTTGATGAACTCGCAGCTTTAGCATTTTTCATTAAGGTTGGCTTAGTGGCTATCGATGCAATGTTGCCCTATCAACTGAATATCATTGTCAGTTGTGATAATTATGAATTCTAATAATATGATTTCCATGATGAAAAAGGTGCCATATCTGAAGTAGCTATGCATAATTAAGTTTAAAGATAAAATAATTCTTACCCTGGATATTAGGCCTATCCTCGGAGTGTCCAAACTCTGTCAGCAGAAATAAAAAAAGTACTAACTGATGAGAGCGTGCAACTCTAAATAAAGAGGAATTACCTTTAAGTAGGCCTACACACTACTACACAGTATTCGGGATACTTTTATGCGATGCATATTGTGCACATTGTACAGCATTATGGATTATGGAATTTAACAAAACGTTTATAAAGAACCTTTGAAGAAGATGTAAGAAAAGCTGCGTGTAGGCAATGTACATGTATCTCTTCCGAACAAGCTTGAGTTTATGGGAAGAGGAGATTGATGGTATTCTCAGCCGAATCACTTGTTAAGTAGAAGAAAACTATTCTAATAGGAAGATCCAACGCACAGGAAAGCTAAAGTAAGCTTACTCTATAAAATGTGGTGAAAAAAGTGTTATAGCCTACTTAACCAGAGTAACCGAGCAAAGCCGTAGCTAGGGGGTCGTTTTGAGTGTCTGAGCACCCACCCCCATATGAAAATATATAAAAATGAACTGAAGCATTTACTGTAATTATAGCACTGGATGCAAAACTAGTGTGCAATATATTGGCCGTCCAGAACCCGCTAATTGAGAATTCAAGATGCTTCTCCAAACCCTTAGTCAGTTGATTCGGATGCTTGTAGGCTTGCTGACGATCGAGTAAACATCCCCGATATAAAATCGTGGTTATGGTCTTGACATGTAACTGATTCCTCTATTACGCTCTCCATGATGGTACTTTTCAAATCGGGGATTTGAATAAATATTCGTCAGGCCGGTTGTGAAGGCAATAAGATGGCCCTTGCTGGTGAGATATTATTTTTGCAGTGACTGTTTTATTTGCACAAACTATGCAACTGTAAACTAAAGTTTTGCGTTTATTGCTGTTGGACTCACTCACCGACGTTCAACTAAGGGTTTCCTCTAAGACTATTAGATAGGTCTAGCCTACATCGAGGGAAATAACCGTACTTCACTATCAGTTACTTATCGCCATCAAATGGGTAGATGGCAGGGCTGTACTGGTAAATTTTGAGGTGAGTACACTACAAGCTGACCGAGAGAAAAACCTTTTTTGGGGCCCCGAAATTTCTGACGACCTTTTTTTAGTCATCCGGCCAAAATCTTCGCAAAGTTTCCTCAATTTTTCCGTCCGATGACTTTTTAGTCATCCGGCCAAAATCTTTGGGAATTTTTCTCGAGTTTGTCGTCCGAAAAGCTGATGGCCTTTTAAGCCAGTCGCTTCGAAATACGCCTGCAACCTGATTTGCTAGCGTGTACCCGTGTAGGCCTACCCTGCCTTTTACAAGCATATAGCCTACTCTGGTTTTCGGGAGGTAAGTAGCCTATGCGATACTGTTCTTCCCGGAGTTCAGCAGCCTATACGCTGTACACTCGCGTATTCCCTCGTGTGCAGCCTTGGTAGATGGGCATGTCGTCCGAAAAGCTGATGGCCTTTTAAGCCAGTCGCTTCGAGGGGGTTCAATAAATACATACTGGTGATAACGGAAAGAGAATTCAGAATGACACACGTATAATAGTGTAGTTGATGGAAAATCCTCCTCTGTTAATGTTAATATCGGTCACGAACTTCAGCTCAACAACTGGACAGTTGGAGAAGCGTAAGAAAGTCCTCGGAATTGTTGCGCCACAATATCGTTGTCTGGAATCCCGATTCTCGTTATTCGTTTCGTTGCACGTTATCTGCGCATAATTAGCAAATTATGGAAAAGTGTAAAAATGGTTGATTAGTAAATGGAACACTCTAGCTTCTGGAGAACAGTAATAAGCTATTAAGCAGACTTAAGGCGCAAGTATGAAAATGTAAATCTTTTATGAAGTTCACTGGTGGCGCTTGATACTTAAACTGCTGAAAATAACTAATTTATTTACTAAGAAATAATGCAAGCCAACTTTTTAAATAGGCCTATTTATTTAGATAACTTTTAAATAGACCTCCGTGAGGCTAAATTCTAAAATATAGGGCCTAAGACTTTTTGAATAGGCCCATAGGGCCCAAGTGAGGCCACATTCTCAAATATCGGTCCTAAGACTTAGAGTAACCTAACTGCTTTACAAATGAATATAAATTCCTAACCAGTCAACATAGATTATTTACAAATGAAGGTAATGTTAAGAAACGAAGCTGATCACCTTCATGAATAAGAGATTTAATAGGATTAATATTGAATATCTCAGAAACACAAACTAGCCATTATGCTCTCCTTGTCCGGAAGTTAAGTCAAGAAGTAAGGAACAAGAACATCCGACTACACAACTTTAGAGTAACATAGTCGTTATACTATAGCGCTACTTGTAAAGTTCAACAGGTAATCTGTAATAAAACAATTGCGCATTGCCAATGTGTAAATTTAGGTTAAATCTGCAAAGGTCCTCAAACCAGGGAGATCAGCTGCAGCGCTAAACGCAAATAACAGTTGTCAGAACCAGATCGCAACAGCAACTGAGTTCTTTGAGAATCCGGGTCAGGTTAATTAATAAGCTTACAGTTGGTGGTCTAGAACTGCAAATGAGTAAGCTTACACAAGCATGGCTCTTGCCGCGTCTTGTGGTCCTGCGAACCTCAGTAGCCTAACTGTTGAATAAAGTCTGTGTTTATGTAGGCTAATATTCAAAGCGATTTCGCATGATATAAGCAACATTGCCGTTTGCAAAAACTAGTTCGGTACAAAGAACCTGACGATTAGAATGACTTGTCATAGGTCCAATGTATCAACAGTTTCAACTTTTAAATCACCTGAGTGTAACAAACGTTAGCATCAGCTAACCATTTTCCTGGTGGCATTGTTTCTGGCCTACTATAGTCGCAGTTCCTACCCATATTTACCCAGTAGACCCTAACAATTATAGGCCTAGAGTATTTCTTACGCATTAGCCACTAGGCCTAATCACAGTACTTTCCCACGATTTACCTAAATCTTGGACTCACCAGTAATTAGAAGACATTTCCAATACGCATCAGTACCGGTAGCCACTACTAATCTTGCCAGTCAACAGAACTACATTCAATTACATGCAAATCTTGCTGATCATTAGTCAGTGGTCACTACTGTTTACTCACCATTAGCCAGTCGTTTTCGCAGATGCCATCAGAGCTCGACGACTCTAATTCGAAGTAGAGAAACTTGAGTAGAGCAGAGTTATTGCGACCAACATCGATGGAATATGTGCAGTCGATGTCGTCTGGATACGGAAGAGGAAAGTTTGGAGATGTAACGACGCCCTCGCTCCCAGAGAATGAAGTGCTGCCACATTCTACATTGGATGCATTGCGTAATTTATACGTTATACGACATCAGATTTACCCGAGTACAAATAATTCATCGCCAGATCATTTTTGACTGGCGTAGTCAGAATATTTTTGCTGTTTTATCTTCCAAATGGGGCGCAAACTAAAATTATTAGCCTATTGCAAACATTGGCCGACGATTTGATATTCGAGTTGTTGTCGGAACCTAAAGCCATGGGTATAGATGAAAATGGAAATATAGACGCAAATATAGGGCTGTTTTAATTAAGTTGTTTTAGGAGAAACGTTAAAGACATGATTCTGAGTGTAGATGTACAAAATGTAGGCTATATGTAAGCCCATGCTGAGAAGTTCCAGGTGATTGGAGATGTCAATTTGGCTGACTTTTTAACTCATTGGACCAGGGTCGCGGGCAATAATTATTACCGTATCTCACAAATCTTGTTTTTAGCCTTTTATAACCGATAGACACAGATAGTGACAGACAGAAATACAGACAGGAATGCAGACAGAGATAGGCCTATACAGAGAAAGATACCGACAGATAAGACTCTTAGCGATGGAAGGGAGACAGAGACAGAGACAGAGAGAGGGCGAGAGAGAGAGAGAGAGAGAGAGAGAGAGAGAGAGAGAGAGAGAGAGAGAGAGAGAGAGAGAGAGAGAGAGAGAAAAGGAAGAGAGGTAGAGATAGAAGCTGCTCTTATTGGCATCTATTTTCTATTTTTGGTTATTGACAAAAAATAATGATACTAGAGATACCAATGTGCAATTCGAAACCTTTGTGAAATATTTTTAAATTTTCTGTATTGCATGTTTCAGCTGTTACTAAAGCCACGTGACATGTAGGCCTGCCTCTCCTGCAACAAGAATTATATAGATCTGCGGGCGCCCTTGCTATCACTTTTCACCTCCTCCTCTCTTACTCTCCCATGTCTCTGTCTCTGTCTCTGTCGCTGTCTGTCTGTCTGCCTGACTCTCTGTTTCTGTATGTCTGTCCGTCTCTTTCTCTCCATATCAGCCTATGTCTCTTCTTTCTCTGTCTCTGACTCTATCGATCTCTCTATAATATGTATTTCTCTCTATTTCTCTGTCTCTGTCTCCGTCTTTGTCTCTGTCTCTGTCTCTGTCTCTGTCTCTCTGTCTCTCTGACTGTCTCTGTCTCTGTCTCTGTCTCTCCGTCTCTGTCTCTGTCTCTGTCTCTCTCTGTCTCTCTGTCTCTCTGTCTCTCTCTCTCTCTCTCTCTCTCTCTCTCTCTCTCTCTCTCTCTCTCTCTCTCTCTCTATATATATATATATATATATATATATATATATATATATATATACCGGGTGGCGCATAAAAAACGTCCCCAAACTTTGTTAATCTGGCAAAGATCTAATTTCAGAGATATCAAATATTAATTCACACCAAATTGTTAAGCAATCCATTTCTGTGCACACATGTCAAATTTCAAGAGAGTACGTTTATTATATCACACTCTGCGGCTAGGTTATAACGTCGTACCTGTTAAAATATTTTGCACAAACCTACGTCATTAAAAACGTTCCCAAACGTTGTTAACCTGGCAGGCTGGCAATTAAACAATTTTAAAGATAAACTAAATCATAGTACATCAAACTAATCATAATTCATATTTGTACAACACAGCCAAATTTTAGCTAAAAATACTCAACCGTTTGAGAGAAATTGTTGTTAGAACTGTATGACCCATGGCCAAATTTTTGCACAGTTGTTTAATGATGATGTTTTACGCGAGCAAATGTTTGATTGATCCTCCGCTTTCTCTTGTAACGACCATTAAACGCTATTTCCACTGTCCTGTTGACTTCTGTAGGCCTATTTGTGTGTCGTCTAATAGAGACCATTAATTTTTTTACTTCAATGACCTGCTTAAGTTCGTCAGCATTAATTTTAGAAAAATTTTTCTGCGACCAGCATACACATTACACAAGCTCCTTTGGGGCGCTCCGTGCATAGTAGACCATAGGATTTAGATCGGGAGAGTTTGGAGGCCAGGCATCACTGTGGATAAAATCAGGGATGTTTGCTTGAAGAAATTGCTGATCCAATCTGCAACGATGTGAAGGAGCACTGTCTTGTTGAAAGATATAGGCCCAATTGTCATCAGGATTGAGTCTACGTACTAGGCCTATACGAAGTTCGGGAATGAGCTTATCGCGTAACAAGCCAATGTAATAGGCCTACTCTCCATTGACTTTGGTTTTCCGAGGATCAATGACGATGATGTGTGTTTTACCGTGCATCGAAACTCCAGCAGATGCCATTAAATTTGTTTAGAGAAACGACTAGTCTCATGATAAAGTTTTACTGGCGCAATTGAAGACTTTCGTTCGCGGCAAAATAAATGACGTAGTTTTGTGCAAAATATTTTAACAGGTACGACGTTATAACATTGCTGCAGAGTGTGATATAATAAACATACTCTCTTGAAATTTGACATGTGTGCACAGAAATGATTGCTTAACATTTTGGTGTAAATTAATATTAGATATCTCTGAAATTAGATCTTTGCCAGATTAACAAAGTTTGGGGACGTTTTTTATGCGCCACCCGGTATATATATATATATATATATATATGTGTGTGTGTGTGTGTGTGTGTGTGTGTGTGGGTGTGTGTGTCTGTCTGTATGTCTCTCTCTCTGTGGCATTTTCAACTATGCGAAAGTTTCGCGTTTCTGTCAGTCTGTTACTCGCAGTCTCCATTCTGTTTTATTTGCAACTACATGTAGGCCTACACGCTGCACTGGACACAGTAATTATAAGTAAGTAAAGACATTCCAGGGCCGAAGGCCCGTTGGTGAGGCGCTCATCTCCTTTTCTAGGCCCTTGACCGACAATGGACGAATCCCAAGGTCCTGGACACGGGGCTAATGATTTTCCAGGACTTGCCGTTTACTTCCCAGCTTACTCTGGTACCAAACTATAATACTGCTTGGTGACAGAGGCACGTGTGCGTAAACAACTTGCCCAAGGTCGTTACCCGGATTCGAACCGCAACCGCCCGCTTCGTGAGCGAGCGCGTTACCGCTCAGCCACCAGGTGGCATGACTGAAAAGAGTAGTGCACTGAAAACAGCAGTGCACTGGAAACAGTAGTGCACTGGAAACAGTAGTGCACTGGAAACAGTAGTGCACTGGATACAGTAGCCTAGTGCAGTGAAAACAGCTGTGCTACTATTTGGGGAAATTCTGGTGGAATTATTATCGTTCACTTTCCAAATAATTATTGTAGAAGTCGCTTCACATGGTTTGAATCGATTCCATTACCATTCGATTGGAAAAATCGCCCAACAAATTGGTTACATGTAAGGCCATTGCACGTAGTATACCTCTAACCGTCTGAGTTGGATGCGACTTGGTGCATCACGAAGACTGACGATAATAAAATTATCGTCAACTGAAGCAACAGCGTCAACATCATCGTTGACTGTGTCTTTGCTGCAACTTATCCGAAATTTAATTTTCCGATTATTGTGAATTAGCGATTTAAACAACTCTCCCTTATTTTAAATTTCTACATTTAGCACCGCTTTTCAGGACCATGTTATATCACGCATGATCTCTGCATAAAAAGAGTTTGGTGTGTAGACGTGCCTCCCATAGGTCCCCTATAGATAATAACAGACCTATGCGCATCCGGAAGCCGACGTACGAATGCTCGAACATGCGCTTCAATTATAATGGCTTTTTGAAGCGTTCTCGTTGACGTAAGCTAGAGTAATTGAGCTACATACAATTATCGTGTAAAAACGCCATTGGTTGACTAGTCGCTGGCTTAGAAATCACGTGGATCGTCAGTTTAGTTATTAGTTGGGGGGCTGCTCAATTCTTTCCGAGTAAAACGAAGAGTCTGAATGTTTATTATTCGCTATGATAAGACAAGACTTAGTGTCGTATAATTTTATATCATCAGAGGTAATTGAACATTGAGTCAGTAAACGCTTCATAATCTTACTACATGTAGATAAACAATCGACTGCAATAATTAATTATACAGTTGCAACGATAAATGCACGAATAATGACGGACCGCGTGAGCAACTGGGCATAGGTCCACATTACAAAACAAGCAAAATTATTAATGATGATCGTATTAACTTGCGCCAGGATGTTAGACGAACTTTACAAAGAAATCGACCATGGTTTCCATATTGTTTGGTAAAAACGCCTTTAAAAGGTCCTCTGCAGGGACGTAGGTAGACATAAATTCAAGCGGAGGTCACTCCGGGAGACTGCCATTATTCAAGCATGACAGAAGAAGAAGAAAAAGAAGAAGAAGATGATGATGATTAAGAAGAAGAAGAAAAAGAAGAAGAAGATGATGATGATTAAGAAGAAAAAGAAAAAGAAGAAGAAGATGATGACGATTAAGAAGAAGAAGAAAAAGAAGAAGA
Organism: Lumbricus rubellus; assembly: GCA_945859605.1. NCBI lineage: Eukaryota > Metazoa > Annelida > Clitellata > Crassiclitellata > Lumbricidae > Lumbricus > Lumbricus rubellus. The sequence goes on from OX243816.1 coordinate 47,797,866, forward strand.
AAAAGAAGAAGAAGAAGAAGAAGAAGAAGAAGAAGAAGAAGAAGAAGAAGAAGAAGAAGAAAAAGAAGAAGAAGATGATGATGATTAAGAAGAAGAAGAAAAAGAAGAAGAAGAAGAAGAAGAAGAAGTTAAGAAGAAGAAGAAGAAGAAGAAGAAGAAGAAGAAGTTAAGAAGAAGAAGAAGAAGAAGAAGTTAAGAAGAAGAAGAAGAAGAAGAAGAAGAAGAAGAAGAAGTTAAGAAGAAGAATAAGAAGAAGAAGTTAAGAAGAAGAAGAAGAAGAAGAAGAAGAAGAAGAAGAAGAAGATGATGATGATGATGATGATTAAGATGAAGAAGAAGTTAAGAAGAAGAAGATGAAGATGATGATGATTAAGAAGAAGAAGAAGAAGAAGAAGAAGAAGAAGAAGATGATGATGATTAAGAAGAAGAAGAAGAAGAAGAAGAAGAAGAAGAAGAAGAAGAAGACGAAGAAGAAGACCCTTAAGCTAGCCTTGACTGAGGCAGCCATGAGTATGAAGTGTTAGCCACATGATTTACTTTACCTCAGCATAGAAGAGCTGGTGGCTCCCTCTCCATCGCATCGTCCCTCAGACAGTGTACGGTCGGTGTACTCATCATAACTGAGTTGGCTATGGGTGGTGGTGGTGGTGGTGGTGGTGGTGGTGGTGGTGGTGGTGGTGGTGGTGGTGGTGGTGGTGGTGGTGGTGGTGGTGGTGGTGGTGGTGGTGGTGGTGGTGGTGGTGGTGGTAAGGCGGAAATGTCGACACAAAATTAATGTCTGCATTGGTGGAATGTTGAACCGCTGACCTATCTGCTGGCAGATAACCACTACGTAACAGTGCACTGGCGTCTCCGAGTAGAGACCATGAACGGACGCCTTGTAAATTCAAATTTATCGATTTATTTATTTATTTATTTATTGACCAGACCATCGTCAAAATCCAAAAATCCTGGTCTTTGGAAAGTTCATAAAAAAACAAAGTGGAGGCAGCTGAATTCCCTACGCCTACAATCCCTCCATGAATGAATGAATGAGTAGGCCTACTGTCGCATATATTCATGCTTGTACAATATACATTTTTATCCACTTGCATACCTGCTCAGTCCAGGCACATAGGCCCACACACATATTATTTTATTGCCATGAATAGGTCTACACGTTGACAAGCATGGATAAAAACATAGGCCTAGCCATACAGTTCCAAAACTCGTGATGCTGTTCACCTAGAGATTTTTTTGACCACCCTGTGTAGTGTGTAAGTTAGATTTTTACGGCGTCTAGTTATTGTGATCATAAAAAAAGTTTACGACTCTACCATGTACACTTTCAGGCAAACATACGAGAAAAAGCTGTCATGCATCTGTTGATCTTTGACCCAAAACGTTTGACATTATGCACCCTGTGTTAAACGCTAGTGTTGCCCATCCCATGGCATTGAAGTTTTTTGGGAAGCTGTATTAACATGTCAAATGAAGCTGGTTCCTCATGTACGCTGTCAGCTGTCGCTTTTGTATTTTCACATCCGGAGTAATCACACTGCTAGCCTACTGCGTAGCTTGGGTAGCAGCTGTAAACACCGAGATATCTATGTATTTGGTACAGTTGCCTACCTTGGGGTTTTTATAAATAATAAATAAAATCACTATTGTTTTATTTTCATCATATTACTTCTCTCGGGAAAATGAAATATTAGGCCTATTTTAATTTTGATTTCTGATAGTGGTAGAAATTTACTACTAGAGTGACTAAACTGTGGCAATAGGAGTAGCGTACAGTTTGATGCAAATGGATGGAGAAAGCAGACCGGATGCTCGATGCACTATTCCCACATTAATTTTATAAAAAAAATTGCAGCTGTAACAATAATATGCACGTTGCATGTCATTATATACAATAATCATGTCCGTCGATAAAAGCCCGAGGAATTGAGTGAAATTGACCTGTGTGATTTGAATAGCGTTGATACTGAGTCTGATGTGGCAGTTAGTGGGCTGAAATTTTCTATGAATTTTCTTTAAAAAAGTCTAAGTCTTTACGACGATCACATTCGTTTTAAAACTTATAGCAATGGCATTTTCTTAACTGATTTCTCTGAGGTGCAGAAGTGTTCAAAAAGTATTTCAAAAAGCGATTTAGCTTGAAGCATTAGATCCATGGTCACAGATAAGTGTTGGTAGAGTAATGTAGTTTTTCGGTGGTCTCCATGTGGCCTACCTAAGGAAGGCTATGCCTACTAAAGCAACCTTATCCATGCTGCATTGCTGCTATTAATTTTTTTTAACAGTTTAACAGTTTCATGATACTGCATAATTATTATGTGTAAGCACTAAGCAAGTATATTATGGCCTAATTGTCCATGACGTTGGTCTGTGTACATAGCAAAGGCGATCAGTTTCATTAGAAATTGTCCCATCTTAGTATAATATTATTATTATAATTATCGTTAAACGTTTCTGTCGAGCTCACAGGTCACTCCCACGCCTGTCTGGAGAGACAAGCTTAGACGCCCACTGCAGCTGTGCATGCTCATTGCTCATGGTGCTATAAATTAACTTTTTAGTGTAGTAGCTTAACTTGAATCGTGACTTCAGTTTGATTAGTCAGCATGACAGAATCGCATGGTCGTGTACACTGGTGCTTTATGGACATATTATAGACCTACATGTAGCCTACATATAATAAGCGCCTTCGTGAGGTTATTATAAGACGCTATATAAATGTTTATATATATAGGACTACATACATACATACATACATACATACATACATACATACATACATACATAATAGGAGAAATTGTGTTAGGATTGGCGCTCTAAGTTTAACGATGTCACAGACAAAATAATTGATGACATCAGCTACGCCCAATTTCACTAAGATAAATTGCGTTAGAAATGGGGTAAGTTTGACAACGTCAAAAGCTTAATGAAGTCAGCTACATGCAATTAACGCGAAGTTCCGCCATCTAAGCAAACCTAAAGCTGGCGCAATTAGGCACAATTTATCTTCAATTATTTTTTTTATTACTTTCAACGAAATCGTGATCTCCAAATTTCTAGAGCGCCACTCGAAAGCCAAGGGCAGGGCACCGGCTTATTTACGAGCGTTGTGTCAAGTCAGAACGGTTGTAGTCTGAAGATGGTCGTAGTCCGGACGAAAGCCTAGTTGTCATCTATGACGGACTTCACACCACACTGCATTTTATACTCTGAAGATCAACCAAACACACATGAGATTAACGTTGATAAGTCTGAATGTTTTATTTGCTGATTCTAGCAAAAATTAATGCATTGCAGATCAATCAATCATTTTATATAATCATAAATATAACAAGATACAGAGGGCCTAATTACTATGTTTATCAAATGAATGACTAAAGTAAATAAATGTAGGTTAATATAAGCTTAACTTGTTATGTCCAATAAAAATTTGGAATCAACGTTCAGCCGTCGGAGATGAAATTGTTCTGAAGTAGCGGTTGTCAACATTCTCCAACAGGGTTGTATTCCCATCAAAATTGCATCCTATTGACGAGCATACGGGCGGCTGCATTCAGCGAAAGGTCAGGTCGTGATAAACTCCTCTATTACGTTTTTGATTCTCAGAATAATGTTTTGGTCGTAATTAACGCACTTGTTTGTTTAACCTCGTAGCTCTGCTGATGGTAGGCTACATTTTAATATCATTCTGTAGCCTAAATAAGATACATGGCGTATGTCTTTGTATATAATTATGCGTGCATAATATTCATTACGTAGGCTACATGTACATGTATGAGATTGTGTAGGCCTAGTCTACATGTATCTACATGTATGGGCGGATTTATGTTCAGTTCCATGCCTGCACAATTATATATATATATAATATATATATATAGCCTATATATTTTCATTCATTTAAATTTCTTGTTTGGAAGTTGATTGCTAAGTAGGCCAGCTAACTAACAACTTCCATCTTGTCAGTGTCTAATACAGATTTCGCATAGGTTTATAAACAATCGGCGATAAGGTCAAATATCAGAAGGATCATTACAATAATAACTGACGAATTATTTAAAAATGTCCGATTATAATGTCCGATTAATAATGTGTGTGTGTATAGGCTATAATACGATTCTCATTTCGGTGTGATCTTGCGCGCGTTACAAGTTTATTTAACAGTCATTATCGCCTGTCGTAAGACAACAGATTCATGAAAAAATTATTATTGATCAATAAAAACGAATATTATAATTATATAATACATACAACGACTAAAGTTTATAATTCTCGATAACAGTTCTCAAAAGTTAGAGTACCAGCTATTAAAACGAGCGATTTCAAAGGAATATGGTTTGTAGGAACAAGAAAAGTGGATATTTGGGGGGGGGGTGGTAGTCGGAGCCTTCATCAGACGTTGTAGCAGTATTTGAAGGCCGAGGATTTGGTGAATAAATCAGGATGGATGCAGTCGTGTCGACTATACATGTAGATTTCGTTGTGAAAGCGATCGGAGTTGCTATACTGGATTACGATTCCTCATGATCACTGATAGTCATTTGTTTCAACGGAAGATATCTTGACGTATCTTGCTCGTCATTGCGGTGACCTTGAAACAACAATTCTAAAGTTGAAGATCTTATGTTTTCAGATTTTTGGCAATGCAATATACGGGGACATCCATTAATTAAGCTTATGTATGCACGACATGGTTCCTATTCGTTGATACAGAAGCTCGTTACAATAGGCTAGTAACCTACACGTTTCAGATGTTTTGATGCATGATATCCCAGTTGTCATAAACCCTCAAATCAACGAAGTCACTCGTTAAACGAAGCTACCAGTCTGCTCATCATTTCGTTCATGTCATACTTGACCTTTTGTTTTAACCGGGTTTATCAAATTGACGAATCATGCGACGAGTTGCACTCAACTGACAATGTATGAGTAGCAGTGAAAGAAACTAGCGGCCAAACAATTAGAATATTAGACGAACAACTCTTTGTTTAATAGCTGCCTATCTGGTTCGGCTACGTTTCATAACGTCAAACAAACGTCATCATCGAAACTAATATTATGCATAAATCTAAATAGCACCTGCTGTTGAAGAGTCATCCGTCAATTCCAGCGTGTGGCTTTCTTCCTCGTTCGCTTGATGCAGCAGTGTCTGTGATCGAACCTTCTTTCGATGTAGTCTGACAATCAAGAAAGCACCGAGACAAAAGGCTCCAGTTACCACAAGAATCACTGCCAATGAAATTCTGACTAAGTGTCCGGTTTGAGCGGCGCTTGAGCTCATCTGGGTGTCAACAAAAGGCTCACCTGAAAGAAACAGAATTCAGCTATTTTAAGTCTTCGTTATATAGCAATAATAATAATAATGCCACTTGCATTATGCTTACCCGAGGACGTAGAAAGTGCACTGTGCATGGGTTAATAATGTTTATGGCAGTCATATGCTTTTAACTAAGACATGCCACAATTTAAAGTATGCTTTATAAAATCAATACTCAATGAAGCGTCATATAGGTGTTGCGAAAATCGAATTAATATTGATTTCGTTTACACCAGGAAATGTTTCTCTCTGCTGCTGGATACTCAGCCTCAGATTTTGCGCTCAGCCTCAGATTACCGCGTAGGGATCAGATTTCTGATTAAGATGAATAGTCTATTAGGCTATTGATTTAAAAGGAGTGCTTGATTCAGAATAGCATAAACCTACCCTGGGCGCTGATTGTGTATTCGATGCGAAATGTTTTTCCATTGTCCTCAGATTCTTTGTGAAAGTCTACTTGGGTTGCTGCGCAGCTGGGAAAAATTAGGTGTGTGATCGAATTGTGATGGTCGCAGGATCTGTGGTTTACTCTGTGATCCAACTGAGTCTGGCCAGAGATGCATGTGAACTAAACAGCAAAGCAATGCAGATTCAAACGCAAATATAACACAAAGCAAATTATTATTATAATTTTATGAGACGGAAAAGAAAGACAGCTCGGCACGAAGTACAATAATAAAAATTCTTTAGTTATGTTAAGAGTTGTTTGGAGAGTTGCAAAGGAGACACACATAAATAATGCGCTACTCAAACGCATACTTGCATAAGCATGCACTGCATGACATTGTATCCCTATTACTATTGAGAAGTTTCTTATAATTAAAGCACTCTTACAATGTAACATACATGTAGGCCTACTCAGGAGCGCTAGAGTTATTACAGGAGTTGAGTTTAACTGTTCGACAGTAACGCCCATCAAGTCCATCTGTTCTTTTCACCAACTCCATCTGTCGACTGAAAAGCTGAGTCAATAATTATTATCTTGCTTCCGTTCTGAACGTCCATGTAGAAACTAAACACCTTTCTTGTTTTCTCTGGTTCAGGTCTTTTCAGTTTGGATTCCTCTTACATAATGGTCGCTAGATAAAATGACAGTTCCCTGAAGTGATAATTCCGTGGCAGCTTACCAGCAACCAATCACGTTGGCAGTTCCTTTCGACTGAGCTTTGATGACTAATCGACCAAATCTTCAGAGATATCGAACTGGGTTCCGTGGCGTTAATGACATAGTTGCAGTCGAAACTGTCGACATAATCTTTAGTACTCAGTGGGAAGCTAAACACTCCGGATGGAGGACCATAAACAGGAAGGCCGCAAAGAGACTCTGAAAGAAGTAAGGTCATCAGTATGGTCCGCTCCTTATCTAGTCCTATTCTCTACAGTAAGCTTATAGCTTACATCCCGTAGACAAAACTCTACTCAAATGTACTGGTCTCCTGTATGTATGCATGCATGCCACATGAACTTTTCCAGTGCTCAGGGTTCATCGTGGTGTTCCTTTGAAAGGCGGTTGTCTCATTGGCATTATAAGCTAAAACTGATCAAAATTAGTCTAGTAACAAAAAATCCTAGGATTATATCATTAGGCAACGACCGATACGCACGACTAATATTTAAAATAATGCAAGCTATAAGTTAATACACCCACACGGTGCAACGTGCAGTTCTAAAGCAGTTCTGTGCAGTGTTCATTAGAAAGAGGCATGTTCAGCCGGTTAACCAGGGAAGAACTGAATGGAACGAAGGACCTGTGCAGTGAAAAAAGGAAGAAGGCAAAATTTACTGCAAAACTTGGGGCACATTTCTGAAAAATGACTTTAAAAAAGTCATCAGATTTTAGATTTTTCCGCCGCCCACTTTGTGACAAGAAAACCACACTTGAGAAAAACCTTCTGGTTGAGCAGTCCTAAAAATTTCTTTGAAAAACTCTGGTACAACGAGTAGGCCCTAAACGTCTGTGTTGCTGTCTGTCTAACTGCTTGTTATGTTAGTTTATCTGTCCATCTAACTCCAATCAATCTTCCAGTCCTTTCTTTGTCGTGTCATTTTGCATCTTTACGTCTGGCCATATTAAGTCTTTCCATACGTTTGCCTAGTGCCAAGTAGGTCTATAATTTTATAGACCATAATATATCACATAATTATAATATAAGAAGATTGATAGAATTGCATTTTATGACTGGTCCAAATACCTGTGTCTACTACAGTATAACGGACGTCGAATCTTCCTCCGAATACAATCGAATTTCCTTGAAAGTTCAACACAACAACATCGCAACTGCGAAATGTAAATTTAAGTGGCGTCGTTTTTATCCCACAGTATCTTCTGCTCGAAGAAATGTTCGCCTCAATGGAATGATCCGATAAACAGCTTACCTAAGCAAAAATGAGCAACGTTATTACATAGCATTAGCATAAGCATACATACATCTGTCAGAATTTTATTTTTACGTATTTCGTGCATTCATCAATAATGTTTGAGAAATGTTTCAATTAATGATTAGGCCTAACCATATAGGCCTAGACAAAAAAACTCGTGAATTCGAGTGTTTGATAAACTTTATCGGTATTGTACTATCACTTTATTGATTCTGGATAAATGTTGGATAAAGTGTAATCGAATTATCACTCACTGAACTGATGACTCCATCGATCGCTTGTTGATTGATCGATTGATTGATTGATTGATTCGTGCAAGGTTTAAACCTCCAGGGCTGGTGCAAATTGCCATATTAATTTTGTCTGAGATTGCAGTAGGCCTACGATAAATTATTTGCTTGCAGAGCGATAGACTACAACTTACAGTCAACCAGTCATCTTCGCAGCTGTCGCTAAAAGGTGTGTTTGATGTTCCTTCGATGTTGAACGTGAGGAAAGCGAGTGAAATGGTTGTCCTCTGGCCACCAATGATGGAATACAAGCAGTTTAGATGGTGCTTTTGAAGCAGCTGGAACTGTGGTGAGGAAATGAATCCATTTGGGCCAATGAAAGATATATTACCACATTCCGGATCTGACAGAACAAGAACACACAGACTGCATATTTGTTTCTCAGCACAATATCTCCGCTTTTACAGCAACTGAATGAGTGCTATGTACGGATACACATTATTGATTATAATTTCCATTTCACAAATGAAATTAAAACGCAATGTTTCCATGAACATAATTATATCGCACCAAAATGAGCAGGTATTCATATCAATAACAGAATTATTCAACGCTTGTGAATAAGCTGGTGCCCTGCGCTTGGCTTTCGAGTGGCTCTCTAGAAATTTGGAGATTACGATTACGATTACGAAGACCAGTCTGTAGGCTAAGACTTCTATTATACGTTTCTAAAACGCCGCTTCAAGTCAAACTCTAAGGTAGTGATAATCCGAAGTAGGCTGCCCTTAAAAGTAGTTGATTATATTTAGAGGTGATTTTAGATGATAGGCTAGTAGGCCTAATGAGACGCTGATAAATACTGAAAGGTACCATAATCTCTCATCCTATAGCGTATGAGAAATCCCGTTTGGGAGGACATAAAGTCGGTGTCGTAATTCAGTACAACGCTGCGACAAGCGGGAAACCTTATTGCTGGTAGATCCGGGATTTTGCAGAGTTTTCTGTCCGCAAGAGGATGAGGCACCGACGTCCCGTTGAGCATGCAAGATATCTGTTCAAGTCATAAGCCGTTTGTAACCTTAATAATTATAGTATTTAGGCTAATTATGATTGCAAGCCATGCAAGGTGTTTATTTTTATTTAGTTGGTGCCAAAGCAGTTATCGTTTATCAACAGACTCATTGCGCTCAGCTTTAAACTAAAATATTGGAATTAGAAATTTGCTCTTAACTCTTTCCCGCCGGATCGGGTCGCGGGTGACCCGATAAACCCAATAGGTATCGGAACAATTCAGGCGGGAATGAGTTAAGATTGAGGTTAATGGCCTTAATCTAGAGGACTAGTTATTCTAAATAGATTTGTGCAGTTGTAGAAGCACTTCTATACAGTTAAAACTAGCAAAACAATGATCATTGTCCTCCGATTGGAAGTAATTTACCATGGAGGATGGTAAAGAAGAGTTTGTGCAGTTCAAAAAATTAATTTAAAACAGTCCTGGTTTGGATAGCTACTGACTTAACAGTATATTGAGTACAATGGTATTTCAATGAAGATCGCAAGAGAAAATGAAATATGTTTGACTACTAACCGTCAACCAGCCGCTACTACAAGATGCATCCTGGATGTAGAAATGAAGACGTCGTAATTGGATGACAACCGAATTTAAATGGCCGCTATCGATGGTATAGACGCAGTGGAAACGTTTTGGAGAATGCCAATGTATTCGCGTAGATGAGATGGTTCCAGATGAATCGGAGAAAGACGTAATGCCACACAGTTCCTCTGGAAGAGTAAAACGGTTTTAACGTGTCTCGTCTTTTCTAGCATCATTATGTGCTGTATCCTTCACTTCATACAATAATTGTCGTCGTCTTCGTTAAGACTCCACTGACATATCAAGATGAAAATCATCAACGTATTCATGGGGCACGGTGGTGTAATAGTGGGTTCGGGTGCCTTGTAGCCGGGGGGGGGGTGCCAGGTTCGATTCCACCTCAAGCCGCCGCGTAGGGACTTTGAGCGAGTCCTTCACAGGCAATTGCTCGTGAGCTTTGACGTGAAACTCCGATGCATTGTTCGCGCTGAAAGATTGAAGGGGCGCTATAGCAAATCAGAGAAATAAAAAAAATAATAATAAAAAATTAATAAACCAAAAATAAATAAAATAAAGTTAAATAAAATAAAGATAAATAGCCTAAGCCACCACTGCAGCCAGCACAAGCACAATAGGCTACCACCAAAGCCATCCCGTCAGTACACTGACACATCACGGCACACAAATGCCCGTCAGAAGTTCCACCATCACAAAAAATATATAGGCTAATTATATTTAAAGACAAAGCCAATCCAAAGCAGCGTCGGAACTACCGAACCCACCACCATCATCATCATTGCACATGGATACCAAATAAGATAGCCTATGCAGCATTCGTCTTTGGTCGTACCTTGTCCTTGACTTGAAACTGGAATTCGGATCCGTTCTCGGTTGTCGTAATTCGTCGATCGAATGGACATCTTCAGCTGACGACAATCCGCAAAAACCAGTTGTTCATCTGGCTTATAATCCGCTGGTGTTCGGTCGCGACAGAAAACCAAGGTTGTGTTAGGATTCTGTTCCGTCTCCCCTTCTGACACGCAGCCGATCTATAGTGACAGAGTCACAAACAGACATTAAATTAACAAACGTTTAATCTTGTCCATTCGCTTTTCGTCTTAACTTGATTTTTACACAATGCAGTTAATAAAAATAATGTTTTCAGTAGTGTATCTTTATTTACGTTTAATTTCGGTTAAGTTGAATTGGCCTCCACCTTGTGTACCGTCAAGTCTCAACTATTATGTTATTATTATGTAGGCCTATAATAATATCATCGTCGGTTCCCATGTACATTCGACGTATTGGACGTGATCACGACGGCTAGTCACGACCGCAGACAACGAGGATCAAGAGTAGGCTACTCCGCAGAGAAGAGGGTACACAGATTATCGAATGGGGCATCAAAATACATCCAGTGAGATTCTCCTGGACGACGACCAGACCGTGTAGGCTACCGCGGAGGCAGCAGCATTTTATCCCCGTACACAACCGACAAAATGTAGTCCAGGATTATTCCAAACCTGGAGTCATCTGTAAACTCTGTACAGAAAGTAGTTGGTATGGCTATACGTGCGTGCGTGCACCTACTGCTAATGACTCATCTAGTTAATTGCTCATTGTTTTCTTTGCTTAGGTAATTTCTGAACTCGGTTACATTTAGGATTGTTTTGGACTAGCCTATATAGTGCTTTAATGAGGGGCGTAGGCCTAAAACACGCAGTACTGAATGTGTAGATAACAGTAGTAAGCTATCTGAATGTCTGAATAACTAATCAGGTAATTAATATAATAATATTTAATTTGTTCATCTTAAACTTGGATTTAAAAAAAATCCCAACAGACCGTCAGACTTTCGCTGTCACAGTCTTGGAATGACTGTAAGATGTTTGCGGACGGCTCGAAATACATGTCCGTCTTAAGCCAAAAGTAACTGATTTGATTTGTCAAAACGGTATAAGTACAGTTGACTGTCCCCAGATATCTCTTCGTGTTGACTGGTAAGTAGATGAATTGAAAAGAATCGGTGAACAGAGTTGCCCCACAGTCGAGCTCTAGAATGGCACCAACATACTTCAGTGTTTTAACATGCTGGTTAATTTTCTCATGGCTTTATTTTCAGCAATTACGTCTTTCAATTTGAACAACTAAACTGATTCATGGTTAACCCAATGAGTTGAGAATTTTGATTGCATGTTTACTAAATGTAAATACCCTACATTTTGTATGTTTGCACAATTAGGCCTATGTCTAACCATACAACCATTTATACTATAATGGTGGAATGTGAAATGCAATTGAATAGTAGGCTCTAAGCTGGTGCAACTATAGGCGTCAGAGTTTTCAAAACTTTAGCTTAACTGGCAACGTTCAATTGTGCACACCAAAGATAACATTTTCACTTTGAGTTTTTCACTTTTGTTACTGATTGAGAAGGCGATGATATAAACTAAATAATAGTTTTGATAGCGAAAACGTCTATGCAATAACTGAAAGTTTAAATCATTCAGTTACTGTAGTCTTCCAGTTGATTCCTTGTGAATTAACAATCTCTTCAAAGTACCAAATCAATAATTACCGAAGTTATCGTCCGTGGAATTTGAATACTCTAGAAACACAAACAGAACGTAGCCTACACAGCATGTTTAACTAAAGTTACGCCTATTAGGCTATAGGTAGGCCTAGACAATTATTGTAGACAAAATATGTCACGTTCAACTTCTATTCATAAAATTAGCAAACGTTGATATATTTTCCTCATTTTCAGATGGAGCGGTTCGAAACCGAATCTTGTGGAACACGATACACAAAAGCAAACAACTTACCATCACATCTGGATTTACAAGGCAATGACAGCATTAGGCTACTTCTAGGAAAGAAAACGCAGTTATATCACCCTCAGCAAAAATTCGATGGCGGACCTGTGCTCTAGATGTAAATGACTTTCTATTATTTGTATTTCTATGAATACATTTGGAAATGATGGATTTCAGGGCTTTTATTGAAGATTAATTTTTTAGAACTCCACGCCCATTCACTCCGCTCCAATCCTCTATGGTAAATTATTTCCAATCGGATGACAATGACGTTTTTAAACTAACTGCAGATGAATGTTTTCAGAGTTTTTTCAAAATTTTCAAAGGTGCATTTAGAATTGCACCTTTTGTGTTGAACTGGATAGAAAAAACCCGGTGGGTTTAGCAGATACTTCGTTAACGCCACCCAAACTAATCGTTCAAAAGTATTTTCCACCAGAAGCAGCCAAAAATCTGAACCACCATGTCTAATTTTGTGCATAAATCACGAAGCCAATTTCTTGAGGTTGGTCTCTCTTCTGAATGTGGTTGATATAGAATAAATTTCTCAGTTAAAATCACGATAGCCTACACTTAACCATTTTACATAGGCTAGTTGTTTTTATGGAGATGTGTCGATAAGACTCAATTTTTGAGCAAATGGTCGCCTACAAAGTTTGAATCAAATTTTCAATGTAAAAAGTCTGGATTTGTGGCTTGTAGACATAGCAAGTAAGACGCGTTGAAGACGCTTAACTATAGGCCTAATAACCTAAAAGACACTAAGATTTTTGCATATCTAATTACTAATCTGCATAATTATCTAGAATTATTTAAGTCAGACGATTCTATTGAGCATCGTTGGCAGAGGAGTTCGTTTTTTCTCGTAAAACGTATTATTTGGCCTGCTACATAAAGTAGTTCTATATAGGAAATAAACATTTATGCTGCTGACTAACCGACAACAGCGTACTCTATCATGAATCCTTCGCCATTGACAGTCGAGTCTGAAACGAATTCCAGCACCAGAGAGGGACAGTCGATAAACCGCATTGAAGATGTCCATCGTATAGAGCCACGGTATTTCTTATAATAGTGTGGATTCGGTTTCGCTGTTTCGTTACAACTGATCTATATATCACATGCCAAAACATTATGCCCAACCGATTTAGATATGTGGAATTTATACGTTTGTGTTGCAATAAAAAAATAGCTGTTACTCTACCAGCTGCCGGTATGGAGCCGACATAAGACCCATCATGTCGTAGGTCTACAGTACTGGTTGTTGTATCTAATACTCAAGGCGACAGAGTGGTCGACTGCACTGCAAACACCCCAAGGAATGGTTTTGTAACGATCGTGAAAAGTTGGATCGTTAATAATTCCTTAATAATTTTACGGCCTTTATAAATTTGCGGCCTAATCGAATTTCGGCCTTAACATCAAACCTTCGGTCGGTCTCCGGTGGTGTAGCCGCGTTTTAGAGCGACCTCCGGTGTATTATTATTTATTCTGGGAGAACAGCTCATTATGCCACTCTATTTTTAGTCCGGCGGCAACGCAACAGGTTTCATTGGATCCCCCTTGATCCCGTGACTCCGACGAGTCCCGGATGTGGCCTGTGATTGGCTGGAAGGACTGAAACCTTCAGACAGACGGTGGCGGTTGACGAAGCAACATCTCTGTGCTCGAATCGTTGAAATTGTGGTAGAAATCGAATAAGATTGCGAACCAAATTTACTCGAAGAAACTAGTAATTGAATTCTGCCGTGCAGCCAAGAAATTGGGCCTTCATATTGACGAGACCAGGGTGTCTGAAAACAGTTTTGAAGAATATTTGTCATACTTTGGAAGTTGAAATTCTTCCGCCGTTTCATTTCTTCTGGTGGTCAATTTGGTGACTGGTATCTCCGTGGTCAACGTTTACTGAAATTATTATCTGGAGTGCAGAGAAGTATCCCCTTAAATTTCATATTGCTGTGGAACCGAGAAGCTTAAATGAGATATTATTATAAATAATGTTTCGCAGTGAATATCGCTAGAATAGATAATTATAATTGGTCGCATTGCGTGTGGTGCTTAATTGAAGAACTGATTAGGTTTAACTCATTAGTGTTAATTAATTAGATGTTAGCGAGTGCTTCACACGGAAAGAAAACCGTGTCTGCGAAACAGTGATAGATGTTCTCGAATTTACATAAATCAATGCAATAGAATCATGCTGATTAATTTCTCTTTCGCTTAAATATCATTGACTGATTACCGATAGTCAAGTGTTTGCAATTGTGTTGATTAAAAGCCTTTAACTTGAAGAGATGTGGTGAATACTTAGGCTTAATTCTTGATTCATCAGAGTTATTAAGAAGTCCTTACTCATTGAACATTATGTCAAGTAATAATTCAGAAGAGGAAGTTAGTGAAGGGGAGGAAGAAGAGACAACCCCCTCCCAAATAGTATCGTGCACTGTTGAAGAATTTATGGAGCGCCAGGAAGCCCAAATGCAGGCCTTAATTGAGAAACACGAACAGCTAGAAAAACATCTGAGGCAATATGCTGGAGAAAATAATGCCCTAGACCCTGATACCGCTGAGCAACCCGGATGGATGGGAACCCGTCGAATAAGTGGAGGGGATCTGAACCCAGAACAGTCTGAAATAGGGACTGTTGCTCTCCCACAGAGAGCCGTGGACATATGTCGCCTTAAGTCATCCTTGGTACCTGGTAATGAGGAAGAAGAGGGTTCAGAATCCATACTGGATGTTGCCTCGGGGGTGCCGGGTTTTCGAGGGAAGAGAACGGAGTACCTGGAACTTAATGCTGAAGCCCCTCCCCGCCTTGCTCCTCGGCCAGAGAGACCCTGCGTGAAATATGAGGAAAGAAACCTTGAATTGAGGCTGAATAGGGGTGCTCTTTTGGCTGGGGGGACGCGCGCAACAATTGGTCCCAGAATTAGTGGGGTGAAATTAAGTTCAGGTACAGAGGTTCAGACCCAATCTAGTACTGGTGCAACAACTGTCACCAGAAATAATGAGGTCTTGTTAAGCCAAGGTGCTGAGGAAAGGAGAATGTTTCTTGGAGAAATAGATGAACTAGATGCTCAAGGAAATTTTTATGGCGCCCGACCAAAAGTGATATCTAACAGCCGAACTACAACTGCAGCTGCTAAAGTAGATACTCGAACAATGTATGATTATAACACGAACACTGTTTATGAAGGTTTTGATTTCGACTCTTACATGCGAAATAAACAAATGCAATTCAGAAATCAATTAACTGAAAAATGTCTATCGGACAGCGAGCATTCTGAAATAAAAGATATGCGGCCTTTGCATAATCTTGTACTCGATTCCCATGCGGTAGCTTTAGGGCAAAATAATGTTAAAGCATGTACTAACTCACGACTGTTAGTTTCAGATAATGGGGATCCATCATCGCTGGGGGAAAACCATCTGGTGCTTCGAGGTGCACATCCCGGACAGACAACGACAACCATCTCATGGGCTACCACCTTTGCCCCGTCGTCGCTCAACGTCATGGCTTCCGAAAAACCTTTCCTGCCCTCTGGCGTCGCCCCACGAATATCTACGCTCACCCTTCCTTCCGGTCAGCCGCTCATGTCGACACCGAACCTGTCGTCGGAAACCCACGTGACACAAAGCTGCGAATATCAACGGTGGAAGGCAAGTCAATCTTCGCACATGCCTTACACGCCATATCAGCATCTGGTCGCTGATCCAGCCGCTCATGATGAACAGATTTCAATGCTGAATCAATCTGTGCAATTGTCAGCGACACACACAGTGCCGATAAACTCTGTGGTGAAATCGAACAGTGCTAGCGCTGTGAAACTGAACAGTGCAAGCGAAATCAGACCCGATGAGCATGGTAAGAATTTCAATCAAGAAGAACTGCTCCGCCTCCTGCTGCAGACACTCAGAGAACCTTCACAGAATTCATCTTCGACAATCGACAATACAGTCCAAGAAATTGCTAGTGAAAAGAAAGAACCTGCTGGGAAACTACAATCTGAATCTTCAAATTTTCCAGATGGAAGAATGAAATCGCAAATGAAGCTGGACCGCTACAACGGTAAGACGTCGGTGGAAGTATTCCTCAAGAAATTCGAGGTATGCTCGAAGAACAATAGATGGACTGAAGAAGAGAAGCTGGCCCAACTGACCTGTGCCTTGGTTGAACCTGTCGATCAACTGCTACACGAATTTGACTCTGAAGCTTTGGTGACCAGTGCTGATCTGGTCAGTAGGTTGAAACTGCGATACGGAAGCACCGATCAAGCTGCTCTGTATCAAACTAAATTGAACACTCGTCGCCAGAAGGTGGGCGAGGACCTTGGTTCACTGGCTCAAGATATCCGGAAACTGATGATCCTCGCATTTCCGGGACCAACATCAACGCACAGCGAGACCATCGCTATCAGAGCATTCCTGGATGCTCTACGAGATAAAGATCTGGCCCTGAAGGTACGAGAAAGAGAACCAGCCACCTTAGACAACGCCTACAAAATCGCCATGAGACTGGAAGGCTATCGCTGGTCGGATGAAGACGCTGCCGATCGTCGTGATCGTCGCCCTGGGCGCATTTCGAATGTGAAAGAAACCGAACTTGACCTTGACGAAAAGTTGAACCGACTTCAAGAACAGATGACCCGGAAGATGGAAGAAATGCTTCAGAAGTGGTCCCCGCAACCGAATACTACTTCTGCTGATGGACAATTTCGACAGTGGCAACCGCGACGACCGTTTCAACCAAAGGAAAACAATGGCTTCAGGAATCAACCGGGGGATCGCCGTCCAAATAACCGTTTCCAAGGAGAAGCCCGAGACAACAGACGCTGCTACGAGTGTAATCAACCCGGGCACCTTTCTCGAGTTTGCCCTAGCAGGACAGACAACACATGGCAGAGAGAACAAGAACAAGAACCAGAATCGAACACGGTGAACAATGCGAGACATGTGAAGGGACGAAATGACGCTTACCTTTCCGTAACCATAAAAGGTAAACATTTGCTGGGGCTGCTGGACTCGGGGTGTGAAATGACTCTGTGCCCTGCTTCGTTGGTAGACCCTGCCGAAATCCAACACTCTAAGCAATCCCTGTTAGCAGCAAATGGTTCAGCCATCCGTGTACTCGGCGAAACGAAACTGAAGTTGCAGATTGAAGGCCAACCATTCGAGATACCCTGTTTGGTGACTGAACAAGTTTCCGAACTGATTCTGGGTCTTTCTTGGATGAAAGATGAAAACGTTCTATGGCATGTGGGTCATAACTGGATCGTGGTGGGAAAGCACAAATTCACCGTTCATGGTAAAGCTCGTTCCGGACTGTGTCGAAGAATCGTGGTATCCCGTGACACCTTGATTGCACCGAACAGTGAAATGAACGTTGAAACGCATGCGGTGGTGCCGAATTTGAAAACGTCAACGACCTGCTGGGCTGTTAACCCCCGATTGCTGGACTCAGGGTTGATATTAGCAGGTACATTACTTCCCGATAGAATACTCGACCTGCCACTTCGCGTCATGAACCCTACCGACAAACAGGTTTGGATCAAGAAAGGTGTTCAGTGCGTAGCAGAGCCAGTTACGGTGATGGGTGAAGACGAATCCGCTACACTCTCTGCCGGGTGTGCGACAATAACGGAGACAGTAAACAAGCCAACGGAAGAAGAAATTATCGAAATTCTCTCGCCTCTTTGGAAAGAAATTGCGGATGACGTGCCTGGAGAAATACAGGAACGGCTCCGGGAGATCATTATGAGGAACCTGAACGCTTTCTCGATGAACGAGTGGGATCTGGGTTTCACTGAGGTGATACAACATGAGATTGAGACTGGAAACGAAAGCCCTGTCAGACAATCGCTTCGTCGGCAACCGCTATCGTTGATACCAGTTATTGACGAACAAGTGAGTCAGATGCTACAACAAAAACTAATTGAACCATCTGCTTCCGCGTGGGCCAGCAATGTGGTAATGGTGAAAAAACGAGATGGTACGCCGAGGTTCTGTGTTGATTACCGTGCGGTTAACACTAAGACCCGGAAGGACGCCTATCCGTTGCCTCTTATCAGCGAAAGCCTCGACGCTCTGGCTGGGGCGAAGTGGTTTAGTACCTTTGACCTTCGCGCCGGCTATCATCAAGTTGCGGTCCATCCGAAGGATCGGGAAAAGACGGCCTTCATCACCAGGAGAGGAAGCTTTCAATTCCGGGTCCTACCATTCGGCCTCTGTAATTCTCCGGCCACCTTCTCTCGTATGATGAATTTGGTAATGGCGGGGTTAAACTTCGCCGTGTGTCTCATCTATCTGGACGATATCATTGTCTTCGCGGAGGATTTGGAAACGCATCTTGATCGACTGACGCAAGTACTGGAACGCTTAGCAACGGTAGGACTAAAACTGAAACCGACGAAATGTCACCTGCTTCAACGCCAGGTGTTGTTCCTGGGACATGTAGTGAGTGAACAAGGCATCACGACCGACCCAGAGAAAACCGCCGTGGTTAAAGACTGGCCAACCCCGAAGAACCTCCGAGACGTTCGAGCATTCATCGGATTGTGTTCATATTATCGGAAATTCGTGCTAGACTTTGCTAAAGTGGCGAGACCGCTGCATGCGTTAACACGAAAAGGGTGCCGGTTCCAGTGGACAACCGAATGTGAGTCGGCCTTCGCTAAGCTGAAAGAACTTCTCACCGAGGCACCAATACTCGCCCTGCCGAACGACAACGGTCTCTACATCCTAGATACCGACGCTTCCGGAGAAGCCGTGGGAGCCGTCCTATCGCAAGTCCAAGATGGTCAGGAACGAGTGGTCTGCTACGGAAGCCGATTATGTTCCTTGGCGGAGAGGAACTATGATGTTACTAAACGAGAACTATTAGCAATTGTGCATTTCCTGAAAACCTACAGACAATATCTGTTAGGACGTCGCTTTCTACTACGTACCGATCATTCCGCCCTACAATGGCTCCGAAGGACGCCTCTACCCATCGGCCAACAAGCAAGATGGCTGGCCATCACCGAGGAATTCGAATTCGACATACAGCATCGTGCCGGAACGGCCCATAGGAACGCCGACGCCATGTCCCGTCTTCCGCACCAGGTTCACGTCGTGAGGGAAATGCAGAATGCCGATGTAGAACCGACCGATTTCCCGACCGATTGGGATAAGAACACGATCCGGAACGAACAGAGAGCTGATGTCGAGCTGGGCTGGGTTATCCAGAAGAAAATCGAGTCGAATGACCCGCCTCTCTCCGACGAGCTCAGGAGCCAGAGCGGACTTGTGAAGACCTTGGTAGCTCAATGGCCGCAGCTGGAGCTACACGACGATCTGCTGATTCGCAACTGGCTCGACTCCGAAGACAGCCGGGTTCGGGTTCGCCAGCTCATCCCACCGCAACGGCGTCGTTCGACGCTAATTCAGTTAGCCCACGAAGGACTCACCGGAGGTCATATGGGCATTCGTCGCACTCAATCTCAACTACAGAAACGGGCTTACTGGCCTGGTTGGAGAGAAGATGTGGTGATGAGTTTGCGGCGGTGCGTCCCATGTGCACAGTACTTCCGAGGGAAGCCTCCGAAACAAGGACGGATTCAATCCATGACTGTTGGAGCCCCCATGGAGTGCCTTGGAGTAGACATTACGGGGCCTCATCCCACCTCCAGCAAAGGGCATCGTTATATCCTGACGGCAGTTGACCACTTCACCCGTTGGGCAGAAGCTCACCCGATTCGGAACCAGGAGGCCGCCACAGTTGCACGAGTCCTCGTGGAGCAAGTCTTCTGCCGCTTTGGATGTCCGCGTCAGATTCTGACAGACCAGGGGCCGTGCTTCGAGGCGGCCCTATTTCAAGATTTGTGTCGACGCCTACAGATCGATAAAATACGCACTACTCCCTACAAACCGAGCACCAACGGGGCCGTCGAGAGGTTCCACCGCACGCTGAATACTCTCCTCGCCAAGGTGGTAGCCCAAAATCAACGAGATTGGGATGTGCATCTCCCGTTCGTCCTCGCAGCCTATCGAGCTAGCGAGAGCGAAAGTACCGGATTCACCCCGAATCACCTCTTCTTGTCAAGGGAGCTGCGAATGCCAATAGATCTAGTGTTAGGAGATATGCAAATTGCTGATGTTTGGTTGAATACCGATGATTTTGTGGCTGAACAGCTTGAAAATGTGCAGGGTAATTTCGAACTCGCCAGAAAGTTTATGCAGCGCCAGGCCACCACTAGAAACTTAAGATACGACATGAGGGTTAAATCAGCTACTTTCGCCATCGGTACCTGGGTGTGGTACTTTTACCCCCGGAGACGAGTCGGGTTGAAGGAGAAATGGTGCAAAGTTTACACGGGACCCTACCGTGTTATGGAGCGACTAAGCCCTGTGTTGTATAAAATTCAAAAGTCATCCCGATCCCAAGCCAAGTTGGTCTACGTAGATAAGCTTAAGGCATTCGCGGGTGAACCCCCTAAAGACTGGGATTTGAACCCCGCTATGGATCTGGAGGGACCCAGAGACTTAGAGGCCCTGGTTAACTTGGATGAACCAGAAATAGAAGATACCTTGCCCCTTTCGCGGCCCCGTCGGAATATCGTCCGACCCGTAAGGTATAGGTAGCGGATAAGCATAGGATAGTCGCATAATGGCGACGGAGTAATAGCTTAGAGGTTAGAGTACCCCTTGTTTAGTTGATGTATGATGATACACTGAGTCCAGTATTTTTATGTTCTTTGGTATGCATATGGAAGCAGATGAATTTTGTGAATGAACATCTATGATTGGTTCATGATTATAGATAAGATTGGTTACTTGTGTGTTTCATTGCATTCTTTTTGTGGTTGCCAGAGAAGAAAAGGCAAATGTTCTGTATGCATTTCTAATGTTGACTGCATAATTATAATTGAAAGGTAATAAGGTATTACCTAATATGTTAGATTATGAGTAGCTGAGCTCAGTAACTTTGGTGAATGTATTCTAAAGTTGAATGTGCATAATCATAGCAGTGAGTAGAGTATAATGCAGCATATTGAATCATGAGTAGCTTGACCTTTGTAACAGTTAGTGGACATAGTCTTTGAATGTTGATTAGCGAGTTGTATTAGTTGAGTGTGTGAAAGAAACTAGTATGTCTGTGTGATGTGTAAGCTCCGAGTAGTTTGTGAGTAAGATAGATGGTAGACTTGTGAGTTGTCTAATGTCTCCGCAGTCAGTTTATATTATATGAGAGGTGAGACAGATGACCTGGTGTAGAGTTGTGGGCTGTAGACGGCCTAGTTTCTTTGGTATGCTTTACTAAGCAGTAAACCCTTTTGCTTACTAGTCAGCGTTACTGTCCTACTCTGTTGTACTCCGTCTTGTAAGGTAGACGTGGAGAGGTTATAGCATATAGGTCAGGGAGAAACCCGTTAGTTTCTAGGGTATGTTTTACTAAACAGTAGATCCCTTTGTTTAACTTGTCTCGGGTGGTCTGCTCTGTTGTACTCCGTCTTGGAAGGGGGACGTGGAGAAATTATTGCATAGGTCGAGGATAATGCCGCCCTAGTGCGTATTAAGAATGCTTATCTAAACAGAAAGCCTTTGTTTAGTAGTCTCAGCCTAAGTGTAATGTGTTCTGTCTGTGATGATGTGCTGACTGCCCATGTTTATGAATGCTCAGAAAGGAGTTCGTTGCAATCGTTGGTGGTTGTATGTAGTGTCTGTAAGGGTGGTGTAAATGGAATACAGCATTAGTTAAAAGTGTTGTTGATTTCTAGCCCTGAGTATTACTTGAGCTGTAGTTTAGTCTGACGGTTAGGAGCAAGATTGTTGTGATGCTGTGTGCAGATGAATTGTCGGAGTGATGAGATAAGTGTTGGCTTTGACATGCTGGTGCCTTGTGATGTGATTCGATACATTTGTGACTTCTTGATGTTATTTGATATGTTACTCCGTTCAATTGATAATATTGTACTGAATCTGGTGCCGGGGCATGACCTTTTAGTGTTTTAGGAAGACATTTATTTATCCTTGTAAGTGGTCCCGAGCAAGTGATGGTATTGAATGACAATTAATGATTATAGTAATATGATTGTTTGTGTAACCTGTCATGCTTTGCTATTACCCTTGATCAGTTGCTGCTGTCATCTCGTACCGCTCAAGATATAATTGATAGTATAATCATTCGCTGCAATTGTGATAGAAACTGTTGTGTTTTCTTTTATGTGTCTAAGTCGACATGTGCTTCCCGAGAACTTTAAGTTCTGTAACGACCTGCAAAGTTTTGTGAGATGCAGTTGAAGTGTTGCTACGTCGTAGATCGTGATTATGATTGTAATTGAGTTGGACTTAGTGAACTCTACTCGGTGAATGTTTTGATACTTGATTGCTTTCTGCCATAACGTTAAATCGTGATCTGTCCGTTATATTTTCCGATAGGTGCCTTTGTACAAGTCTGTCCGTTAAGACTTTCGATGTTTAATTAGATATCTCGACTATAGAATTGTTTATGGTGACACTGAAATTAAGTTTCTCGGTTATGATCAGCAGGAGCTGATAGATTTTTCCCCATGGTGAAAAATTCAGGGGGCTGGTGAGGGTGTAACGATCGTGAAAAGTTGGATCGTTAATAATTCCTTAATAATTTTACGGCCTTTATAAATTTGCGGCCTAATCGAATTTCGGCCTTAACATCAAACCTTCGGTCGGTCTCCGGTGGTGTAGCCGCGTTTTAGAGCGACCTCCGGTGTATTATTATTTATTCTGGGAGAACAGCTCATTATGCCACTCTATTTTTAGTCCGGCGGCAACGCAACAGGTTTCATTGGATCCCCCTTGATCCCGTGACTCCGACGAGTCCCGGATGTGGCCTGTGATTGGCTGGAAGGACTGAAACCTTCAGACAGACGGTGGCGGTTGACGAAGCAACATCTCTGTGCTCGAATCGTTGAAATTGTGGTAGAAATCGAATAAGATTGCGAACCAAATTTACTCGAAGAAACTAGTAATTGAATTCTGCCGTGCAGCCAAGAAATTGGGCCTTCATATTGACGAGACCAGGGTGTCTGAAAACAGTTTTGAAGAATATTTGTCATACTTTGGAAGTTGAAATTCTTCCGCCGTTTCATTTCTTCTGGTGGTCAATTTGGTGACTGGTATCTCCGTGGTCAACGTTTACTGAAATTATTATCTGGAGTGCAGAGAAGTATCCCCTTAAATTTCATATTGCTGTGGAACCGAGAAGCTTAAATGAGATATTATTATAAATAATGTTTCGCAGTGAATATCGCTAGAATAGATAATTATAATTGGTCGCATTGCGTGTGGTGCTTAATTGAAGAACTGATTAGGTTTAACTCATTAGTGTTAATTAATTAGATGTTAGCGAGTGCTTCACACGGAAAGAAAACCGTGTCTGCGAAACAGTGATAGATGTTCTCGAATTTACATAAATCAATGCAATAGAATCATGCTGATTAATTTCTCTTTCGCTTAAATATCATTGACTGATTACCGATAGTCAAGTGTTTGCAATTGTGTTGATTAAAAGCCTTTAACTTGAAGAGATGTGGTGAATACTTAGGCTTAATTCTTGATTCATCAGAGTTATTAAGAAGTCCTTACTCATTGAACATTATGTCAAGTAATAATTCAGAAGAGGAAGTTAGTGAAGGGGAGGAAGAAGAGACAACCCCCTCCCAAATAGTATCGTGCACTGTTGAAGAATTTATGGAGCGCCAGGAAGCCCAAATGCAGGCCTTAATTGAGAAACACGAACAGCTAGAAAAACATCTGAGGCAATATGCTGGAGAAAATAATGCCCTAGACCCTGATACCGCTGAGCAACCCGGATGGATGGGAACCCGTCGAATAAGTGGAGGGGATCTGAACCCAGAACAGTCTGAAATAGGGACTGTTGCTCTCCCACAGAGAGCCGTGGACATATGTCGCCTTAAGTCATCCTTGGTACCTGGTAATGAGGAAGAAGAGGGTTCAGAATCCATACTGGATGTTGCCTCGGGGGTGCCGGGTTTTCGAGGGAAGAGAACGGAGTACCTGGAACTTAATGCTGAAGCCCCTCCCCGCCTTGCTCCTCGGCCAGAGAGACCCTGCGTGAAATATGAGGAAAGAAACCTTGAATTGAGGCTGAATAGGGGTGCTCTTTTGGCTGGGGGGACGCGCGCAACAGTTTCATCCCCCCGCCAGAAGCAAAATAAGAGGATGAGTATAATGACGACTCGAACTGAGATAAGCTACTTCGGAACCTGCTAAAAATTAAATGCAACCTTCACTTATCTTTTCTTCTTCATGAACTCGATTTTCCCTTACTTTGGCTCCTATAAGCTTACTCATTATTTGTTTTATTTTAGCTGTTCCCTGGTGTCCGGACAACTCGGCGCCGGACAAATCGGACCGGACAATTCGGACCGGACAATAATTCGGACCCGGATAATTCGGAGTGCATGTAAAAATATTGCTCTTACGGCTATGAAACTTTTTTTATCAATGGTATGAAATATTCTATTCTATTCTATTCTATTTTTGGATTTATAAAGCGCCTCTCACAGTACAAACTAATCAGAGGCGCTCCCATTGCGAAGAACTCATGGAAAAAGAAAAGTCTTGAGACATCTGGCAGAAAAAGTTAAGCCTCCAGATAAAATTTGAGCACGTATATAATTATATGGTACCAAGCAAATATTGTCTGATCTTCTAAAATTTATCCAATAATAGAAATAAGACCGGAAATTAGTAGCTAAATACAGTAAATTATCAATTTATAGGCATCTCATTTAGATCAGTGTAAGTTTCATACCTACATGTATAGGCCCATTGTTTTTTATGCCCGATACATAGTGAGGTGTCAGATTAATATTAATTTCGACAGTATACATTTTGGGTGATGGAGAAGTCCCATCACGAATTTGGGCCGCAAAGAATTGTTCAGTCCGAATTGTCCGGTCTGAATTGTCCGGCGCCGAATTGTCCGGGAACCCTGTTCCCTACATGTATAGGCCTATATCCTGCAAGCTTGTGTCCAATGCAGCGTTTAAAACTGAAAAATCTACAGAATAACGTTGCAAAAATATGTAGGCCAACACGCAACACTGCAGAAACTTTTAGTGTGTAACAAAGAGCTTGGCTTATAATTATATGCTACTATAACTATTCGGCTGTAATGTTGTCGATACTCAAACAGTTTTAGAATTTTCACTAGTCTCGAAAGACTGATAGATCTATATTTTACTACTGACCATTAGCCAGTCTTTGCTGAAGTCAGTTGATGTTGGTGCTTCCAAATCGAAGTGTTTGAATTTGAGCAGAACGGAATTGTTGCGACCAACATTGATGGAATATTTGCAGCTTATGTTGTGTGGATACGAAAAAGGATAATTTGATGATATAACGACACCGTTCGGACCAGAGAATAAAGTGATGCCACAATCTTCTTCGTCTGCACAGTGACCAGAATAATGTAGAACATTCCAACGTCTTCAGTTAATAACATAATTATTATAGCCTATGTAATAATTATATCGAAATATCAGCAAAAAAGGCAATCCACGTCAACTGATATCCCGAGACCTTTTGATATCAAATACGAGCAACAACAGTTACTGCGAGTTCTACGATTCGATGTGTCACGTCAACTGTCCAATCTCTGTACTTCCATATTAAATTTTTGCTAAGATATTTGAAAAACTAATGTATAAAAGACTGAGTAGCTTTCTTGAAAAATCTAGCATTTTATACCCATCTCAACATGGATTCCAGGCTGGTCACTCCCCCTCATTGCCTTTACTAAGTAATCAGGACAAAATATCTGAAGCAATTGAAAATAATGAATTTTCCCTCGGAGTTTTCTTTGACTTGGCCAAGGCTTTTGACACGGTGAGCCATGATATTTTACTTAAAAAACTGAATAATTATGGTATAAGAGGAGTCCAACATAAATGGTTTTCTAGTTACCTTGAAAATCGTTCACAAGTTGTTTACTGCGATGGTGCCTATTCAATGATGCGTTCTGTTCTGTTTGGCGTTCCACAAGGATCAAACCTTGGACCTTTATTATTTCTTCTTTTCATTAATGACCTTCCTAACGCATCCCCACTTATGTACTTCATCCTTTTTGCAGATGACACTAATATCTTTTATTCCCACAGCTCCCTTACCAGCCTTTATCAAAATTATTTAATAGTGAATGGCCAACTTTCTCAAATTGCTAATTGGTTTCGTGCCAACAAACTATCATTAAACCTTGATAAAACTAATTACATTCTATTTAGGTCCCATAGAAAAATTTCTTTCACCAACGAAAATAATTTGTACATTGATGGCCATTCCATTAAACAAGTAACATCAACTAAATTCTTAGGTGTTGTGTTAGACCAGCATTTGTCTTGGAAAGATCATATTAAAGCTATCTCATCTAAAATTGCCAAGAATATCGGTATTATAAAACGAGCTTCCTTCTTGCTGCCTCCCCATGTTAGGCTAACCCTTTATTATACACTCATCTACCCATATCTTACCTACTGCAATATAATATGGGCTTCAACTTATAAATCCAATTTACAAAGGCTAACAATTCTACAGAAACGTGTTATTCGTTATGTGGCTAATGTTCCATACAATTCTCATACTCATCAGCTATTTCTGGAATTTAAGTTACTAAAAATTGAACAAATTAGGACGGTTCAGATAGGTGAATTTATGTTTCGATATGAGCACAACTTGTTACCAGTAGCGTATAGACAAATGTTCTTCCGTGCCTCTGATTTTCATTCCTATTCCACAAGAAGTTCAAATTTGTATAGACAACCATTTGCTCATACTAACACTCGTTTATTTTCGATCAGATATACTGGTGCTAATATTTGGAACAGTATCCCCTCAGCTATCAGTCAATTACATGGTCTTCATATCTTCAAGAAACGCCTACGTTGTTATATTATCAATCGAACTGCTTGAATTATTGTGTTGAATTGGGTGTGTTAGTTAAGTGTTAGTTAAGTGTCAGTTAAGTGTTAGTTAAGTGTTAGTCAAGTTGTGTTATCTATCCTCTATTAATAAGTTTCTGTCCTGATTATATTTCTATTTCTGCAATCGTTTAAACCGGCTGTCATGTCCTATTATGCCTTGCAATTCAATGATTACTGGGTGGCCCAATTAGCGGGATTTCCATCCCTTCCGGGTCTCCCCTTGATACCACTAAATATGTACAATTTAGTGTTCACTGCCTTGATTGTTTTTCGGTGCGTATTCAGGAAATAAACTGATTTGATTTGATTTGATTTGAACTGTAGGTTACTATGGCAAGACGCCATACAAGCTAATTTCATCACCGGGTATTTCTTCGTCGTTTAAATTTATCACGTAGAAAGCATCTGAACAAAGGACAAATTTAAGTAGGTTCACCAATAGAAATTTTAATGTAAATAAATTAAAGTAAAACATTGGAAAATTAAGAGATGATTTAGATGAGAAAAATGAATAAGATACTACGTGTTTCTTAAAACTGTTATTCACTGACCATAATTATTATGCGCACATGATTGCAAAGTCAATTAAATCAACGTTATAGGGATAATCTTACTGGAATAGAATTAAAACAAGCTTCAGTATTTTCTTGTACGTAGGCCTACTTGAAACACGTGACAATTACTGGAAGAATTAACTTTCATCTAAGTGTATACTTATCTACAACGAATTATGAGTTTAAAAATAGTTTTAGAAAAGAATCAAGACTTTCTGGTAGCACCGGAATCATAGCCCTGCCTACATACCTGCCAGCGAAATCGTGTATCGGAGTCTAAATCCTCCTCTGGACTCTGAATGATCGCTGACAAAGTATAGTGTAAGGGAATCACAGTTTGAGTAGCTTAGCATCAGCGGCGTTGTTCTTTCGCCGCAGTATTTTCTGCTCCGATGATTCTGAGTGGCCACCGACACGTTCAACAAACAGCGGATCTTTGCAAGTAGAACAGACATGAAACTGGTTGAGTGCGGTCGTCTATTTAAAATATAACTAACCTCTAAACTTGGATTCCGCCGTGGTCCAGCACCGTGCCTTTTCGTTGTGGGCCATTCTATGCGGAATGACCTTCCTCCGTCTATCAGTAGTAGCATCTTAGCCGGGGTTCGCCCACATCCTTTGGCTGCTTGAAGACTTTTTTATATCCTCGAGGCTGGCACTCCCTTATAAAAGTCTTCTGGATAGCTAGTGGGCCTATCATAAGCAGCGCTAAATAAATTCTCATCATACGATATGATGGATTACCAACCACACCTACTTTAATCTTTGTTTGCGTTCACGAGGAATTTCTTAGAGAAACTAACCAGGAGCCAGTCGTAGATGCAGCTGTCTAGATATGTAGTCTGTGATGTTCCTTCAAGATTGAATGAAAAGAAGTGGAGCACAGTCACTTTCGTTTTATCGACATCGATGGAGTAAGCACATTGCATGTCTTCAGGATATGATTGAGGGAATAGCGGTGAGGATATGAATCCAACTGAACCAGAGAAAGACGTGTTGCCACAACGATCGTCTTGAACATCTGAAAAAAGGAAAAACGAAATCTTTAGAGTTTTAATTCCCACCCCCTTCTTGCCACCAGCACATCATCGCCAGCGTTAGAGTTCGAAAAGCCAATTGTAATTTCATTGTCTCTTCCATGGAGTGCATGCTGTAGGCCTATGTTTATGAACAGTTCAGGTTAATCAAAAATATTTATCACATTTAGTTGCATAAGCTAAAGTCAAGTCACCCGTTATATGCCCTCGTTATATGTTTGTAAACATGCGAGGAATGGTGGACGAAGTTCAAGAATGGATATAATCGAATCAGTTGAAGTTTTGTCCCTTTCAAAGTTCAGACAACATTTGAAACTTTCAATTTATGTTGTTTTCTAGCATGGCAATCGTGACAGAGAATCGGATACATACCCGATGTAGAAGTTGTATCTTCTGTGTCAAATAATAAAACAAACGAACGAGAGTAGGCCTACCTCAGCAAAAGTCATGGAAAGTGCTAACCTAAACTCAAAGTGCATGTAGGCTATAATTATAGGCCTACACTTTTACCTAAACTGTCTAGCACCATTCGTGAAAAATCTTCAGAAATGCATTCATTGTGTAAACGAGGCAAAGGTAGGCCTAGGCATATAATTATAAGACAGTATTAAACATTCACACTGCGAAAATAATGCACTCATAAAATCTTAGCCTAGAACATAATTATACAATGTAGGCTATAGGCCATACGTGCTTTCTATGCAATGTTTTTCCATTCTTTTGCAGACCCGCTGATAAACTTACGCATACATTTATGCTGTTGACTGTTTTCAAACAGACACGCTATATATAATGGTGCTAACCCATGAATCCAAATAAGCGACAACATTATCCAGTTAAGGATTTTAATATAGGCATTTAAATATCACGTATCATCGCTGCCTAATTAACAATTAATTATCTTCCTATAACTGTAGCAACGGATCGCTTATTCCTAGGAAGATCCCTATTGGTTAATCCAGGGTTGTTAAGATGTCTTGTGAATGTCCCATCCAACCCGGAGGTCCCACAAGTAGAGTCCCATGATAATATTATGAGTCTTGGTTGCACGAATGCTTAGATCCATAGCTACACGCATAGATGGATATCGTGGATAGATGCCATGAATGCGATTGGTGAGTGCGGTCATGAAAGTTCGACAAGCAGCAGAAATTTTTAGTTTTCAATAATGAAAACTGTCCACTTACTTGCCGATGATGTTATAATGTAAAGGATTTGAAATCCTTCATAGCTATCGGAAGAGTCACTGACGAAGTTCAGTGTAAGATAATCACAGCTAGAGAAGTCTATTGTGATCGAACGAGTCATTTGTCCGCAGTGTTTATACTCCTGAGAGGGTTCTGTTCGCACAAAACCGTACGATAGACAGCGAATCTGTGAAGATACAACTGATACAATATAATTATAATTATAGTACATTCCTCTGGATTTCGTCTGTGTAGCGAAGCGCCTATTAAAATTCTAAGGCACAATTACTGAACGACATATCTGCTCTGTAATAATTAGCAGCTTGAATCGTCCTTTCGCTGGTTAAATCACCTCTGTTGATCAGTGGTTGACTTGGTTATGATGATGCTTTTCTGATTAATACAGTAATCACTTGATTTACTCATTTCAAGATTTGCTATTATTTGTCATTGACCGGTTTCTTATGACCACAAAATACTATGACAATCTAGGCCTAATTGCAACGTTTGCGTCGAATGTGCTCTGAAAAATCACACGATTATTCTAGACATCATAAACTCAGATTTCCCTCGATAAGAATAATTTATGTTGGCTATATTATTTTAGCAAAAATAACACTACCAACAGACCTTTAACCAATCGTAATCACAGTTATCCATCATTGGATAGTTTGACGTTCCTTCTAGATGGAATGAAATGAAATCGAGTGTGATATTTTTCGTTCGATCAACGTCGATGGTGTAAACACAATCTAATCTGTTTGGATAAGATTGAGGAAACGATGGAGACTTTATGATGCCGCGTGGACCAGTGAATGCTGTAGAGCCGCAATCAACACCTGCAACATATAAAGTAGCATGCCACGTAACGATAAGCAATTTTTAGTCCTTGTCATCATCAACACCAACATCAGACCAACAGCCTCTCGTTGAAAGTCTTCTAATTTCACTGTCAGCACGAAAAGCACATAGAAAAATGACATTGCTTCTAGTCCGTCAGATGTCCAATCGACAACTACGAATAATTCTTTGTTAAAGAATAATCTTCCACTTTCCTGCACACCAATAATGCTTTATCAGAGACAAGAGCTTCCTCGCGATTGTTTGTTGTGTATGGCACACATTCAGTTCTGTTGATACAATCGTGAACAACTAAGTACAGTGCAACAGCAGTCATAAAAAGGTAATCGCTTATAGTATCCTGACCCCTCTTCCTTTATTATTATAATTAAATAGGTTTAGATGCTAACTAAGTAGTAAGTAGGCCATCTGATGCAACAGCGGTCGAGAGACAAATACTGTAAAATTATATTGGTCATTGCGTTCATTTTGTATGATGGTTGGTTGTGATACTTCAAAAATAAAAACCCAAATATATACATGTATAATATATAATTATAATAAATTAAAATCAGTGATAAAGTGATCATACCCAAGGTGTGAACTGTAAACGGCATAATGTCATACGCAGCGCGGTAATTGTAGTGTGACGACTGCATGGATATCTTCACCATGGTGCAGTTGGGGAAACTGATTTCGTTCGGTGGTGATGGAGAGTGACTGAAATGAGGGCGACAATACGTGCTGCTTGTGTTCGGATTTAGTTCTGTCTCTCCACCCGATACGCAGCCGACCTACAATGCCGGAAAAGCATACATGCAGATTATGAATACATGTACGTCTACTGTTTCGCGATGTATTTGTAGACTAGTAGGCCTATAAATATAGTGAAAGAGGACACACACAGAGATGTAGAAATAAAGGGAAGGCAATGACCAGCACAATTTTCGACCGTCGTAAGGCCGTCAACAGACAGGACTCAGAATATTGGTCACTCGAAAGCTGACCCGATTCTTGCTGGTTCTAGTTGTTAGGAGGATCATGAAATATTTATCCTACATAGGCTACGTGTGTACATATGACAGGATGACATTGTATTTACGTAGGCTTCCTATGCATGGAAAGTGAACTTCTGTAAAGAACTAAAGATACCAATGTGATTCGAAAGATATGACTCAACAGGAAGAATTATGTATCAGGTTGAGATATTACAACGCCTACTCGTAGGCGCTCCCAACTCATTGAGTATTGATTTTTTAAATAATACATAAAAGTCGTGTGAGTACTACGTTGTCCCCGGTGGTAGAAGGAACATTTTCGCGGTCATTCAAACCTGCAATGGAGCAGCATAGTTCCTCCAAGTAGCCAGACTGTCAGAGGCATTCTCTGCTTCCGCCAGATCGAGGCCGATCTCCTTAGTTGGCATAGCATGGAAATAGGCGATAATAATTATAGGTCCCCGTAAACTTGGAAGAACTCCGCCATAGCCGGTCCCAAGCCCAGTTGGAAAAGAACGGGGTTAGGGCAAATCACAACTTCCGCTACAGTAACAACAATTAAGACGCTAGTAGCCCGATGTTCCGAACGGAATGAAAGAAAGTGAGAGACAGAAGCTTGGAAGGGGCACTACGTGTGTTGAATTACTACACATACCATGATTTTCTCGTTGTTACAATCTGAAAAAGAGTTCAGCAACTGCGACATTTGTAAGGACTTGATGCCCAACCAAATTCTACTCTCGCGATTTGCAGAGATTGTGTAAGTGCAGTTGACTCTCGCAGGATATTCGGCCACATTTTTTGGTAAGCTGATGGATCCCAAAGAACTTGTGAAGAGGGTCGTACCACAATCTAGATCTGAAGAAGAAGAACAATTCTCACAATAATTATAGAACACCATTGAGCCCCAGACCTGCATTTTTCTGACTACATTAGCACAACGGTGCAGTTGTACCATAGAGTAACCATCAAATTTCATCAGTTTCAAAAGACACATTGCGATATTATTTAGTGTTATTATTATTACTATTAATAATATTATTAGTAGCATCATCATCATCATTATCATCATTATCATCATTATCATTGTTATTATTATTATTATTATTATTATTATTATTATTATTATTATTATTATTATTATTAAAATTAATAATATTATTATTATAATTCCCATAGAGCAATGCTTTCGACGCTTTCTGACACTGCGGAACTTTGTTTAGAGTCAAGGGCCGCCCAGGAAATCTCAAAAGCAACGACCATATTAGACTAAAATTATTAAACGAATTAAAATTGACTATGGAATATTCTCCATGGGGCCGCATGTTGCACAGCAATGATCTAGAACCTACACACATGCATGGCTGAGAAGGCCCCATGATCATTGACAAAAGCCACGCCCGCCGTATAGGCCTACTTCTCTTATTAAGTTATTATTATGGTAGCATACTTCTCTTAACAAAAAAGGCGCTATGTCATTCCAGAGGATTATTATAGACGCATTCTTACCTAGGTTGACATTCGCAAAGTTTACATCATCTGTCAACATAAATAAAACGCATAATTATTATGTCGGGATGGCAAACAAAATATAAACGAAGATGTTCCTGTGGGCATCGCACAGCCTACACCCTACATCATAATTTTTAACGGTGATCACTAATCACTGTGACCAGATTTCGTAATGCGCCACTAGAAAGTCAAGCGCAGGTCACCAGCTGACCACTAGAAAGTCAAGCGCAGGTCACCAGCTGACTGTTTAACTAACTCTCTAAAATTAACGTAAAACTATATGATTATTTATGACATAGGCTAGTTATATGTTTGACAAGATATAGTAAAAGATACGGTTGCAAATTGGTCTCGCCTTGCAACGCAGAGTGTACCGATTCAAGCTGGTAATTGTGAAGGGACCATCACTATGTCAACTACTTACACAATGCTCGCGCCATCGATTGCAGCCTAGCCATCGGATTGTCTCTATTCACAAAGGCGTTGTAGTAGTAATAAATTATAAGAAGAATTGAATCGACTAACCGAACACTGTGAACTCAATTGAAAATCCTCCACCGTTAACAGAAGAGTCGGCAAAGAATGTCAAGTTAACAACTGGACAGTTGGAGAAGCGAAGTGACGACCACGGAAGATCCGTTCCACACAGTCTCATCCCGAAATCCAGATTCTCATCATCCGTTTCGTTACATGTAACCTATGTTTGTTAACAGAAGACTGTGAATTATTGTAATGCAGATGCTTAGCATGAAAATGTTAAGTGAATTTTTTGCCCCGAGGTATTTAGGATCCCTCAGGGACTTATTGCTAACTACAGTATAAAAACTAGTCCAGAATGACCCTACTCTTCGTTATCTTGATCCTCGAATGTGCCTCGAAATGTGATTGCGTTAACCCTTTAATGCCGAAGGGTATAGGATTTCCCATACCATTTACTACCATCTCGGCATTAAAGGGTTAAAACGTTGTTTCATTAAAGAGATACGTTGATACAGGAAGGAGGTTTCTCGTGGGTCCTCCGTAAGCATGCTGAGCTTTTGTCCTAGGTCAGATAGAAAGACATGGCCTTCACTATTAATCGGTCCCATGGTCTCGAAGGCCAGTGGGACAAAATAGTGCGTTGTGGAGAGCTGGTAATATTTCTCGTGTTTGCGGGCCGCCGCTCTTTCGGCCGCCGCTATTAACCAGGCGCCACCGGTTAAACTAACCGTTAGTGAGTCGTCACAGGTTAAACTAACCGTTAACCAGTCGTGCGTGCAATTGCCATCGTCGAGCGGCAACTCCAAGTCGAATGCAAGAAACTTCAATATGACGGAATTGTTGCGACCAACGTGTATGAAATACGTGCAATTCAGATTGTGTGGATACGGATGAGGAAAGTTTGGAGATGTAACAATGAGACCGTCACGCAAATGAAGTGGAGCGAGACCACACCCTAGATCACACGCAAACATACCAGTTTTGCATTAGAGACAGTAAATTGTAATTGTAATTGAACATTTATAAAGCACCGCTCACAGATTCAGTAACGCTCCCGACCCAAGTTAGCGCTCCCTCTATAGCAAATAGTATAGTCTTCAGGCGTTTACGGAACAGGGAAGAGAGAGACCAAGGAGCTCAAGACGTAGCCTGTGGGGGAGGCGGTTCCAGCAAGAAGGGCCAACATAGGCAAAGCTTCTAGATTGGGCAATCTCCTGAATAGAACTATAGGGCCTATACGTTTGATTTTGTCAGCCTGTACAAAAAAGTGTACGCGTAGGCCCTATAGCCTGCTTATTATTTTTATCAAGGGCTGCTAGCTGCTGTCGCTATCCAACACTTTCCTCCCTTTCTATCCTCTCTGCTTTTTCTTCCTTTCCTCTGCCCGTCGAGCAATGTTTTTCTCGCCCTCGTCCAATTTTATTCTTTACACCTAACTCTGCTTATACTTTCTCTCTCCCAAACTGCCTCCCTACATCATCGTCTTTATATTTCTCTTTTAGAAGTCATGTTTCATCTTAACCCAGCAATTATGGTGGCATTGCGTCTAAAATTCACAATTGCATGATTATCTTGCAATGTGAATTTCCTGTAAATTACAATTATGCCAATTGTCTTAATATGAATATAATATTATATTAGATACTAGGCTATATAAATTATATAATATAATTTATATTATGTAGCCTATTCATGTGTTCCTCTAATATGTATTGTTATAACTAATACTCACCGTTCTCTTCACCGTCTTCTTCGGATACCACTTGATGCATCACGAAAGCACAAAGCATCGTCAACTGAAGCATGGTCCGCATCGTGAATCTTTTGTCTTTGAGGCAACTCACTCAACTCTTGATATCTATCTCTCTGTTGCTATTCAATTCCAATTAAAACGTTAGGAAACACTCGTGTAAACTGCTGTCGCTGCAGTGCAAGAGAAATATTTCAACAATAACTTAAAACAACATTTGTCAAGTTCTTAATTAATCCCGCATGATGTTCGTATCTACTGAGTTCTGATGCGTAGAGTTGTCACACAATCTACAAACTCCCTCGTGCCTATAGAGCATCCGATAGTAGAACTAACATAGTCCAACCTACTCGGCGCTAAGTCTTGTAGGCTCGTGGATGTGGACCTGTTGATGTAAGCTAGGGTCATCATACTACGCATGCGAAGGCTTTGAGTACTAACCCACAACAACGAAAACAAATGCTGCTTTCCAGCAAATAGATCACATAGGGGGAAATCTGTCCATAATTTAGACGACAGGGCATAGATAAAAATAACCGACCAGTTCACTGTTGTCTACAGACCTAGATGTTGGACCAACCACCATAAAACAATCTCCCAATGCATTTATGTGCAATTGGTTTTTTTTATTGTGCAGCAAACGCTCTAAATAATGATTTGTTTTTATTATAATGCATCTTTCTGAACAAGTTTGTAATGTCAGAAGGTTCATATTAGCTGAACAAGTTTGTAATGTCAGAAGGTTCATATTGGTGCTGAACAAAGTTTGTAATGTCAGAAGGTTCATTGGCCTATTGGTGCTGCAGACTACCTGAGTTTGTTATATAAGTTTCAGAATAATTAATCTATAATCATCTTCGTTTAATTTCAGATTGACACAATGCAGAATGCAGACTGATTACAGTTCATAGTACGACGGATGATCAAAAGTTAGGTTATGCTATTTATGAACAGTACTTATTTAATTAGACTAACTGCAACATGAACCATGTCATAGATAATTTATTATACGCATACACGCAAACATGCGCAAATCATGCATTCACATATCAATGCTTAGCCGCCACACACATAACCATAACCATAACCATAACCATAACCACAGTTTTTATTGCTCAAAGTGACAGTTGACAAAACATCTTTATAACATATAGTGTCTATAGAAACTAACAAAAAGCAAAAGGAGAGAACCCTTAAGGGACTACTGTCCCACTGACAGGGTTTCCCAAATACAAGTGAAAGTAAACAGCAACAGGTTATACGAATAATGGAGTAATAAAGTTAAATTTTTATCTTAACTAGTTAACTAAACATCCTGGGGAAAACATCTAAAGGTGATGTTAAGTGTGCCAAATTAGAAAAGTCGTTGAAAATAAAAGAATAAGGGCAGATACATAGATTGAGATTTTGTAGTTTAATAGGAGACAGCGTAAAGTAAATGACATTTAAGTTTACGTTTAAAAATGGTGAAACAGAGGGAATTCCGAATAAACAAAGGCAAATTGTTCCAGGTCTTAGGACCAGCACTTTTAATTGAGAACATACGAGTATTTGTTCTAGTGATAATACGTCTATAATTACATGAGGATCTGAAGTTATAGGGAACTAAGTCAGAGGTTAGAGTAAAGAAATCCGCAAAGGCATGAGGCAAAAGATTATGCATATGTTTGAACATAAGTTCGGACGTTTGCATGACTCGTATCTGTTCAATGGTAAGTATTCTTAATTTAGATAATAGGAGATGTGAAGAAGACAGGCGGGAGAGCCCCATAATAATCTTTGCAGCTCTGTTTTGAAGTGAGGTAAGTCTTGTAAGTCGAGAAGAGTAATTAGAAGCCCAGACAAGATTGCAATATGAAAGATAGGGATGAATAATAGAGTAATATAAGCTAAGTCTAATTCGAGGTGGAAGAAGATAAGAAATACGGGTCAAGATACCAACACTTTAGCTATCTTTTTAGAGATGTTTTCAATATGAACCTTCCAAGTTAGAAATCGGTCCACATGGACACCCAGGAATTTAGTTGATATTACTTGGGGTATATTGAAGTTGTCCATAGAAATTGTTAAATTTATGTCAGGAATTGATTTACGATGAGAGCAAAATAAGATATAGGCCTAGTTAGTTTTCTTAAGATTCAAAGATAACTTATTAACACGAAACCAATCAACAACGTGTGAAAGCTCTCGATTCATCAACTGAAAAAGTGATTCATAAGATTTATTACACAGTAGGCCTACACTAAGTCTTATTATAGAATACATGCACACAGCACAGCATAAGGTTTTTTAAAGCCTTTTGAACCCAGTTGCTAACGTTGTTCATACGAAACCACTTAAGTTGCAGTGAGAACGAAGTAGGACTACGCGGTCTGAAATACATGTAGGCCTACATGTAGGTTCCAAGTTTTTTTACTATCATATGTTGTTTTTTGCATGTGTTCTATCCCGAGGTACCGTAATCGCTTTGTTGACTTGGAGTGTTCTAACAATTGACGAAACCAAAATTATTGCCAAACCACGTAGTCTATAGTTTAATTAGATGGCCTGAATAAGGGATAAAATCTGCTAATATTGTTTACTTAATGATACAAAATGTCTATCTGGAAAAACAATTACTGTAATCGCGATCTTCTACAAGCAACCTACTTATAATCTTGGCTAGTACGGTACTGCAAATAATTATGTTATAATCATCACCAAACGTACCACCACAACTCCTACCGAGGGGCGGATCCAGGGTTAGACATGCCCATCACAGAACAAGACCGAGCAATACAAACTTAATAATTTAATTGGATGTTGAACACGAAACGGGAATGAAAGGCGCATCTAAAATTATACTCCTATAATTTGATGTAACGCTACAAACAATTTGTAATAATTCTCTAACTTTAAAGCACCCACAAACAAATGATAGTCCAACACACAGGCCTGCATCTTTAGCCTTACATAGGCCTATCATGCAGAATGCATACTTACACAAAAACCTATGCATCCGTGCACATTGGCCAACGTACATGTAAAAATCATCAGTTCAGTTTAGCAATTTGGCAGGCGTCGACAAGCGTACGTGTGAGAACCTTTGGAATCCGTGAATCCTATTACGTAAGCCTAATTGGTGCATCATGATTCAAATAGGGCCTATAATTTGTATCAGACCGAACGCAGCACACTCTGCAGTCCACATGAAAGTCACATTATGTGCTTGTATTTGTTTACGTGTATAATATTGTATGCATGTAAATTTGTATGTGTATGTATGTATGTATGTATGTATGTATGTATGTATGTATGTATGTATGTATGTATGTATATATGTATGTATGTTTGTATGTATGTATGTATGTACACCGTGGTTCGATGAAAAGTAAGCCAAACTGTTTTTCATATAATTATTATTTCTACTGACTTATAATTAGGCCTACCCATGCTAACATTTTCCTAATATTTAGAGAATTAAACCAAGAATGTGACGCCAATATATCATGTTACAAATTTGAACGAATGGAAAGATGTGAATCTTTCAACTTCATCTGCCGAAATGTAAATTTCTGCAAGTCTGTTATGGTGTTCGTTGCGGTTTCGACGCTTGGTCGTTCCCATTAGCATTTGGTTTTTAGTAATCTTGTAATAAAAATTAACGGAGTATATTATCGCAACGTTCTGCTGTCACAACATCTTCCACCTGTAATTAATCAGAAATCTATAGCTCCAGAAGGCTGTTTTCTTTTTCAAGAGAACATCGCCAGCCTACAGAACCAAGGAAACCATTGAGTGCTAACAAGAGAGACACCATACTTCATTTCTCCCAAATTACGGCCTCCGAACTGTCCAGATTTAATTAAATCCTCTCGCCTAAAACATCTCCTTTGTTTAAATAATCAACCAATAGGCCTACTACTTAGAGTTTCTTCACACACCAAATTAAAGAATATTTTCATGCTTGAAGTACTTTATTACAAAATCTAAGACGAAAATTGCCTGCAAATTTAAATTAGAAAAAAGCTGATTAGGCCTATATATCTAGGTTGCAACTAATTTTTTTTATGTAACTACACATAGGCCTATTATGTATAAATAGGGGAGGGTGCTCCAAGATGCCCACTTTAAGGAAAATTGGACTTTTCTTCCTCGTGGATTCCAA
Organism: Lumbricus rubellus; assembly: GCA_945859605.1. NCBI lineage: Eukaryota > Metazoa > Annelida > Clitellata > Crassiclitellata > Lumbricidae > Lumbricus > Lumbricus rubellus. The sequence continues at coordinate 47,837,664 of OX243816.1, forward strand.
AATAAGTACATAATTGACACCAATGTGAAGAGTGATCATTGATAAAACAGTATAAGCAATTATAGACCTTTATTCAATAAAATCAATTGTGTAAATTAAAAAAGGTCGACCCCTCCAAACTGGGCGTCTTAGGAACCCTATGCTCCAAGACGCCCATAGGATGGGCATCTTGCAGCAAGGGGATTTTACTAAAAGAAGTAGTATTGCAACCATGCATTTTAGACTAAAATTTACTTAGCAAACTGTATTTGAGCTAAAGAAATGGAACCAAAACTAAAACATCTTAAAACTACAAAACGATAAGAGGCAAAACCTTCAAACTTGTGTTCACAAGTCAGCTAACGACAAAAGTCACACTTGAATCCTTTGGATGTCTCTCCATCTGTGCATTCTTCATGACACCAACCCTTGCACTTCTTGCATTCTATCCATCTCTCCCCCGCCGCACTATCACTAAAATGTTCACCACACAGCAGACATTTTCCATCTCTTTCGCGGACAAACTCGCGCTTCCTTCCATTTGTCTTGTTTGGCTCTGGAGCCTCTGGTTCCAGGACATCACATTTTTCTTTTCTCCCCCTTGGTTTGTCTTCTCTGCATGCGAGTTTCTGCTTATTCTTCTTCCTTCCATTTGTCTTGTTAGGCTTTGGTTCCAGGACATCACATTTTGCTTTTCTCCCTCTTGGTTTGTCTTCTCTGCATGTGATTTTTTCCTTATTCTGTAGCTTCATTTTAGGTTTTCATTGTAGCGACTGGGCTGTTTCACGGCACCATAAAATCGTCGTTGTGATTAGAATTAAACATCAACAATTAACCTGCAGATGCATTACCAAACTCCATAGGCGTAGGGGACATTTCAGCGTTGGGGGGGCAAAAATGAGACTTTTGCCCGAAAATTTTTTTCGTCCGGCCGAAATCTTAAGAAAAATTTCCGTTACGTTTGCCCGAAAATTCTGACGACGTTTTTCTAGTCATCCGGCCGAAATCTTCTAAAATTTCCCGTTACTTTTTGCCCGAAAGGTATTTTGTTCGGGCACGTCTGATTTTTCGGGCAAGAAGACCCGGAAAAATAAAAAAAGTAAAAATTTTTATTTATTTTTTTATTTTTCCGGGTCTGCTTGCCCGAAAAATCAGACTTGCCCGAAATTTGGGGGGGCATTTGCCCCCCCTGGACCCCCGCCTCCTACGCCTATGCCAAACTCACACATCTGTTCAAGTCATTTAGCCTAATAGATGATCTTGCTCTAAGGAACCCTATGCCTCCAATGTATTCAAGACGCCCATGGGCATCTTGTAAACCCTATGCCTCCAATGTATTCAAGACGCCCATGGGCATCTTGTAAACCCTATGCCTCCAATGTATTCAAGACGCCCATGGGCTTCTTGTAAATTTCTAGTCATTCTCTACTGACGCCATTTTCATTAACGACGTAAATATTTACGAACTATTTAAAGCCACTAAAACAACGACAAATGAACACAGAAAAAACGTTGAAATGCGCGAATTGCTAGTCCATAAGGTTAAAGAGAAATTGAAGCTGATTCATAGATGTATACTTACAAAAAAGTGGTCAAAAATTAGAAAATTGATTTTTAGCTACAATATTTCGAATTCCGAAACGCCGCCGCTAATGGAGGTTCGCAAGATGTCGCTACATGCGATGAGGCAACTAAATTATGAATTTGTGTCTATTCACGAGTTTTAAAGGGGATGGGCGTCTTATCCACCCTGGGCGTCTTAGAGCACCCTCCCCTATATAGGAGCTTATAGATATGCATCAGCATGGCTGTTATCGACGAAATACTCCGAGATTTAGTGTGCGCTTGGTTTACTTCGTGGAAAACTTGAACACAGAATGACGCTAAGAAATATTGATTCAGATTAATACTTGACCGACTGACCTTCGCTTAAGTTTTTTATGTCTGGTTGGCAGTGGTTACGCCCTATGTTTTGTATTGATTTGTGTGATGAACATCGCCAGCATAAGCTTACAGCCTACAAGAAACAAACCATTGGATAGTGAGCAAATAAATTAGAGGCGCAGGTTGTGGTCCGATCTCAGGGTGTTTCCGCAACGACTCGCTAACAACAGATGTTAACAAGGGTGTCACGTCAACTCGTCTACCGACAACTCGTCTAACGACAAGTGGTCTCCGGACAATTCGTCTAACGACAACTGGTCTACTGGCAACTGATCCAGCGCTTGAGAAATGGAAGCTGGATGACAGTTTTTAGAGGTGAAGTGGAGGTTGGATTGATGAAAAAGCGCAAGAGAAATGGAATCTGGATGATGGTTCCTTTACAGATGAAATAGAAGCTGGATTGACGAAAATAACGCATGGTAAATAAAAGCCGGATGAAGGTATTTCTAGATCTCAAATAGAAGCTGGATTGATAAGAAAACCGCTTAGGTAATGGAAGCTGGATGAGGGTATTTTTTATATCTGAAATAGAAGCTGGATTGACTAAAATAACAGGCGAGAAATAGAAGCTGGATGGAGGTATTTTTAGATTTGAAGTAGAAATGGGTGCATGTCGGAATACATGAATTAAAATCATAAATCCAGCTTCCATTTACGCTAAAACCCCATTTTTGTAGATTCAGCTTCTATTTAATCAATACTATTCGTCTGTAGACCAGTTGTCGTTAGACCAATTGTCCGGAGACGAGTTGTCGGTAGACGAGTTGTCGTTAGACGAGTTGTCGTGGAACCGTTAACAAGTCGTCAACAGTTGCTGTGTGATTTTACTGTCAGTAGGCCTATTCAAAGCGTGTCAATCGGTTAATGAATCTGATGACCTTGTATGCTAACGCAGGCTATCGACAACACCGTGGAGACACTGGAATGCTACAAATTGACAATAATCGTTAAGATATCATCATAGGCGTACAGAAGATTTCAGCAGTGGGGGGAGAGGGGCAAAGATTTTACTTCTGCCCGAAAAATAAATCTGCTACAACGCCTACGTTACACCTTACATTTTTTGTGGGGCGCGGTGGTGTGGTTGGTATGTTCGTTGCCTTGCAGCCGGAGTGTTGCGAGTTAGAATACACCTTAAATCGTCGCGTAGGAACCGTGGGCAAGTCCTTCGCTCGCAATTGCTCAGTGCTTCGGCGTGAAACTCCGATGCAGTGTCCACGCTGTAGTCGGGAACGCCTCTGAGAAGAAGCGTAAGGGGCACTATAATAAATACCCATTCAAGTATACACGTACAAGCCAAACAGCTGCGCATCACGATCGAATAGCAGCATGCGCACAGAACTGCAACGAATTGATCTTTTGAGCTGACGCAGGCTGTAGGCCTAATTGTAAGGAAAAGTATTATAATTTATCAAGCCATAAAAAGACTAAATCGTCGATGGTTGTAAACACAGTTCAATAGACCTACCTGTCATCAAGGAGAGACACATTGAAACGCAATTATTGCTCCTGATCCAACCTTGACTAAAAGTAACTTAAGGTTTTAAGGCTGCGATAGAACGCATCTGAGCAAGGCATAGACGTGTAGAGTGTAGATAATAGAAGCCCATTCCATACCATGGGACCAGAGCCGGATTAAGAAATGTGGGGGCCCTGTTCGGAAAATTTTGGGGGATCTTAGATGGAAAAATCTAATGACTTTTGTAACCGTTTGGTAGAAATTTCTTTAGAAAATACCGTTTTTTCCCTGCCAAAAACAGCTGGCGACCTTTTTTAGTTGCTTGGTCGAAATTTCGTAAGAATATATAATTTCTTTCTCAAAAAATGTTTATCTGCATGTGTGGGGGCCCTAAAGTGTGGGGACCCCTGTTCGGCCGAACATGCTGAACAGTGAACATGCTTAATCCGGCCCTGCATGGGACCAATAATAGAGAAAGTACGGTGGTGTCTAAGAGCAGTTTGTGATGGGTGGATGAGGAGTTCACCGTGAGTGGAAGAACGTAAAGAATGACGCCCGTGTAGAACCAAAGTAGAGTCACAGAGCTCTTGGAAATATACAGTAGCAGCACCTAAGAGCCAACTCAAAGCAGAGACCCGGTAATATTCGCAAGGGGATTTGGAGCCAATGCAGGACATTTCGCCCATAATCGGTGACATGATCAAATTTCGGGATACGACCAATACTACATGTATGTAGCCTAAGTCGTGCGGCCGTGTGCAGAACCCGCGCCATGTAGGCCTACTCCAACCGCACATACGGGAGACCAGCGTGGTCTAAGAGTTCGCAGCAGTACTGTAGTCGAGATGGGTGACAGCAATGGAATGGATAAGAGTTACTGCAGTGGTAGCATAAGGGTTGAGAGAGCGAGAGATATCTCTGAGCTGGGGTAACTGCTAGTAGCAGTTGCGACCGATATGGCGAATGTGCTTTGCAAAGGTAGGCTTCTGATCAAGGATATTGCCAAGATGGCAAACAGTGGTAGAAAAGCAAACTGAGAAAACTCAGAGGCAAGGGCTGCTATTTCAATCTTAGTTACATGTAGCTTTTGGCGCGTGCCCAGCTAGAATAACAGATAACAGAATGGCTTGGCTGAGCCGCAAGCGATACGACGAAATACGCGCCCGAGGAGAACCAACGCTGATAAGTATATGAGAGATCCATATACAGTATCAGGAACGAGCAAACAAGACTCTGGATGCAACAGTTTTGCATGGTCATCAAATGGATACGGGTGAATGTGGATAATTAGCCTATCATTGCCACACATTTCTAACATCCAGCTATGTTGTCGGTCTACGAACGAGGCACTGTTATTAATGTTGAGAAACTAGTTAATGCTGTAAGCAGAAGCGCATTTAACCCATTCGTGCCTAGCGTCCTCCAAAACGGGACACTACATAAAAGTTACACTAAATTAAAGCTGCAATAATAAATATGAAATTTAAAGCAGACCTAATGTCCGTCATAACAACATGCTGGTCAAACAATTCTGACTATAAAAAAGCCCTGACGCAACAAAAATAGTTTGTCGACTGAAAATTGTATTTTTGATCGAATCCACGGACCATATTTTAGCAAATATAGTCTAGGCCTAAACATTCTTATTTTTTAAATGTAGGCCTATGCGCTTTTCAAGTTATTTGTGTATGCTCTTATTTCGACTGTGGCAAAAGTCTTGAGTGATATAACATGTACATATTAGGCAAACATGTCAATTTTCACGAGAGCCTGCCCATTCGTGTCTATAAGCGACCCCCAAAATGGGACACTTCAAAAACTTGCTACTAACGCACCAAAAGCTAACATTTTGCAGAATTTATGCTAGGTATTGTCCAAACTCATCGTTTAGGCTATAACAAAGTTTGTACACTTTGAGATGATTTTGAAACTTCAGGTAGGCCTACTAATGGGTTGAAATCGCGGTGTAGCCTAGGCGTAGCGCCATATTTCAGGCTAGCTCATCGATTGTGCAATACCGGTCAAAAAACTGAGCCAGAAGTCGCCAACGCAGGTTTAGGTAGCTCAATATCGCTTCAGCTCATTACTGCATCACATTTAATGAGACCAAGACGACTGTTCGTATTGATCACTTCTCTAGCTTCACTTAACTTGACTTATGGCTTTGACGATGCTCTCGCACGTGACTGCAGCCGGTCAGTTATTGAAATTCTCCACTTCTATCTCTCTCTCTCTCTCTCTCTCTCTCTCTCTCTCTCTCTCTCTCTCTCTCTCTCTCTCTCTCTCTCTCTCTCTCTCTCTCTCTCTCTCTCTCTCTCTCTCTCTCTCTCTCTCTCTCTATCTATCTCTCTTTTGTGCGTTGTGTATAGCCACCTACACGGACCAACCTGCCTCCCGACAGTCCTCACGTGAAGTAATACACTAAACAAGTCGCTAAAACATGGCGAGTAGAATTTGCTGCGCTAGAAAAAATCAACTGCTCATTATATTGCTGCTTTATTGCACTTAGCGCTTAAGGCGTCTGGTGTAACGACAAGGAGTAAAGTGTAAAATGTCGTACTACGGAATATCAAGAAAACTAAAACTTCTTTTTGGACTTATAATCGTGGCACTTGTCTTATATAAGATCATTCCGAGAAGCAATCATCGGCGAAACACGCGTCACCGTGTCCGACCTCCAGTCGACTGTGTCCGATTGATCAAAGGAGATGAAGCGGATGAGCGAAGGGCAGAGAAGTACCAGAACGACCACCCCAAGAAGGCGATCTCAAATGAAGAATATATCAACATGACCAGAGACTGTGATGGGTTCATTGAGACGCGGGACTACATCATGTCTTCTTTGAATGAGGAAGAGAAGAATTTCCCATTGGCGTTTACCATACTTGTTTTCAAGGATATCGAACACTTCGCAAGACTTCTCAGAGCCGTCTATCGTCCACAGAACTTCTACTGCGTTCCTGTAGACAAAAAGTCTGAAGAAACTCTGCACATGGCAGTTGGAGAAATTGCCGGATGTTTCAATAACGTCTTTGTTCTGAAAAACAATATCGATGTCACCTGGGGTACTTACACAGTCATGGAACCGGATATCCTGTGTATGGAAGCTTTGCTTAAGTACAAGAAATGGAAGTACTTCATAAACCTGACGGGTCAGGAGTTTCCACTCAAAACGAACTGGGAGCTAGTACAGATCCTCAAAGCGGTGAATGGCACAAATTTAATCGGCGCATCAATCAAGTACGGAAATCTCGAGCGCCTTGTTGGTAAACCTCCTCCGCCGATCAACGTTACTCCCATCAAAGGACCTGTGCACATAGTGGTCAGAAGGGAGTTCGCAGATTATGTAATCAACAACGAAAATGCACAAAAGCTGATGAACTGGTCTAAGCAGATTCCATTTGCGGACGAAATCTTCTTCTCCACACTCAACCACAATCCGCAATTGGGAATTCCTGGAACGTATCTCGGTGAACCGGAAAACGATCAAATATACCATCCGCTGATCAGTCGCTACAAGGTCAGAGATTTTGTCTTGACCTCCAACACAATAGCAGTTAAATCTCTGGTAGTTCCTCAATCATCAAATGAATAACTTAATCACAGTAAATATATCACAAAATTCAATTTGGAGATCAATCCATTAAACACAAGTTACTGTACGCCATTATAATAGGCCTAACCAGTACAGCACTGTAAGTCAGTATCGTAATCAGTGAAATACGTAGGAAGTCGATGGCCAAAAATCCTGATGGGTTTTTTTAGTCATCAGTACATTTTCACCCCACAATCCTTCTTCCCTTTCTTTCGCTTTTACAGCTGAACAGATTCATTTGCAAATCTAAATTTTCTGGGTTTTGCGTGAACTGCACGTTAAAAACACCTGTTTCAATTAGGTTGACCGAAGTTACTGATCAAAATCTGATTTACAGCAACACAAAAATTTCTTTCCCAACTACACACTTTGTGTCCAGCTGCGCGTTATAATAAACCATGTAGTGAATACGTGCAGTGGTAGTGTAGCGCCGTACTCACTCGCTAGGTGGCCGCCTACTCTTGTTCCTGATTCTTGCCTTTTAGGAGTTTCGGACTGGACCACCCGCGAGAGGGCTAACTGCTAGGGAAACGAGTAATTCGCCAGGTCCTCGGACAGGGGAAAGTTAACCCCAGGTTCCAGGGAAAGATGCCCTTCTTTTATGACTCGATCAGTAACTGCTGTTCCTGCTTCTATTGAGAAATGGGTCTCGTTACCAAATTCTACACCAGGAGATGGACGAGTGATGGCTGGACATGGTCGCACGGTCGTTTGGTGGACGACGACAGCCCCCCCCCCCTTGAGGACTTATCTGAGTTCGGTTCCCATGCAGCAGTTTTCTTAGACCCAATTTCCCTCAAAAGCAGTTCAGGTAGATTCTCCACCTTCTCTGATACTTTCACCAATCTCTCCTGTTCATCACTAACAATGGAAATCAAGGTATCAAAGCGCTCTAAAATTTTCGACAGCCTCTGGGACATAACCTTAGCGAAAAGATCCCCACTGGTCTCTTCCATTTGCATTGAATTAGAGTCGTCTAAACCTTCTCCTTCTGACTCACTCTTCTCTCTTTCTTCCTTCTTTTCCATTTCTTTTTCAAACATTATTATTTCTATTATTATCAGTTACACAAAGAATACGAGTATCGTTCTTTTCAGATTTTTCTCCTTAATTATTTATTACAGTTATAATTATTATGACAATTGTTTTATCTTTCACAGAGACAGAGGAGGCCTAACGACGAACAGGTGAATGCCCTGTTTTCAATCAAGAACGAAGGGAGCGAAAGGGATCACCTCGGGATCCAATTAATTAAATTTACAGTTCAACCTAAACAACTTGTCCTTGTTGATTTCAATACAATCTAATTTGCATTCCGATTTCTTGAATAGGCCTAAAGATCAAATGAAATATCTGACTATTCTCGTCAGTAATTATTATAGAACGTTTGCAAAATGCACAATCAATAATATTCAATCGAAAATAATTATTGTAAGGTGACACTGATTACTTCCCTGTCAATCCAGAGAAATAATTGAAGAAATCTGTCAGTTTCTGTTCCCAAAAGGAAATTGTTCCCACTGTTGATTTCTATTACAGCGGCCTTGTTTCCGACCAAAATTTTGAGTTTCGAAGCGTTTAAAACCTTTCCACGTCAGTCGCACACAGCGGATCAATCCCTTCTCTTATATCACACAGACAAATTGCGGTCACAAAGACCATTTCCGTCACAAAGACGCATTTTTGTCATAAAGTCCTTCACTAGTTCCTTTCCCATCAACAGCCCATCGCAAACTCTACAAGATGACGCCGAAAAACACCCACGTGACGGGAGGGAAGCCTCCTGATTGGCCAAGATCGCATCCCCAGCTACTATTAGCCATTACGTAATCGAACTGAGATTAAAAATAGCAATTTTCTAGCGCATTCCGAAATTAAGCGAAATTAGATTAGGCCGGCCGCTGGTTACAATCGTTACACTAGGAATCCTGTGCAAGACTTCAAGCATGTCGCTATGTAGAAAAAATGTGCGAAGCGAGGAAGTGGACCTATTATAGATCCAATTGAAGGATTTAGGACGTTGTGCTAAATGAATTAGACACAAAGAGAGCTGGATCTTGTACTGATAAATCGATACTTATTTAGCGCTACTTTGGTGCTCTGCCCTTTCATTCATTAGGCCGATTATATATTAATCGGAATATGAAATTAATGCTTGCCAGGCAAAAATTGACTTGACTTCCTGGATTATTAGCGTACGTAAACCTAGGCCGATGGTTATTTTCATGTCAGAAGTCGGATTCAAGTCGGAAGTCGGTAGCTTTTCTATCATTTTAGTTACGCGTCGTCGACCTTAAATCGACCTCAACTCACTTTAGGTTCAAGTGGGTCAGAATTGCTGACCAAAGTCACTCCCAGGTCTATCTACAGAGTACAAAATCTAGGTAGGTTAAGCTCTACCTAGAGCATTTCCATCACTTCATCACGAATAATAGAGCTAATTATTGTATTTGTTAAATCAAGTTTATTTTCTCACATTCTTCTCTATGTCCATATTTCAAGACCTCATGTCAGAATTGATTGTCCCGCAATTCTGAGCAATATTGCACTGACCGGGCTTTTCTTAAGACCGCATTTTCAAAATAAGATTTCAAATTGAAAAGCAAAACATAGAATCCTTGCGACACAGCGTTTTACACGAAATTAGGCTATATGAATAAAATGCAACATCTAATACAACATTCTATTATTATTTCACTGCACAACTAAACACAACATAACGTTTGTCTACAAATAACAATTTTGCGAAAGAGAGTCTCTAAACTGCTTTAAATCGCGACGTTTCAGTGTCTATATATATTGCTTCCCATCACACTGATGATATAAAATATAGGTCAAAGCTCATAATTTGGTTGTATGTTGATTGTATGTGCATTTTTATAGCGCCCCTTCAAGCTCGCTACTCAGAGGCGCTCCCGAATGCAGGGCGGACACTGCATCGGAGTTTCACGCCGAAGCGCTGAGCAATTGTGAGTGAAGGACTTGCCCAAGGTCCTTACGCGGCGAGTTGGATTTGAACCTCGAACCTTCCGGCTCCAAGGCAACGACGCGACCACTAATTACAATTCATTTTTCAGATATGGGAGAGGGAACAACTGTCATGCTACGGCAAGTACGTTCACATGATCTGTATCTTCGGCGTCGGGGACCTGCGTGCGCTGGCAGCCACACGACACCTCATTGCCAATAAATTCCACTTGGACTACCAACCTCTGGCCCTCGATTGTCTGGAAGAGCATATTTACAACAGAACCCAGAAGGAACTGTTAGGCAATCGAAACTTCGATACTGCGTTCTATCAGAACTTAGCTGTCGCTAAAAATCACCTTTGAGTCATGATGCAGCGTAAAGTTTAAGGGGTGGTTTGTTTCTTCTTTTCTTCAATTGTATTATATTATTTTATAATAAATTATATTATATTGTATTATATTATATTATATTATATTGTATTATATTATATTATATTAATTAGCCTATAATATATATTATATAATAATATTATTATATTGTATTATATTATATTATATTATATTATATTATATTATATTATATTGTTATTATTATTATTATTATTATTATTATTATTATTATTATTATTATTATTTTATCATTATTAATATTTTTATTTTTATTATTTTTTAAATTTATTATTATTATTATTATTATTATTATTATGTAGTGATAATTATTAGCCTATTATTATTATTATGTGTTCACTGTTATTCAACAAAATCTGGTTCGACAAAAGAACCGCGGATGGCCACGGCATTAAAGCGCTGGATTGAAATCGACAAGCGCTGGAAGAGAAAACAAGTTTCTCTAGAGTCTCCAGATAATTGGGCAAGACGTCTTCCGAGATCTTTGATGAAATCAAGGCCGCTTTCGTTGATTGGACCCAAGGTCTCGAAGGCCAGCGGCACAAATAAATAGGTTGAGGACAGTTCGCTGTACTTCGCGTTAAATTTTATAAGTTATATTATATTATATTATATAAGTTATATTATATTATATTATATTATATTATATTATATTATATTATATTATATTATATTATATTATATTATATTATATTATATTATATTATATTATATTATATTATATTATATTATATTATATTATATTGTATTGTATTATATTATATTATATTATATTATATTATATTATATTATATTATATTAACTAGCCTATAATATATATTATATTATAATATTATTATATTGTATTATAATTATTATATTATGTTATAATATTATTTGGTTTGTTTGTTCTTTTCTTCAATTACAGCCTATTATATTATATTATAATATATTATATTATATTATATTATATTATATTATATTATATTATATTATATTATATTATATTATATTATATTATATTATATTATATTATATTATATTATATTATATTATATTATATTACACTTTGTTTATATTATATTATCTCTACATCTGGTGACAGCCTCTTGTCATTTCTATTATATTATATTATGTTATATTATTTTATATCCTCGACGGCGATAGAATTGTTGATTCCGTACGATTCTAGAATTGGCCAATTACGTTGCGCACAGTCATGGAGACATTATTTTATGGTTCCGCCTGTTGTCTTGAACTGAATTTTATTTCCACACAGGTGATGGTTTTCGGCATAGGCGTACGAGGTGGGGTACAGAGGGGCAAATGCCCCCCAACTTTCGGGCAAATGTGGTTTTTTGGGGGCAAACACTGCCCCAAACGACTAAAAAAGGTCGTCACCTTTTTGGCCGGATATATTTTTCGGCAGAAGTTCAATCTTTGCTTTGCCCCCCTCCCCACTGCTGAAATCTGCCGTACGCTTATGGTTTTCGGTAATTTGTAATTGTGGTGTAATCGAAAATTTCTAAATCGTCATCCAACAATAATATTCAGAGGTGCATTCAAATGTCATTTCTGGACGCTGCCGTTGATGGTGGAGTTAGAATAATCTTCATCATCGTCGTCGTCATCATCATTATCATCACAATCATCATCGCCGTCGTCGTCATCGTCATTGTCATCGTCTTCGTCATCATCATCGTCATCATCATCATCATCATCATCACCACCATAGTAACTGTCATCGACTGTAAGAAGTTAAGAACAATATCAACTGCATTCTTTTTAGTTCAATCTTTTTGTTCTCCCGACCGCCTTTTGAGGACATTGTTTCATTATGAAAGCATTGTTTCTCTCGTTGTTCACTTCACAATAGAAAATAAACTATGGGATTGTGATGAATTACAATTACGGATTTATGTTCACTCGTGTTAAGTGCATTAATCAAAGGAATATCTTAGTTTAAATCTTAAGCACTTGAATGCAAACATGTCAATTCACAGATAGGAGTAGAGTTGGGAGTTAGTCAGAGCTTCTCAATATATGGAAGAACTCGGGTATTTTCAAATAGTTTCTTATTGCAAATTTCTGAATTTCATTTTGTGCATCAATTTTAATATGAATAGTTTCCTTACTGAGAAGATATAAGTTAAAATATAAAACATGATGCTGAAAAGTAGAATCGTTTAATGCGAAGAAATTTGTTAAAGCACAAAATTAGGCTAGTTGTTAAAAATAGTTATCAAATTGTCTGGGGGCAAGTGCCCCTTTGCCACTATGTGCGGGCGCCCATGGCCAATGTTGGTAATGGCATATCGAGTGACTGCAGGCGTCCCGGAAAGGCAAAATCAAAAGTTGGCAGCCCTACCTAACCATACGTAGCATAATGATTACTGTCAATTGTTTTCTGTACACCTACACCGTTTTGCCCAGAGTTTTCGGGAAATAAACGAATAATAGATAGGCCTACAAACATGGGCCTTAACATCCCACTACCTAATAGCATGTCGAAAGATCAATGAATATGATATTGCTTGCTTATGCAAGCCATCGAAAACTTCATGTAAAACACGGGAATACATACTTAATAAAGCGACATTCGTTAAGATTCCATTAAAAGTTCTCCTTCAATATAAACACATTGTTTGGTTCAGGACTAAATTGTTCAGCGTGGATTAACGTTCTGTGGAGACTAACTCTATTGGAACAGGTATCGAACGGCCAAACTTAAAAATTAATTTTGATTTCGTAATATTAGCATAGCATGACATCACAGTGGTGTGGGGTAGGTTCCGTGCCTTGGTGCTGGATGCTGCGAGTTCGATTCCACCTCAAGCCCCAGCGTAGGGACCCTAAGCAAGTCTTTTACTCGCAATAATGCTCATGCACTTCAGCGTGAAACTCCGATCCAGTGTTTACGCCGTAGTCGGAAGCGCTTCTGACAAATAATCGTGAAGGGGTACCATAACAAATGCCAGGGTTTTTTAAAAGGGATTTTTAGAACTGCACAACTTTCCCCAGCCTATAAGGCCTTAGCCAGGATTTGATTTCGGGGTACTTCTTGTTGGGCGGAAAATTTCTGAGGCCTTTTTTTGTCGCAAAAATGTCTGAAACACCTTTTTTTATTCGTCATGAATTCTGAAGACACCTTTTTTTAGTCGTCAACCATTCACCTGGTGTCAAACCTTGGCACAATCTACTGGCAAAATCAACGACTAGAGTCCAACTTAGAATGGAAATAATAATTATTATTATTCTGAAACATATACGAAGTGGAAAATGAGAGTTTTGAGAGTATTTGAGTATTCCAATATAATAATAATTGCTGAGCTCTCTTGTATAGTATAAGGTAATCGATTTTCAACCGCAAGATGCATCCATCATATAATTATAATTATTCAGTGTCATTACAAGTGGCGGTGTAAATACTAGTAACGTTGGCAGTGTCAAATGCAGAGATAACATGAGTACTCATCGAGTAGTGATAATGTTGCGCACGTAGGCTATACACCAATGTTGCTAACGGTCGTTAATGCAGAAGACATTCGTAATAGCAGGTATTGAAGTCGCTCAATCCCAGAATCTCATCCTGTGTTCTGTTGAAGACGAGCTCTTCCAAGCAGTCAAGAGCCAGCGGATCGAAGTTCAAGTCAAATCTACTTGCAAAGAAATGTGGACTTGCAGCCAGCATGGGCAGATCTCCAATGCCATACGTGCAGAACCCTTGACTGTAATTCCCACGACATGGAAGAAGGCTCGTTTGCCAGATCTGTTTGAAAAAAGCAATTGAAATCTTTAAGCATAAAGAAACTACAACTAAGTGGGGATTGCATGCTAACACAAATTCAACCGAAAATAATAGAATTGGAGGCATAAATCCTATCCAGTTATACAAAAACTAGTCCTATAATAATAGTATTATAGTTTTAGTGTGGTTGTGGAGGTTAAGGCATTATGGCTGAAATTTTAATACCACTGTGAAAACTTTTGAAATAAATATAGGAGTTTAGTCGAGTACAACTTAGAAGTGCATCAGCACCAGTGTAGGCCTAGTTAATTATTTCTTCAAATATATTACGCATACAGCTCAGATGACTAGGCCTATCTGGCAATATCAGGGTTATTTGGTGAAAATTATCTTCTGAGATGTGACTTAATAAAACCTTTTTGTCACTTTTTAAGAATTAATATTCAACCAGCCTTAATCTTCGGAACCATTGGTCTCTCTCTGGCTTTAGATCTTTGACAATGTCTTGTTTAGCGACAAGAAAATTTCTAAAGACATAATTTAATGTACGCATTGCATAATAATTATGCAGACCACAGACTTGACCTGACTTGACTTCAAGTCAGACCACAGAATATCTACGTAATGTTTGGCCGAGGAAGAAATAATTATAATTGGAAGAATAATAAACAATAGGGAAGTAATTGCAGTCACTCAAATCCTGGTTTTATTGTATGCATCAACCAAGCAATACATGAACAATTTACGTAGCGAGTAAGCAAAATCCATAACAAATAATAAAGACAAAAGTATAAATAAAGGTAAAAATAAAACAAAGCAAAACAAAAAAATACGGAAACGGACAGAAGATAAGGTTGATAACGAATGAAGATGAAATATGGCAGCAACAAATAAACGAATATTTAATAAACAGATTATTTTAAAAAATATGTAACATCATGGACATTAAGAACAAATAAATAGGCAACAAACCCCAAATTAACAAATTGCTAATCAAGCAAAAACTGAGTAAAATATTAAAGAAATGAATTTGCAGAATGAAAGAAAGAAAGAAATAATCAAACACATTAAAAATAAGATAGAAGTATAAAATGGCCAAATAAATTACAAAAATTACCAAAAATTACAGACCAATTATAATTGAGTGCTATTCTATCTACTCACCTTGTACCGATCAATGAATTTCCGGTCTCCCACTTGAGACCCAGTATCACCAACATTTGTTTGATTTCCGTTGTTCATAGGAGAGAAATAGAACCTGTCTGGAAGTCGTGCTGGTTGTGTCCAGTTGGATATCTGTCTAGTTTTCTCGTCGTTGACTATGAATTGGACGAGGTGCCTTTTAGCCACGACGTGCACCGGCGCCCTTAGGGACCCGACGTCGATCCGCGGAGGCAGAACCCCGACCTGGCGATCAGGCGCCGGTAACTTTATCTTTGCACCAATGATGCTTGCTCCTCGGAGAGTCTTGAGTATCTTGACAAGCTCCAGGTTCGTTCTCAGCGGAAAATCTTCGCCAGTGAGGCTGATGAAGTACATCCAGTTCGTGTACTTGAGCAGGGCGTCCATGCACTGGATATCCGGTTCTTGGACTAAATGCGCACCCCAGGTGTCCAATGCAACAGTTTTGTTTTGAATGAGGAAGACGTTTTCGAAGCATCCAGCTATTTCGTTGACTGCTCTGTGCACGGTTGACTCGGCGCTTCGGTCGACGTGAACGCAATAGAAGTTCTGTGGACGATAGACGGCTCTGAGAAGTCTCTCGAAGAGTTCGACGTTCCTGGAAACAAGTATGTCAAACGCCAGCGGTATATCCTTCTCTTCGTCACTCGCAGGAAACGTGATGTAGCCCCGCGTCTCAATGAACTTTGAACAGTGTCTGGCCATGTTGATGTATTCTTCATTTGAAATTCCAATTCTCGGGTGATTCGTCTGGTACTGGACAGTCCGTCGCTGTTCCGCCTCATCGCCTCTGATCAACCAGAAGCAGTTGACCGGAGCGAGGGTTCGGCTGATTGGACTGCTTCCAGTTCCTCCAGGACGTTTCGCTTGATTGCTTTGTATGAGACTGACGGCAAGACATACCACCAAAGCGGTTCCGACGAAGATGCTCACACCGATTGTAAATATCCAGAGAATTTTGAGCGCTTCCATTGTTCTTTAAGTCCATAAGGCAGTTTACTTTCAGCGTGACTGTGTTGTTATGATGACCTTACAATTTCTGAGTAGTTCAGCAAAACTGGATGTTGAGAGCTGTCACGGTAGCTATCCAGATCAAAGTATTTCCTTCCTCTGTCTTGTTATTTCTGTGTAGATGATTTCAATTTCCTGATTCGCTTTGTGTTGCATTTCACTTTTCAGACCCATCAACTCCTGGACTGGTTTCTTTAGGCTTAAATCTTGTTCCCTTCGTTTTTAATTCTGTTCGTCTGCTGTACCAATTATATTGAGAATTATAGAGTAGGCCTATTTGGTTTCAGTTGCAATAACGATTCTCCAAGTTAGTTCTTCATCAACTGCAGCAGTTCATACAGTTATCATAGGCTACACGTTAAGTTATGCAAAAATATTAACATATTTTCTAACTAAAGAAACCTGCAAGTCAAAATGCAGCCAGTGTCCTACATGACTGATCCAAACAGCGGCTGATTTCAGCCGGGGATGCATGCCGCAACCACCTGAAAGACAATAATTGTAAGGACATCCCACGTTCAAAAACCATTAAGCCCCCGTCCTACACAGGCAGACACAGACCATTGCTATATCGATTCCGTTGACAGAATAGCAATGAAAGTCAAGAAGATTCATAAATCTGAAGAGACGGGATTCGTCTCTCATCGAACGAACTCATTTCGCTGCGTGACTTTCACCAAAGCATCAAACCCCCACCAACTTCAACATTATAGAACAGCCCGATCAGGGATTGTTAAAGAAACTCTAAAAATACACTACGATTAACAGGGCCGGATTAAGAAATGTGGGGACCCTGTTCGAAAATTTTTGGGAGGATCTTAGATCGAAATTTCTGATGACTTTTTTTCGTTTGGTCCGAAACAGCTGATGAACTTTTTTATAGTTCTTTGGTTGAAATTTCGGAATATATCAATTTATTCCCAAACAAAAATTGTTTCGCATGTGTGGAGCTGCCTATAGTGTGGGACCTGTGGGGCCCCTGTTCGGTCGAACATGTTGAACATGCCTTAATCCAGCCCTGACCATTAACGTCCAACATTTATTTTACCCAAAGTTATGCTGCATATAGGCTAATATTGGCTTGCCGCTGCCATGTGGCGCAGAGTGTTCTTAAAGCTAAAATCGGTAGAAAACTGCAATTGTATTTATGATACAAGTAAAACGTGACAAAGTCGCTACTCCAACAACCCTTAGCAGCCATTTTCAGCTCCATCCCAAATCTTACCAACACGTCACGTATATCACGTAGCCTACATGACATTGTAGCATCAAAAGGTAGGCTATATTTTGAAATTTTAATTAGCTGAGTTGTATGGACGCACAATCCAAAAATGCCTGGTGTTCTAATTCCCGCGTCAAAGACCGACTCACAGCTTATCCTGCCACGGTCATGGGGATGGGATGGGGTGGGGAAAGAATGCTGGAATGTCTTTCGATACTATGATATACAAGAGCGTAACGCGAGATAGGTTTGTGGCTTTGTGTTGCATATTAAGCAGCAACGACGCTGTATGAAGATTTCCGTCCACGAAGACTCATTTATTCGCAGAAAAGGAGAAATCTGTCGTGCAAATCTCTGCATTTTCGATAATAATCTCAGAGACATCTTGAAGCACGTTTGAAAGCCGTGGGACAAGGCAAGAGGATTGGCAATTGAGATTGGACACAGACATGCGGAACCGCTGCGTTGTCCGTAGTTTCGCCGTTCAGTCCTCAAGCCTGAACCAGTCGATAAGCTATCGATTGCTTTAATGACTATTTCCGATTTTCGATTTGAAGAAGTCATCACCAGAAGGACAGACTGAAGCAACGCTGGGCTATTATAATAAAGCATGGGTCACAGCGCAGCAGAGTATAACAGTCTAATTATAGACAGTCGAGGTCAGGTCAATGCAGGGTCAACGTTTCTTTACTTGGCATCCATCTGAGAGGTTGCGTTGCATGACGTCACGCAATCATTTTAATTTCTCGTTGCTATACTCTCAAGGATCAGTCGAGACAGTTACAGTAAACTACCGGTAAGTAATGAAGTCAGTCGCTAACTCATCAAATGAGTCGGTTATTCCCTAGCGACTACGGTAAGTCCGCAGACTATCACCATTCACATGCATGGCAATTCATTCATGCATTTATGCATTCATTCATTCATTCATTCATCCATTCATTCATGCATTCATGCATTCATTCATTCATTCATTCATTCATTCATTCATTCATGCATGCATGCATGCATGCATTCATTCATTCCATGGGCAAAAAAGGTAAATTTGCAAGTGGTCGATAGTCAACTGCGGCGACCACGTGCTTCGCGAATTTTAAAGATTGCGGACAAATTCAGCTCAACTGTTTGCCTTAGATGGGTCATTTCCAACATATTTTCAACGCTGGCAATTCTATCAACAGTTGCATTATATTGAGAACTTGCAAAGCAGGGCAACTGTGGATCAGATGAAGAGAATTCGACCTGATCGTCTAAGTGCAGTGAGTTCAAGCCTATAGTCCAGGAGTCAGCCTTGGAAGAGGCTGCATGGAGAATCTGATCTAATCTAGCAATACTTATATTATTATATAATATAACATTACGTAATGTAAAGTAATTAAAGTAATGCCATGTAATATAATTAATGTAATGTAATGTTATATAATATGATAATTATATTTATAGTATAATAAAATAAAATATAATATAATCGGATACAATATAATAATTTTAATTATAATATTATAATAATTAAAATATAATACAATCCAACTAATCAGATCTAATTCAATAACTTCTATAGCGCCGTCATAATTAAGCCTTATACACCACTCGGTGGTGGCAATAAGAGAACCTTGATCCATTTAGGAACTCTGGTTGATCGGTAAAGCCAGGTGGCTATGGTGATCATGATGATCGTCGTACTTTGCCTAATCACCTTTCTGCAGATGTCGACAATAATAACATGTCGAGATATCGACCAACCAATATCGAATGGAGTCGTTGCTATCAACAGCTGCAGCTTTGCATTGATTCTGTGGCTTGAAAAGCGAGATGAGGTATACCATGGTTGTGCTGGGAGTTACCGTAACCAGGGAACATCGGGCTACTCATTGGGTGGCTCATTGGCACGTGACCCAGCTCCCTCTATTCATCCTGGGCGCTGAGATCCAATGACCTTCCTAAGGCGCCGCCTCAGGGTCATGGAGCATCAAGGGCCATGGGCGTCCACATGAATTTTTCTAGGGGGGGGGGGCGCAAACTTTTAAATAATTGTCGCGTGGTCTAAATTTAATGGGTGACAGTTTGAATTTCCAGATTACCACGAGAAAAACCTATAGCCTACCTATACATTATGCGTCCAAAGAAAAATAAATAGGTCCAACTTGTAGATCGCAACGATATAATCACGTTGAAAATCGCGTTGTAACAATCACAACCAAATAATCCAAATGTATGTGCAACTAGGCGAAAAATCCAGGGGGCGCACTTGCGCCCACTTGCGCCCCGCTGCGGACGCCCATGTCAAGGGCAACGATTAGATCTATCACGAATTCTGTACGCTGCTCCGGCTTGGAGGGCACTTGCATCTGCCAGTGACCGAAGCAAATTTGAGCGCTTCTTTGCCGACAGTGAATTGGGTGAATTCCTTGTCATCTAATGACGTGTTTTGTAAGTTATTGGTTGCGAGGTTGAGCTGTCGCTAACAATGTTTAACACATTGAGCGAAGAGTGTAATTTGTTTCTCCCACAGTTCAGCGCCCTTATGACCTGCACTCCAGGCCGCACTATTTAAAACTCCGTAGCCTACCTAGGCTACTTTACAGACGATAACTTCCGGTTAACTCTGATTTTTATGTTTTTCATTCATATCTATTGTTACTGATTGCGGTCTATCCTTCAGGTTTTAACAAACGAAGACCTATTTGGCCTACATATATTTTACGTTACATCCACGTCTGCTAAGATCACAAGGAGTAAGTAAACAAGTCAGCAGCCTTTATGAACATTCATTGAACATCCACTAGTCTAAGAACTTACGCGTCGCAATTCTACAAAGCTTACAAACATAATTATACGGAACAGGCGACAATGCCACACCTTCGAGTAAATTGGTAAGACGCAGCAGTAGGCCTACTCTGCTCGTCTTAAAAGCATAGGTGTGCACAACTGTATATACACGGGTATACAGCGTGTAAGCTTATTCATCTCCGTGAAAAACAGCATCGTGTAGCCTACTCATTAGCCTACTCACCTCCGAAAACGAGTGTATACGTGACAATAACATGAATTATTATGAAGCAAAGTGATGAAGATGTTTTTATTGACCTGGCTCTAGCACAGTATTTTGATTTCACTTCAAATGCAGTTTAATTAAATATTTTTAACTTTGTAATCCAGTCTCTATAGCCAGGGTTCTGAGAGTCAGAAATAGGCTACGCAATCGCCGTGCCAGAAATGAACCGCGACTTTTTACGCCAATAGTGGCGATTTTTATTTAATCCAGTCAGTGTACTGTACGTATTACGTAAGCATCATCAAGCAGAATGGTGTTTAGAGTCTAGACATATTAATCAAAACCATCACGAGGTTAGTATTATATTTGTGTGTGTAGAAGACGACGAGAGAATAATCAATCGATTCATGATCAGACTTTCTTCTTTCATCAGTGACGACGAAATTCGTGATTGGAGTTGAAATGTGGGAAGTTGCCTTAATATGCCTGTTGCCGATGAAGTTCATAACGGTGGCTGGAAGGCAGTTATCCAGCCACTAAACTGCTTTTAATAACACAATAAACAAATTAGAACCTGCCTCTCAAACTTTACATTGATGCAATGCAATGTAGCCTAAGTCTTGTTTTCTCGGATTCCGGAAAAACCCCGTCTCAGAGAGGCTAATTCAATGACGCCACATCAAATAAAGTCCGCAGTAGCCAAACCAACCTGTGCGTTCCGATTAGAGATCAAAATTATGGTATAATGAGATCTCTTCTAAAATTATGGTATGAAGTGACTCATAGGTGATTTCTAGCGACATCTAAGTTCTGATAGTACGAAGTATTGAAGTTTCGATTGCCCAACAATTCCTCCTGCGTTCTGTTGTAAATATGCTCTTCCAGACAGTCGAGAGCCAGAGGCTGGAAGTCCAGGTGGAATTTGTTGGCAATGAGGTGTCGGGTGGCTGCCAGCGCAGGCAGGTCCCCGACGCCGAAGATACAGATCATGTGGACGTACTTGCCGTAACATGGCTTATAGTCAACCACCCATATCTACAAATGCAGGAAATAGGCTAATTAATATTATTGGAGACACGGCTAGCAAACCATTAGTCTGACTACTTTACAATTTAACCAATTAAGGTGTTAAATACATAATTAATAAATGAGTGCGACTGAACGTGATGAACTTGAGGTTTCGAGGTCAAATTGTTTAAGAAGGAATAACAATTATTTTGTAAAAGAAGCAACCACTAACCAGTCTACAACACACGTTAACTTATTCTACTAGTTCCCTAACTATTATCGATAAAGATACTCCCTCAATGTCCGGCGGACTCACTAAAAGAACCAACGAATCAATGAACGACGGCAAGAATGATTCGCTGTCGGATTGACAGCTGCGAGCAGCAATGTCTGCTGGTCCTTCGCCCAGAAGGACAAGCAGGCAGTCTGCAGTTCGCTGCAAATTATTGATGAACAGACTTGTTGAATAAATAATGGTCGTGTGGAACTGATTCACTCAATGCCTTTAAAACAATAACCTTATTCGCTCACCTTGTAGCGACTGATCAGCGGATATCTTTTACGGTCGACTTCCGGTTCACCGAGATACGCTCCTGGAATTCCCAATTGCGGATTGTGGTTGAGTGTGGAGAAGAAGAATTCGTCCGCAAATGGAATCTGCTTCGACCAGTTCAACAGCTTCTGTGCATTCTCCTTGTTGATTACGTAGTCGACGAACTCTCTTCTGACCATGATATGCACTGGTCCTTTGATGGGGGTCACATCAATAGGTGGAGGAGGTTTACCAGCAAGACGTTCCGGGTGTCCCCGCTTGATAGTTGCCCCGATTAAATTTGTGCCATTCAGCGCTTTGAGGATCTGTACTAGCTCCCAGTTCGTTTTGAGCGGAAACTCCTGACCGGTCAGGTTAATGAAGTACTTCCATTTCTTGTACTTAAGCAAAGCTTCCATGCACAATATATCTGGTTCCATGACTGTGTAGGTACCCCAGGTAACATCGATACGGTGTTTCAGAGCAAAGACGTTATTAAAACATCCAACTATTTCTCCAACTGCCATGTGCAGAGTTTCTTCAGACTTTTTGTCTACGTGAACGCAGTAGAAGTTCTGTGGACGATAGACGGCTCTGAGAAGTCTCTCAAAGAGTTCGATATCTTTGAAAACAAGTATGGTAAACGCCAATGGGAAATTCTTCTCTTCCTCATTTGAAGTAGATGTGATGTAGTCCCTAGTCTCAATGAACCCATCACAGTCTCTGGTCATGTTGATATATTCTTCATTTGAGATCGCCTTCTTTGGGTGATCTGTCTGGTATTTGAATGCCTTCAGCTGTTCCGCTTCATCTCCTTTGATTAATCGGACACAGTCGACTGGAGGACGGTCACGGTTGAATGTCTTGGACTGTTTTATCTCATGCGTATGTTCGCCGTTATCGCTAGTTGTTATCATATTATATCGCATAGAAAGGCTTAAGCCTACTATAATTGAAATTCCGACGAGGATGCATAGTTTTCTCGATCTTACATGTATACGCGACAACATTCTTCCTATCCGACAAAATAATGACAGTTGAAGTCGGCTTTTAGCCTAATGGTTAAAATGCTGAGTTGAATTATTGGTAGAAGCTCGGTTTTCTGATAATTCCTAGTCATAGTCATAAAACTGTCTCTTTTCACATTGTTCGTGTGCCATGCATATGATGAGACAACGACAACTATCGATTTCGGATTGTGTCATCAATCTCGTGTTGACTTTAGAGTTGACTGTATTTGTCCATTTCTCAAAATCGATCCCCACATTTTTCTGCGCCGTTCATGATTTAGCCAACCTCCTCTCGTGCTGCTCGATGTTCATCTTCCCTATACATCCAATCAAGTTACTCTCTATTATGGTTGACTCATTCGCGGATTTAAAGCCGTCTTCTTTAGTCGACTTCCGTTCTTAGATCATGAGCTCCAGTCTCACTTAGTGTTCTTTTCATATTTTCTGACCTCCATACCTTGGAATTTCCTCTGGGGATGTAGCCTACCAGACTAAGTAGGTTAACCTACTTCTATCATAGGCCTAATCAATGATCGTAGATATTTTTAGTATTGTATAGCGTCATTCAGCATCATTGCGGTCCATGGGTTCAGTGCCCGTTGGTGTCAGTCGCATGTTTCACAATCCGTCTCCACTTGTCTCTCTCCAGGGGCGGATCCAGGGGGTCTTATCCGGCCCTGCCCCTCCCATTTAGGAATGATCATGTATCGTGGCCCCCCATTTGGATTGAAGATGCTGTGGAACAATGTATATATTGCACATTTTGGCCCCCCCTTCATATTAAGAAATACCCATGCATTGTGGCCACCCCATTTGGAAATGGCATGATTTTCTTGAAATTGAGGCAGATGACTAAAAAAAGTCATCAACTTTTTTGGGCGGACACGAAAATTGTTTTCCCCAAACCCTAGGCCTAGAATTGTTCCCCCCCCCCCGTTAAAAGTTTCTGTGTCCGCCCTTTTCTCTTTCCTGTGCCATTCTGCTCAATGTGTGCATCTCCATTGTATAGCGTAGCATAGTAGGCCTACCTGTATAATATAATACAATATAATACAATACAATACAATACAATACAAAACAATACAATATAATATAATTAATATAATATAATATAATATATTATAATATAATATATTATAATATAATATAATATAATATAGTATAATATAATATAATATAATATAATATAATATATTATATTATAATATAATATAATATAATATAATAATACAATATAATATAATATAATCCATTCTAATCAAATCTAATTCGATAGCTTCTATAGCGCCGCATCATCAAACCTAAGATATATCTCTCGCGATGGTGGCAATGAGAACCTTGATCAACTTAAAAGCTCAGGTTGATATCCGATCAATCAGAAAAGCCAGGCTACGGTATTTATCATCGTCGTCTGTTTCTGATCACCTTTCTGCAGAATCTGATGGCGACAAAACCATCTCGAGATATCGACCAACCAATATTGAATGGATGCGTTGCAGTCAACAGCTGCTGCTTTACATTGATTCTCCCTAACGCTATCTACCAATTTGACTCTATATGGCTGTGCTGGGAGTTACCATAACCATAGAGATCCGGGCTACTGATCAAAGCCTGCTGAACGGCTCCTTGGCATTTGCACCAGCTGCTCTATCTATGCCCCTTAGGCTCCTGAGATCCAGGCCGGTGATGCCTCTTGGGGTAAGAATAATTAAGAATAAATGTGTGCTGGAGACCAAAATTAAAGGCGTGCCTTGATGACGTGGATTGTGTGTGTTGCTCCGCAGTCACACCTTCCCCCCCCCCAATATTATGTTCTCTTGTTTCCTGCTCTGTGTCTGCTGAGCTTACCGCTGCACCACCACTTCTTCTGCTTTACATACGATAATTTCTGACTAACATTCATTTTTATGTATTTCTTCATCTTTATTGTCACTGATTTCGGTTTCTCATTCAGGTTTTAATAAGCAAAGATATATTTACATTATACTCCGCATCTTCTAAGACTACAAAGACTAAGAGAACAAGTCAGGCTGTAGCCTTTATTCACTGGCATTCGACAGGAGCGCACACATCCCTGTTTGCACAACCCTATTAGTAGGCCTATAATAGACTAAATAGAGTAAATGGACAGGTGACAATACCACACATTCTAGTAAACTGACCAAGCATAATAATTCTGCTGACACTAAACGTCAGTCTCTCCAACAGCTCTTGAGCATGTAAGTAAGTAAATAAGTAAGTAAGTAAGTAAATTAATAAGTAACCTTTATTTGCATCTGACAATCGCACATGCATTACGTTGCACAACAAAACGCTCTGATGATTGTGTGTTAATATATTATTTAAAGGCAGTATAATTTAAATTATCTGT
This sequence comes from Lumbricus rubellus, assembly GCA_945859605.1. NCBI lineage: Eukaryota > Metazoa > Annelida > Clitellata > Crassiclitellata > Lumbricidae > Lumbricus > Lumbricus rubellus. The sequence goes on from OX243816.1 coordinate 47,863,076, forward strand.
ACTTTTGACTTAATTGCCAGAACATGTATAGCAATTCAATTCCATTTTTTCAATTCAATTTGTCTATTAATCACCAAGAAGACATACAATTATTATACATTCACAATACGTACAGGAAGTGATTAATGTAAATTAAGAAGCAAAGTGGTATTATTGACGAGCTGCCAACACAGCGGTTTGATTTCGCTTCAGTGCAGTGTTACTCAAGAAATGGTTCTTTTTAAAACTTTAAAGTCAATTCATTAAGTCTTCAGGTAGAGCTCTGAGGACTAGAAAAAACATAGTCGCCGTGCCAGAAATGACTTACAATTTGTGACGTCCAAGATTGTACGCTTAAGTTCATCAGGTCAATATTTAATTATTAAACTAAGCATCATCAGGCAGAATGTTGTTTAGTCATCATCGAAATCATCACGAGGTTATTCTACTATTATGTTTGTGGAGAAGACTATGAGAGAACATCTGATACGTAATTAGACTGCATTCTTTCTACCAGCGAAGACAAACATCGCGATTAGAGTGAAATAATGTCTAGGCATACAGTTGCTGCTTTATGCTTGTCGCCGATGATGTCCACAACGGTGGCTGAAAAGCAATTAAACCGCCACCATAATTACTATTCTTTTGAACAAAGCAATAAATAAATAACCTTTCAAACTGAGTTTATGCAATGTAATGTAAATCTTCGTTTTCTCGGGGCCCACAAAAGCCATGTCCCGGAGAGATGCCAGCTCATTCACGGGCGCTTTTATCAAAATTAAAATCCTCAAAAGCCAAACCGCCCTGCTCGTTCTGGGGCTAGATCAAATTTATAAGGACTCATCTAGCTATAGATGATTTCTAGCGACATCTAAGTTCTGATAGTACGATGTGTTGAAGTTGTTTCGATTGCCTAACAGTTCCTCCTGGGTTCTGTTGTAAATATGCTCCTCCAGACAGTCGAGACCCAGAGGCTGGTAGTCTAGGTGGAATTTATTGGCGAATAAGCGTGTTGTGGCTGCCAGCGCAGGCAGTTCTCCGACGCCGAAAATGCAGATCGTGTGAACGTACTTTCCATGACATGGCACTTTCTGAACTGCCCATATCTACAAAGCATTAAATTTTATTTTTTGGAGACACGGATAACAACCTATTTTACAATTAGACACATAGAACATTAGAACTATTAAATAGATAATAAATAAATAAATAGGTGTTACAGAATGTGATGCACATGCAATGCAAAACTGCCGTTAACTTATTCTCTAATTGCAGACATCTAGGGCCTACTCATTTCCTAACTATTATTGAAAAGTTACTCCCTCATTGTCTGGCGGACGGACTAAAAGAATAATTTTTTATTATTAATGAATTAATGAATGAGAGCATGGATGAGTCGTTGTCTGATTGGTCTGTCATCCAGATGGACCAACAGACACGCACACACACACACACACACACACACACACACACACACACCTCCTGCATGACCTCAAATCTCCTGTGTCTCAACCCATCCGAAACTTAAGAAAGTTCCAGATCCCTCTATTTTCTTCAACACTGACTTTTCATCCAGACACGCTTTCCCTGAAAATTCTCCTGTCGGAAAACTACGTACCGCCTCCAAGCTATCCAGAATGTTCACGTCCGTGCAGTGACGAAACCCCCCAAATGTCACCACATCGCTACTATTTTGAAATCACTTCACTGGCTCAAAAATAACTGAATGCCTAGAATGCAAAAGGTTCTATCCCTCACTTACACTACACTCTAATCATCCAGCCGTTCTACCTTCGTAAATTGTTCACCATCCAGTCAATTTGTTCAACACGCTCCTCATCCTCCATTACAATGATTCGCCTTCCCATTACTTCATCACTAAGATTCGCAAACCGCTCTATAGCCATTGCCATCCAACTTCTTTGGAACAAACTTCCGCCAGCACTACGATTAACTTCCGACCCATCGTACGAACTCACCAAAACTCCACCTCTCGCAATACCCCACAGGTCTTTCACTCGAAACTAAAAGCATTGCTTTTTCACAAATCCAATATCCTGACTCGTCCTCTTTGAATTACATCCCTCGTCATTTCAACTCTAAACATCACCCATCTTAGCCGTCCGTCTGTCTGCCTGCCTGAATCTCCGGATCTTCGCACGGTGCCTATCGATTTTGTTTTGATTAAGCGCCTGTGATTAAGTTGGTTCCCTCGACTTCGCTTTTGTGGACGCTGTAAGAATGTCTAAATTACAACTACGATTAGGATTTGCTGACTTATTGATTAGGCACTGATCAGTGGTCATGTACAACAGATTCATTTAATGGCTTTAAAGCAAAAACCTTATTCACTTACCTTATAACGACTGATAAACGGATATCTTATTGGATGGTATTCAGCTTCTCCGAGATACGCTCCACGAATCCCCAATTGCGGATTGTGGTTGAGCGTAGAAAAGAAGACTTCGTCCGCAAATGGAATCTGCTTCGACCAGTTCAGCAGCTTCTGTGCATTTTCGTTGTTGATTACGTAGTCAACGAACTCTCTCCTGGCCATGATGTGCACTGGTCCTTTGACATAGGTCACGTTGATAGGTGGAGGAGGCCTACCAGCAATGCGCTCGGGATTTCGGCGCTTGGTAGTTCCCCCGATTAAATTTGAGCCATTCAGCGCTTTGAGGACCTGTACTAGCTCCCAGTTCGTTTTGAGAGGAAACTCCTGACCAGTCAGGTTTATGAAGTACTTCCATTTCTTGTACTTAAGCAAAGCTTCCATACACAAGATATCCGGTTCCATGACTGAGTAAGTGCCCCAGATGACATCGATACGGTTTTTCAGAACAATAACGTTGACAAAACATCCGGCAATTTCTCCAACTGCCATATGCATAGTTGCTTCAGACTTTTTGTCTACGTGAACGCAGTAGAAGTTCTGTGGACGATAGACGGCTCTGAGAAGTCTTTCGAAATGTTCGATGTCCTTGTAAACAAGTATGGTAAACGCCAGTGGGAAATTCTTCTCTTCCTCATTCGAAGAAGACATGATGTATTGCCGTGTCTCAATGAACCTATCACAGTCTCTGGTCATGTTGATATATTCTTCATTTGAGATCGCCTTCTTTGGGTGATCTCTATGGTATTTGTACGCCTTCAGCTGTTCCGCTTTATCTTCTTTGATTAATTGGACACAGTCGACTGGAGGACGGACACGGTTGAATGCCTTGGACTGTTTTATATCAGTCTTATACTCTCCGTAATCGCTAATTGTTATAATTTTGTAACGTATAGATAGGCATATGCCTACTAGAATTAAAATTCCGAGGAGGATGCGTAATTTTCCCGAGCAAGTGCGCGATAACATTCTTCCTATCTGACGAATAACAGATGAAGCCGGCTTTTAAGTGTTAAAATGTTGATTTGAATTTTTCGAGATGCTCGTTCTTTTCTGATCACGCCTAGTAAAACTGTCTCTTTTCATACTGTCTTAAGACCATAGCCTATGTAGAGACTGCGTGTAGCCTATTATAATTATCGATTTCTGGCTGTTACATCATTATCTTGTCGACTTTCCAGCTGACTATTATTTTGTCCATTTCGCAAAAATCAATTTCCACATTCTGCGCCATTCATGATTTAACCAACCTCCTCTCGTGATGCTCGATGCTCATCTCTCCTAGACGCCGAATCAAGTTACTCTGCATTATGGTTGACTCATTCGCGGATTTAAAGACGTCTTCTTTGGTCGACTTCCGTTCTTAGGTCCTGATCTCCAGTCTCACTCAGCCAGTGTTCTTTTCCTACTTCCTGATCTCCATGCCCTGTAATATCCTCCTGGGATGTACAAGACTTCATGCACATCACCTATGGAGGTCCTTTGATCAATAAACTGAGTGGGTTGCTTCTATCACAATCAATGCTCATAAATATTTTACCGTTTCGTTAGAATAGCGTGTAGCCTATGTAGCCATCCAGAAAGTTCTTAAACTCACATTTCATCGGTGAGATGTTTGAACGAATGGTCGATGATGTCGTACGCAGCAGTTGGGTAATAAAAATGATCGAATGGTTTTCGACAGTTGTTTGCGAGGTTTTGATTACTTTTGTTATTGATTTTGCAAAAGGGATGATCATTGATCAATACGTAGCGTTGGAGATTTATTTTCTGGGTCAATTTAATACGTCACGGTTCACAACTGACAAATGGGCGAGTTTGGTTGCGGGGTGGGGGGTAATCGAAATGCTCAAGGGTGAACAAAAAATGTCCGAATACCACAATGTTATGGGGAACACCGAGAATCTATGAGGAGTGCGGCAGGGTGGGGGCTGGGTGGGGAGGGTCACTGGCGGTGTATAGATTATGGCTGGGCGGGATTGAGTGTGGGAGTAGAAAAAGAGGGCAGGGTGGGCCGGGGCAGGGGCAGGAGCAGGGATTGGGCCAGGGTGGTGCGAGGTAGGAGCGAAAAGCGTGAATCTACAAGGAAACGCCGGATATCCCAGAGAGGTGCTGGAGGGGTGGGGACGGCGGGACCGCATTGCTGGTTCAGTGCAGATTATGATCGGCCGGGAGGAGCGTGATCGGGTTCAGAGGGCACGGTGGGAACTGGGGTGGGGTCAAAGGTGGTGCTGTGTAGGGGCAGAAAGCTCATATCAACCGAACAGCGCCGGATACCACAGATGGTTGAGGACGGGATGGAATGGAATTAGGTGGATGGAGCGGGGTGTGGCGGGATGGGGGAGAGAGGGTGGGATGGGGTTGGTGCCAAGTGGGGCAGAGGGGAATGTGTCTGGGTGTGGGAGGTGCTGGGTAGAGCGAAGGGTAGGATGGAGTCCGTGAGCAAGGCGGGAGCGGGGTGGAGTGGAGGGGCGAAAACCGAAACTTTAGCGATCAACGCCGGGTACCCCAGAGGGTTAGAGGCAAGAATTAAAATTTTCCGGGAAACGCCGGGTACCACAGTTAGTCCAATATTCAACAAAAAAAACCCACACTCATGTCCATCTATCTTCATTGATGATTTCGAGTATTTATTTTCCGCTCTAATATCTCGTGACGCTCAGCATGTAATAATTATTATTGTCTACATCTGACTTCTTACAACAACCAAAATTTAATCTGCAGCGATGCTTCAAACCTATCGCAGTTTTTTTACTGTGGCTTCTTTCGTTAGATGGCAGTCTATGTTAGTCTGTTTTGAAATCCATTCAAAGCTTCTGCTAGTCATGGTAGCCTACTACATAGCGCTAAAAATAAAGTCTATTACTCTAGCAAAATTTGGACGATGCTGTTGTGAAGCACACGCTGCCTCGCAATTAAGTTGTTTTATTGATTTTTTCATTAGAAACTCTGTAGGCTAGTTATAAGAAGGCAACTTAACTTGATACATAGGCCTACGACACAGACGTTCAGATAAATATAAGAAGAAAAAATTTCAGCAATAACGATGATGACGATGACGATGATGATGATGACGACGATGATGATGAATGATGATGGCGACGATGGAGGTTGAGGTGGTCGTGGTGATGATGGGGGTGGTGATGATGTGATGATGATGACGATGACGATGATGACCATGATAACGATGATGTTGATAATGATGATGATAATGGTGATTAGGACGTTGATGATGTTGACTTTAAAAAAAATTAGTATAAAAATGATGATATTTATTGTGTGGATGACGACATTGATAAGGATGACAATGACGATGATGTCGACTTAGAATCGGTCTGCCCAGAGGAATACTACAATTTATGGGTAAAGTCTGGAACTCGTTTGAAATAGGAAAGATCACAAAAATTTGTTTCTATGAGACGCTGGTGCTGAATGCATTGCTGTACAATTTCGAGACATTGACACTGAAGGAAGCACAGAAGCAAAGGCTGAGGATATTTGAAATGGCGTGCTCACGAAAGATAGAGGAAGTCACGAGAAGAGACAGGATGTGGAATAAGCGATATATAGCAAACTCAATATTCAACATGATATAACAGACACAATACAGAGCAAACGGTAGGCCTACGTTACGGGAATGAGGAATGAAAGATATCTAAAGGTAGTTGTTGTCAATGGATAATTATGGGTATGGAAAAGGAAAATGGAAAGACCAAAGAAGCGATAGCTCGGCAGGATATGGGAGGACTGTAGGGAGATGCGTTGGTCTGTGCAGGAGACAACACACAAAGCGCAGGAGAGAGAAAAGTGGGGAGTATCCATATTTAATGAGGGCTGTCGAGTGCGAGAGCATTGCCAAAGCCATATCAAGTCAAGTAAGTCAAGTCGTGATTTAACCCATGAGCGCCTTTTATCCCATTACAGGTAGGCTATATCAATGAATCAACATCCTCACACATTTGAGTGTCTATGCTTCCAATAGACTATCCAGCAGATCTTCAACTGTCTATAACATATGCGCAATCGATCAAGCATTCTATTGTTTTGTTATTGCAAGATCAACTTCGTTTGAAGAAAACATCAAACAGTTACAAACTTCAATTTATCGAGTCGGCAGATTGAATCCAAAATGCTAGCAATAATTAATAATTAGCCTATAACGTACCGTAATGGAAACGAGTTTGTAATGTAAGAGACGTGAAACAATGAAAACATGCGATGTAATCAAAACATTTTCTGTCAACACTGATTCGATTGCATCGCATGAAATAATTACGATTTTTTAAACCGATGATGATTATTATTACAATAACAATATTATTGTAAAGACAATGATGATGATAATGCTAATGATAGTGTTAATGATAATGACGATGATTAACTGATTGTACCAGTGATGGTGAGATACATGTACATTATAGTGACTACGTTGTTGATGATTATAATAAAAATATTCATTCGAAAACATAATAAGCTTATAGCACCCTTTCCCTGAGAATCTAATGATTGTCATAATGGCGGTGATAACGATAATACTACAATGATGATAACGGTTATTACGCTTTCGCCTGTAAGATTATTGCATCATTTAAAATATAACTAATAAACCTACTACCAGCGTGGTCATCTACAGGCTGAGAAATCAACAACTTAAAGTTCGAGTTGTAAATTACAGTAGGCTAATGTAGAGCAATATTATTATTCTTCTAGAAAGCTATGTGTGGAAAACGGCAACAATTCTGCCACCGTTATACTTTGAATAAAACAAGAAACAAATCACCTATTAAACTTCATAAAACATCATACTACAGTGACTCAAAGGTGGTTTTTGGTGACATCTAAGTTCTGATAGTAAGACGTATTGAAGTATCGATTGCCAAACAATTCTTCCTGCGTTCTGTTGTAAACATGTTCTTCCAGGCAGTCGAGGGCCAGTGGATGGTAGTCCAAGTGGAATTTATTGGCGATGAAGTGTGGCGTGGCGGCCAACAAAGGCAGATCCCCGACGCCAAAGATACAGATCGCGCGAGAGAACTTTCCGTGACATGGGTCGTCGTGAAATGTCCACATCTACAAAAAAAACGAGATAAAAAGAAATAAATGTAGGCTACTTCACAAAAACGCAGCCTGCACAATGTAGCCAATATGAGGTTAAATGTTACCTAGGCCTACAATGTCGTGGAAGAGAAATGTCAGTAGGAGCAAAACAGTGCACGGAAGACTGAACAGGATGGCGCTCCACTCATACATTCGAATCATCCACATTCAGATTCCCAACAAAAGTTCACAGATCACATGCGTAAGTAATAGAGGGAGTCCCATTATGAACACGATTGTGGAGGCGGAATTTGACCTTGACCTAGATTGAATGCCACTTATTGGTTTGTGTTATGCATATTAATGAGGCCTGACCTATATTGTGCTCATAATGGTCCTCTATCGACTTCTTTTGTGCTTAGAGTCTCAGGACGAAGGTGCAGCGAAAGCGTTGAACGACATTATTATGTGGGTATTAAATTTAGCAACTTGTGACTCGACGGTATTTTTGATCCAACGCGCCAAAAATAAAAGCGGCAAAAGCTTCAAATAATTTATAAATCGTAATGAAATTTTAATGGTCATATAATTAGAAATAAATCATTGTTATTAACAACAATCTATATAGTGGCCACTTAGCGGGGTTGCAAGACCCATTCCGTGTCCCCTGTGCAATCAAATGGAAACTATTAGCATCATTACTGAAGCAGTGGTTTATTTTATTTTGTCAACTGTGTTTTCTTTTATGCTTCATTTGATTTGATTTGTGTCTCTGCATGGTTGTCAAATAAACGAATTGAATTGAATTGAGCGTTATCTAGAGTCTAGAGTACTTCTACCTAGGCATAATGTAGGCCTACTCCCGAGTACACGGTACAGAATGAGTAGGAACAACAACGTAGGCTACACTAGAGTGTATCATACCTAGGCACAGTGTACCCAACAGCATAATACTATGGTACTTTAGTCTTAGGCACATAATACTCTAGAGTACCTCATGCTTAGGCTAAACGTATTCTAGAATACACCAGGCTTAGGCATGATGTGCTCATTACACACTCTCATGCACACTGCACACACTAAGTCTTATCTACTCGACGGTTGACTGGTGAACTGATTGACTGATTGAATGACCCAATCAGTGGCAAGGCATAACTGCTTGTGAGTAAAACTAGATTGACATTTCAATTGCTAACCTTGTATCTGCTGATCAGAGGGTATGTTATCGGGTCCCATTCTGGTTCACCGAGATACGTTCCTGGAATTCCCAATTGCGGATTGTGGTTGAGAGTGGAGAAGAAGATTTCGCTTGCATGTGGAATCTGCTTAGACCAGTTCATCAGCTTTTGTGCATTTTCGTTGTTGATCACATAATCTGCGAACTCTCTCCTGACCACTATGTGCACAGCTCCTTTGATGGGGGTCACTTTGATCGGCGGAGGAGGTTTACCAACAAGGCGCTCGGGATTTCCGTACTTGATAGTTCCTTCGATTATATTTGTGCCATTGAGAGCCTTGAGGATCTGTACTAGCTCCCAGTTTGTTCTGAGTGGAAACTCTTGACCAGTCAGGTTAATGAAGTACTTCCATTTCTTGTACTTCAGCAAAGCTTCCATGCACAGGATATCCGGTTCCATGACTGTGTAAGTACCCCAGGTGACATCGATACGCTCTTTCAGAACAAAGACGTTATTAAAACATCCGACTATTTCTCCAACTGCCATGTGTAGAGTTGTTTCAGACTTTTTGTCTACGTGAACGCAGTAGAAGTTCTGTGGACGATAGACGGCTCTGAGAAGTCTCTCGAAGTGTTCGATATCCTTGAAAACAAGTATGGTAAACGCCAATGGGAAATGCTTCTCTTCCTCATTCAATGGAGTCATGATGTATTCCCTGGTCTCAATGAACCTATCGCAGTCTCTGGTCATGTTGATATATTCTTCATTTGAGGTCGCCTTCTTTGGGTGATCTTTCTGGTACTTTTCTGCTCTCCGCTGTTCCGCTTCATCTTCTTTGATTAATCGGACGCAGTCGACTGGAGGTCGGACGCGGTGACGCGTGTTTCGCCGTTTATTCTCGCTTGGGATGATCTTATACAGGATCAATGCCACAATAAAGATTGAAAAGAGTAGTCTCAGTTTTCTTGATTTCCCGAAGGATAACATTCTTACAGGACACACAGACTATCAGCTATGGTTACTACTGTCGTCGCACCAGACTTCTAAAGCGCTAGGCTACTTCAAAGCTACGTTACTAGCACAGCCTATTCTACCGTAAGCTTTTGTGTAGCTGTGTGTAATCAAGTGAGCAATACGAACAGTCGACTTGGCCTCGATGATTGTGATGCAGCAATGAGAGGTGGCGCGATCAGCCACTTAAACAATAAATTAAATATACGCTCGTGACTTCTGGCTGTTTTTTTCTCACTGAAATTGCACAATCGATGAACGATTCAGAATAGAACTATTAGGCCTATAACACGATTTAAAATGCGCTTCTGCTTATAGCATTCGCTACTAGTTTCTCAACAATTATAGTAGCCTAAGTCTTATTGTATTGTATTGCTTTGTATTGTATTCAAACATTTATAAAGCGCCTCTAGTAGGGTGAACCGTTCAGAGGCGCAAAAGATTGCTTAATGTGCAGTGCACACCGACAACATTGCTCTATGTCACAAAATGTCTGGCACCATGATGTCCACATTCACCAGTCTTCTTTTGATGGTCATATAAGGCTGTTGCCTCCAGAGTCTTGTATGCTTGTTCCTATTACTGGATATGGATCTCTCCATGATAGTCTTACTAGCGTTGGATATCCTTGGGCGTGCTTGTCGTCGAATCGCTTGCGTCTCAGTCCATCCAAAACTCAATTCAACTGGCTTTGCACGCGCCACAGCTAGCTAAGATTGATCTAGCAACCCTTGCAAGTTGCATCTTAGTTCCCGCAATTTGCTTTTTCAACCTCTGTTTGCGCTCTTGGCGTTTCCCTATGTCTAACCTACCAACGACACTATTCCATAATTATATTTATTTCTACGTGTTGCTTCTTTCAAAGCTAGCTCCTCTCAACGTTGGGTCCACACATGCTGGCCAAATATTTCTCAACGCTGCTTTTGATGATGGCGGATTTTGAACTGTTTGTAGAATTAGCCTATTAATAGTTTTCCTTGCAACGCGGCAACTCAGACGGATCAATTCGTTGCAATTCTGTGCCTAGGCCTAATTGTTATTATTATGCTGTTATTCTGTGGCGATGCGCACTGCTGTTTGGCTCGAACATGTAGGTCATAACGTAGCCGTTGTAACAGATTTCTAACTTTCGCGAAGACAACACTTTATTTCGGTAACCCAGCCCTACTGTCAGGAACATTATGAGAGTTGATTTGTCCGTAAAATGTAAATAAGTATATTTGTATTAAAACGACTATGCAGTAGGCCTATAGATTATTGTCCATAGAATATTCTATTATATGCATGTTTACGCACGTAGGTCGTACATTTACAAATTATCTGTTTTCTAGCTATTTTTTTACTTTGTTTGCTCGCTTTTTATTGGTATTTCGCTAGTAAGATGTTGACGCTTGAAATAATTGTCCAATCCAGTAAAAGCTTCTCCGAATTGCAAAAAACCTGAGAGCCAGACTTTGATCCAGGTGGAGTAGATGTAGCCCTATGCATAGAAACCCTATGAGGCTCTAAGAAGGACTGCATGGGGTTGAAACCCCTTATCACTAATTCAGATTCTCGATCTGGTCCATGCCACGCACAGCACGCTTCACGATTTTACTTAGATGCCATAGCACTATCACGATTGCGCTAAACATTCTTACCTGGTCAATTTGATCACAATTAGATATAATTAAGCCTATGTGACGCATTCCGTGCGAAGAACGGAAATTTATGAGTTTGCACGGTTTCGATGCTCTGAACAGTTCGCCCTATTAAAGGCGCTTTACAAATAATTAAATACAGCAATAAATGCAATAATTGTAGCCTAATGCCAATCGAGGTATTCAGTCGTCCCAGTTGTTTTCTGACTGTAATAATTTGGGAAGATGTGCAAACATCATTTCCTGTATGAGAAAACTGAATGGAAACATTTTGCCAATACATGTACATCAAATGAAATTTCTTTTAAAGTTCGTCGTTCGATGTCTGGTCCGATCGATGTAAGTAAGCCCTACCGATAATAGTTAAGCCACGTTGTGAATGTAATCAAATTATTGCTAGGCCCTGGTTTCGTATTGATTGAGGAGAGTTAATGCGATCTTAACGATAATATTGTCGAGTTGTAGCATATCATTCCAATGTTTTGCACGATGTTGTCGATGGCCTGCGTTAGCATAATAAAGCATCAAATTCATTGATCGTTTGACACGATTTTGAATGTTGAAAGGTAAAGTCGTTAGAGAGAGTTTTCCGGAAGCAGCCTGAGATCGGAACACACCCTGTATTCTCATTTTCACCAACACTATCCAGTGGTTTGTTTCTAGCATGCTATCAGCTAAATGGCATTTATTTTATCTCACCGACCTGGTGGGGGTTACACTAGCTAGCACTGAGGAACGTAAACGGATTGAGCGGCTTATGGGGACGATGAAGCGAAGACAGCCGGCGCCTACAATATCAGTCCACAGTGCAGCAGAGATGACAGAAGAAGATGGCGAACGCCTGTTTAAAGCTGCACGCAATGATGAACTTCGTGTATTCAATCGGTTATTCCCTCCGCCTCGCCCTTTCTACATGTGGTCGTGAGCTCCGTCATCGGGTTCATGGCATCACTCTTCCGCAAAAAAAATAGTTGCACCTTTATCTCTAGAGCATTGTTCAAAAACATTTTTTAGTCTACCAAATTATACAACAAATTCACATCAAAACCGTCTATATTAATTCAAACCCAATATTTATTTGGCCTGCATATGAACTGAACTTGCATATTAACACTTTTGTAAAATTAGCTATATAACAGGTCGCGCGTTCTGTCAGCTTGAATAATCAGCTCTCCAGGGGGCAAGTGCCCCTCCTTGCCCCTATCTACGGGCGCCCATGGTGACGAGCAGTATCTTGGTCGGGCTGTAATCAGTAGCGTATAATCCAGGAATTTTTTATATGGGGGTTTATGGTCGGATGTTTGTTTTTCTTAGGACTATTATTTCAGTTGACAAATAACCTTAAAAAACGTTTTTCCTAAGCCAATGGTGATTTTTTAACCCCAAGCCCCCTTGTCTACGCCATTGGCTGTAATGGAGTAGGCTACCGCTACGTAAGTGAAGTAGTGGCGTCACTGGTAAGTGATCTAGTTAACAGCATGAAGCTGGTGCAGCCGTTGTCTGATTCACGACAGAGGCGGCGAATTATAGCCTACGACTGTAATTGATGTGCCGCATGTTTATCGTTAGTAGGGTTTTCAAGACTAAGATTTCTTATGGACTACAAAGTCCAGAAGACTCGGTTCATTTCTGCTCCGGTTGCTGAAAGTCTATACAGTCATTAGCCTATAGGGTTGGCCTATTCACACGCAGGGACAAAATATCTGTCGAATTTCGCAAGCTTATGTCAGTACAAAAATAGGACAGTTATTCGTTATCTACATATACCACGACTCAATGTTTAAAATGTTAATGATTGTCGTCCCGTTACACAGGATCATTAGATCCTATTATTTTGTTTTCTTTGAACAAAAAAAAGAAAAAATTGCTCTGAAGATAGGGTATAGGCCTAATTGCGAATATTGCCAACTCTGTAGGTTTTCTTAATCAACAAGAAAATTTTGTGTCAATTAGCTGACTTCATGCAACTGACGACATACTCATTAGTAACGCAATTAATCCTAAGGAACTTGAGCACTGCTGACGTGATCCTAACAGCCACGAGTGCACACGACCTCACGACTCTGCTATAATTAATTATATACCTAGTACCTACGTGTCCAGATAAACTCCATAATATTATAATTATTCTAGCTTTTTTTTTTTTTTTTTTTTTTTTTTTTTTTTGCCCTGAGGTACTTCATTCTCCCAGGGACTTATGGACTATTATTATATGAAGAGTGTATGTCTGGTGGGTCAGGCCTCGTCTTCAGGGTGTGAGGCAAAAGTTATTCTAGCTAATCTAGTGTAAATATTTAAATGCAACAATTGCAATGTAGGTCTACAGTAACTGCCCAACGGTGGGTGTCTATTTGTCTCCTGACGTGTTGGCTTTTGTGTGCGTCAGAAAACACCTAGCTCTAACACCAGCATAATAATGGTTATTATTAAGAAATATAGGCACATTTCTAGTGGAACTGAATACATTTATTTAGAGATCAATGTTGCGTAGGCACAACGAAATTAATGCCTATGTGTGTAGGCTATATTGAAAATTTATTATAATAAAACAATGCTAAAGAAAATGACTGATAAAATCATTAAATCATTAAACCAATCAACTAAATCAATCAAAATGTTTAATTTTGTAACCAAATTAAAGAAGTCAGGTTCATATAGCCAATCACAACTCTGTTTCAGAAAAAGAAGCCGTAAAGAGATAAAAGAACACAAAATTTGTGTTCGCTCATGCATCGAGAACCAACGCTGCTGAAAGTGATTATTATAATTATGAATAATACAATATTGTGGAATTTAATGGTCATGTAGGTTTTAAGTTAGGCCTACTCGTTCAACTAGTCATTCTCATTCGCCATCTTTAATATTATGTGCATCCATGATTAGGCCCTACATTTTGTGACCTGACACGGTCCACACGCAGGAGTTTGTAGGCTACATGGCAGTTAGTTTCTTCGAATAGAGAAGCGAAAGGTCTTAAGTAAATAAAAACAGTTGCAATGAACGATCTTCAGGACAGTTTCTGTAGCAGTTCATAAAATTGTGACATAACTGGGCTGAACCGATTATCCTGCAGGTTCCAAACTCAATTCGCGGCATCTGTGCCCTCAGCTATTCCTATCCAAGTCAGGATCTGGTAGTAGGCTATAATTATAATACACTCTGCGACAATGAAGTTTATTAGCAGATTTGGTTAATGAGAAGACATTCTGATGTAACATATGAGCAAGCAGAGACAACCTTCGTGCAGAAGTTGTTGTATCACATTTTCTCAATGAAATCTTATACTTGCCAAAGACGACAGTCATTACTGGCGTCCTATGTAATAATATTAAAACATCTTTGTTGAATGATCTAGTAAGGTGAATGCGTTGGAACATGACTGAAAGGCTTCGACCCGCATGATTAGACCTATGAAGAGATGCTCTCTTTGACATCACAGAATATTCAATAATTTTGTATCAACCTGTCACGGTGGTTTAATGACGACAAAGAACGCGTGATATTTCCAATGCTTTTTTTAAATATTTCATGTACCCTAGGCTATTACAATAGACTTTGCCATCTGTCGAAGACGGTTATAGTTACTCACTTCTCAAACACCTATGCAAATATTAGCCGATAGAGGAAGGACAGAATTATCTGTATCACGCCCACATTAAAATAGGTGCTAAGAGTGCTGCAGCACCCGGGCACGAAGTCTTGAGGGGCCCGCATTTTCAGAAATGATGAAATTTCTTAGCGGGAATGCGGCAGAATTAGGGTCTATAATAAATACTAAGTCATCGTCGAAGAAATTTGTTCAAACTAACAATTAATGAATTGATCGAAATCGCAGGAACTTATTAGTATCGTAATTTTAAATTTGGGAAGTATAACCTCACAACAATGATGTCATAAAGTACGCCTAATCATACGCTGCGTACATGTATATCAATCATTTTCACTGACCCCTTGAAATACGAGCAATAAAGTCAGAAGAAATGCTATAATTGATGACTCTTAATTTCTTAGTATAGGCTTGTTGTTCATCATTTTCTTCTCTAGTTTTCTGCCTACGTTGAAATGTCAGACGTCGCCATTCACTTCGATGTTGGATGCTTTCTATATCCATTTTACCATCATCAAATCCAGCATATCATCTCATTCATCTGTCGTGGTCCTCTTCTTGTTCGCTTCAACTTCTTTTCCCTAAGATGACCGTTCGTAGCAGTAGCTCTGCCCTCAGCCTGAGGCCTTCAAAATGTTGGAATGTATAAAACAATGAAAATCAACTGGATCTGACATGAGCATAGGCTACTCAGCATGGAAAGCATCGGAAATATCACGCCTATCGCCTAACTATTTAACACATGAAAAAATAGTCCTTCCTTCTGTCACTCAGGGCTTTTTAACGTGCAGTTGTACACAAAATGTGCAGTTGAACAAGCACTTCTGTACAGTTAACACTAGCAAAAAAGACAATTGTCCTCCGTTTGGAAATAATTTACCATGGATGATGGGAAACGAAAGAAGGAGTTGTGCAGTTTTAAAAATTCCTCAAAAACAGCCCTGCTGTCACTGTAGAGCTCCTAGTTTCTGAAACTCTTTTAGAAAACAAATAGGTCTATACTACCGGTACATTAAAGCATCCTTAGGCTTTACTCATCAATAAACATGGTATTATAGGCCTAATCATGTGCCTGGTGGACCGGTGACTGACAGAAGAGTGCCCGCAAGGTTATCACAGCAACCGGGCCCCGGCCCGTACTAGCCTTAATGCGGCCCTGATCCGTATATTTGTAGTGTATGTGTCTATGTATGTGTGTGTGTGTGTGTGCATATTGGTAGGTATATGCCTGTATGTTAGCATCTACACCACGTAGGCCTCCTACATAACATTTAAGCTGACTTATAAGTCGAGACGCACATGACAAACTTGTCAAAACAGTTGCTTTTAATAATGGTGACAGAGAGCCGTTTTAAAACGTTAACTTTGCTGAAAAGAGTTTAAAAAACAACATCAGTGCTATGAGTTCAGCGTATAGGCTATAGACCTAAGTAGAAGTGCACTGGTCTGTTTTTAGCGTATGCCCATAATTAGGTCTGGCATTATTGACGTACTAGTGAGCAGAAGTGTATAACTATAATTTCATAATCACGAAAAGCATTTCTCTGGTAAGATTACGAAACACTTATTCACAAGTTCAATTACCTCCAAGTATAATAATTATACGCCGATCATTGTCAGATTATTAGCGAGTAAACATTCAGCCTCTTTCATAATTGCACTGCCCCCAACTAAATTGATGATTCACGTGGTTTCTAAGCCAGACACTGCCGTTGGCCGACCAGAAAAGATAATCGCTTGAAGACCCCCGGTGTTTAGCTTCATTAGGGCTACAATATCGAATGTCAATAGCATAGGCCTATAATAATTGCGGAGTAGGTACCAACATTTATTATAGTTATGCTTCCGTGTGGCTTATATATAGGGACCTACGTGAGAGAGTTAGCCTGCAATGTGCATGCAATGCTAGGTTTCAACATTAAAACGTACTGCAGACAGAGACCATACATGTACATGATGTATCTATAGGCTATGAAAAACTGAAGTCTTGTTCTTAGTAGCTCACAACTAGTTGTTCAACTGTTTAGCTGCGCCGGATTTTTTGCTTTGCAGAAGCGGTGATATGTGCGAAAGTTCCTTAAATCGTTGTTTGACATAAATTGAGTAGAAAAAAATAGGAAAGTCAAGGTTCAATAAATCGCTTCAAGGATCCAGTCAACGATGCGAACCTTGATTCAGCTGATGTCTTTTCTCGTTTGCTTAAAGCACCATGTCGAATCTGCTAAAAACGGTTAGAACTACGCGTATTTGCTATTAAAACATCTACGGCACAGCTTAGGGCCTACCGATAGACGCTTTTTCTGATGTAAAAGTAGGCTAATTTAAGAGATAGGCTACTCGCACTGATGACCGATCGTTAGAATCAAGGCATGGTAAAGTACAACGCCGTCAGACTTAAGCACCGTCAAAGCACGCATAGTATTTAAAAGCAAGAAAAAAGAGAGGCAGGAAGAGAAGCAAAGAAAAGTTAGGACGACGGAAGAAGAAATGAAAAAAAGAGAAAGGAAATAGTCCCTACGTGTTGGATGGGGGAAAGGATGGAAACGGAGCATGTGTAGCTGGCAGGATGGAACTTGAATTCTATCCAGAAGGAATAATTTGCCAAATTAACTCAAACTGTCTCTCTATCTCTCGCTCTCTGTCGCTCTGTCTCTCTCTCTGTTTGTCTCTCTCTCTCTCTCTCTGTCCCTCTCTGTATCTGTCTTTGTGTCACCCGCTCACTCCATTTTCCTCGCTATAGCCTATAACCAAAGAAATCCACAATTTTAGTTTGGTAAAGAGTCTGGGATGATCCCTGAGTAGAATCGAAATGTAATGGTGTATTATGTCGTCAGGTTGAATAAAAAAAATCACTTTTATCATTGTGTTAGCCTACTGCCTTTTTGGGCCCTAAATTTAGATCAAACAACTGAACTTGTTAAATTTAATCAAAGCGACAGTAACGTCGTTCAGCTATATTTAGGCTGTAAGCACGACTCACTCATGAAAAGCTAATAACTCTAAGCTTATAAATTATGCATCCAATGTAGACTGCGGCAATACTTCGTTCTCTGGAAGTGAGGGTATTGTTACATCTCCGAACTTTCCTCTTTCGTATCCACACAACATCAGATGCACGTATTCCATCGATGTTGGTCGCAATGGCTCCGCTCTTCTAAAGTTCATCAATTTCGATTTGGAGCCGCCTGATGATGATGGTGGCTGTGAATACGACTGGTTAACGGTGAGTAGCATGGACTACTGACTACTAGTGAGCAGAACCTGTGACTACTGGTTGATGTTAAGTAAAAGCGGCAACCTATTCATCAATTCTATGGACAGATAGGCTACTACGAAGTGAACAATACGAATATTTAAATGTTGTGCATGTAATTTTTATATAATTATATACATTATAATTATAAATTTTGTTACATTTCAAAACCAGGTGACACCGCATGTGGGTAAAAAATATAGGAATGACAATAACATCTTTAGCGAGGAGTCTAGCATAGAAATGAATGAGCTTCACTTGTATCTTCTCGTCACACTTAATGGTAATATTATTCTTTTATGATAAGCTCGGAATTTCTAGTACGTTACTAACAGTTAAGCGCAGCCATATTATCTCAATATTGACACAACGAGTGAGACCCAATTCTGTTCAATCCTGTTTTTGTGTCTTTTGCTTTAATTTGTTAAAACGCACAGATAACATGTAATGAAACGGACGATGAGAACCTGGATTTTAGAAATGAATACTGTGGAACGAATCTACCGAAGACGTCGTTGTGGTTCTCCAACTGTCCCGTTGTTAACTTGGAATTCTTTGCCGACGATTACGTTAACGGAGGAGGATTTTCCATCGCGTACACAGTGTTCGGTGAGTTTACGAAATTCTCCCCCATATTATTGTTATTCAACTGTATTTATTAACCGGAGTAGAACTTAAATGTAATGGTGTATTATGTCGTCAGGTTGGATCGAAAATTTCACTTTTATCATTGTATTCCTGTCTTTTGGGCCCTAAATTTAGATCAAACATCTGAACTTGTTAAATTTAATCAAAGCGACTGTAACGTCATTCAGCTATATTTAGGCTGTAAGCCCGACTCACTCATGAAATGATAATAACTCTAAGCTTATACATTATGCATCAGATGTAGGCCTAGACTGCGGCAATACTTCGTTCTCTGGAATGGAGGGTATCGTTACATCTCCGAAATTTCCTCTTCCGTATCCACACAACATCAGCTGCACATATTCCATCGATGTTGGTCGCAATGGCTTCGCTCTTCTAAAGTTCATCAACTTCGATTTGGAGCCGCCGATTGATGGTGGCTGTGAATACGACTGGTTAACGGTGAGTAGCATGGACTACTGACTACTAGACTAAGTGAGCAGAACCTGTGACTACTGGTTGATGGTAAGTAGAAGGGGCAACCTATTCATCAATTCTATGAACAGATAGACTACTACGAAGTGAACAATAGGAATATCTAATTTTGTGCATATCATTTTTATATAATTACTAGCTGTACCCAGTGGCGGCGCCAGAGACTTTTTGTAGCCAGGGCATAGCGAGGGCAGTCACACAAGTAACCAGGGCAGAGGTCGAGTCGCGTGCTTGGTAGTAGGCCTACGGGCTTACATAAGCTTATAATTTGGCGCTAAAAATATACCGTCAGGGCCGGATTAAGGCATGTTCAACATGTTCGGCCAAACAGGGGCCCCACACTTTAGGGGCCCACACTTTAGGGAGCCCCACACATGCAAACTTTTGAAAGAAAACAATTTGTATATTCTGCCGAAATTTCGACCAAACGACTGAAAAAATGTCATAAAATGTTTTGGTCGAAGATCCCCAAACACATTTTCCAAACAGGGCCTCCATATTTCTTAATCCGGCCCTGGCTACCGTGCTCGCTATAAGGTAATGCCACAGCTGCGTTTTTCCACTAGATCTGGATTGTTTGGCTTATTCTGGGTTTCTTTTGGGGGGGGGGGAGAATTCAGGGTTTATTTTAGTTACAGGACCATATTTACAACGCATGAATATTCTGCATGTCAAGGCCAATATAGGCTACATTGTATTTATATTGAAATTTATTGTAAAATGGTTCTGCTACATGCCTTTTGTTCCACTAATTTTAATTTGAAACTTCACAATCAAGATCTTACGTTGTCAATTCACGAATAATTTATAATCTGCAAGGTGACGCAGAGAAATATAACTCTTCGTAGAAATAAACCGTTTCGACATTTCAATATAGGCAAATCCCTGCCATAATTTTTTCCATGCCAGAATTTTGCCCTGCCAGAATTTTTGCCTTCCAGAACTTTTGTCTGCCAGAATTTTTCCCTATTAGAATGTTTGCCCTGCCTAAATTTTCCCTGTCAGAACTTTTTCCCTGCCATAAGTTTTCCCTGTCAGAACTTTTGCCTTGCCAGAATATTTGCTCTGACAGAATGTTTCTCTGTTAGAACTATTGCCCGGTACCAGAATTTTTCTCTCCCAGAACTATTGCCTTCCGGAATGAATATTTTCATTTCAGAGAGCGGACGAAGTGAACAGTAAGAAACAATAGGCCTACGCCTGAACAAATTCTGGACAGGGCAAAATTTCTGGCAGGGCAACGACTAGGGCAACAGGTAGGGAAAAGGCTTTTTTGGTAGGCCATTTGCCCTGCCATGCCCTGGCGTAGCGCCGCCACTGGCTGTACTCGGCCACGCGTTGCTGTGGCTGAAAAGAGCGTCCAACCCGCCCCCCTTCCCCCGTCCCCTTCTCCTCCCCCGTATCCTTCCCCTCCACCTCCCCTCCCCCTTCCCCTTCCCTCCCCTTCCCCGTCTCCCTCTCCATCCCCTCCCCATCTCCTTCACCCTCCCCTTCCCCTCCCCCTCCGCCTACCCCCTTGACCTTTTCCTCAACCCTCTTCTCCTTCCCCTCCCGCCCCCAGTCCCATTACCATCCCGTCCCTCACTCTCTCTGCCTCCCTGCATCCCTGCCTTCTCCATCCCTGCCCTCCGGTCCCTCCCCTCCCTCTTCGTCCCGCTCCCTTTTCCTTCTTTCCTTCCTCAGACCGTTCCTTCCCTACGGCGATGAAGTTGGTCATTCGCGACTTTTGGGCGACTTTACAACGTGATTTTGGGACAAAGAGTGTCGGAAATCTGGCAACCCTGCGGTTTTGTTGAATTTGCAAATGGCGGTCGAGCGGATTGCAAAGTTAACTTTTTGTGGAAAAGATTGCGTTTTTTCGGGAAAAAATCGTCAAAGAACACGGTCCTATTGGAATGGAATGTTTTGTTAAATTTGTTAAATTTTTAAAACAATCTGTGTGTAGCGTGTGACTTGCTATTATCTCTCGATTTAAATTGTCTACATATTAAATATTAATTATAGGTAGGAATTAAGATAGCTAATTTTATACTGGCGTTGATTTAGATAAATAGATATTTGGCGTTTTAGTTAAATTAATATCTAATCAGACGAACAGTAATCAAGAAACACAAACGTGCTGACGGAATTCAGTATTAACGAAGTAAACATTAGCTGCCATAACAATGACGTCCACAAAACCGATGTTGGATTGCCTGGACCAATTAGAAGCTCGGGAAATTAATTAACGGAACGGGGCACGTCATCAAATTTTGGTGAAGAAGATTGATTCCTACAGAGATACATGTACTATAGGCGGGAATCACTGTCGTTTTCGGCACGTGGATTCGAAGTAAATATTAGTAGTGGGATGAACTGTGTTGAACACTATCTGTTGTAAAACGAAGTGTTGTCAACGGTACGATAAAGTTACGGGACCGATTAGCGTTTGGAAGCGATATCGGACGGCCTGTAGTGGATATTCATCGTGTGTGTCGTGAGTTATTCGTTGATTTGAATTCGGAGAACGTTGAAGAGATCGCTGGTCGTAAAATAATCACTTGGTTGATTGACTTTGAATGTGTCGCTGGCATTGTGACACGTTGCATCTATTCGAATAAGAAGATTGGTATTGGCGAATTACATATTCATCGTGAGACTTGATTCGGCCGGAGTCAAGTTCGTCATTGGTGAATATCTTTCCATATCATCGACAAGAGGCACTTGATTGCATTTCACGGAAGGAACTGAATTTCATAAACTGGCAAAGTGGTGAACTTTGGTCTGTTGAAGCTACCTTGACGAGAGAAGATAAGAATAATAATTACTTAATAATCAATGCCAATAGGTAACTAGGAAACGGCATAATTGTATGTTTGTTGTGATATATTTTTTTAACATACAGGGTGGCCCAAAAAAAGTTATAACACGTCGTAGCAAAGGGTCATTTAATATAATTGAATCAATATAACGTGTTGTAATAAATGTAATTTACTGTCGTATGCCAAGTAGTAATTACGCTACTCATAAAACATGTTCAATGTGTCCCCCTTGCTTCTCAACAACTTTTTGCAAGCGAGAAACACCAACTGATACCATGATACCGCAGCTGAAAAGTTCACGTTCTCGTATGTCTCCTTTCTGGAACTTAATTGTCTTTTCTTTTATTCAATTGAATAAATACGACCATGTTGAGAATTAACTGGCATGGCAAAGGTGAATATCTTGTTGTGTGTAAACCAGATGGTTCGTAGCCTACACTTCTGTCATTAGGAAACCGTTCAAGTAGCTGCTGACTGCGTTACAAAAGTTTCAATTTGCAATTTTCCTTGAGTGTCTGCCCGATCACACGCTTGTTCGTTTTCAGCTGTAAATATTGCCTTACAATACGTTGCACCGACGTCCGTGATGTACCCGTGTCTCTTTGAATTTCCCACGGATTTTTGTGACTGTGAGGATCATCTTCTTGACTGCAGATCAGCTCACTCACCCGCTCAATGTTCTGTCGTGTTCTAACAGACTTTGGCCGACCACTTTCGCGTTTACGTTCTGTTGTACCGTCATTATCAATTTATAATAACCCGACTTACCCTATAGGCTTTGTGTGGAAACTCATTTTTCATTTGCCTTGCACTCCAATGTTTCTCAATTCGCAAATTTTTAATCAGAATACGGTCTTTTGTTGTGATTTTAGTCATTCTGGTTCAAATATCTTCAAAACACGCAGAAGTTGACGGTTGGCAAATAAAAAATAAAAAATGTCGACCGGAAGTTGTCGTAATAATGATGCCATATGACTAAACAGTTTGGCAAGTGAATCAGTGAACTTTTTAAGCTATTATGGATATTGTGCAAACAGATTTGAACTAATTATAGTACATTATACGAGGTGTTATCACTTTTTTGGGCCACCCTGTATATATTTCATTTATACACTGTGGTTCAAAAAAGTAAGCCAAATTGGTTTGCATATATCTCTAATACCTGATGACATTGTAAACTAAAATTTTCCAAATATTTTGAGAAGTGGACCAAGAATATGATTCCAACACTTCAAGAGATAAAGTTGAATGGATAAAAAGATATGAATATTTAAACTTCATATGCCGAAATTTCAGTTTACAAGCAATTTTCTGTGAGATTCAATAAAAAAGTAAGCCAAACTGTTTTCTTACATCTCTGATGTCTGATGAGTAATCATAAAAACTGTTCCCCTATATTTAGGGAATTTAACCAAGAATAGGGTTCCAAAATATCATGTCATAAATTTAAAGGGATATCAGAAAGATATGGATATTTCAACTTCATCACCCGAATTTTCAGTTTTCAGCAAGTCTGTTATGGTGCCCGTTGCGGTTTCGACGCTTAGCCGTTCCCGTTTAGTCTTCATTGATCCTGAAGTGAAAATGAATGGAGCCTATTATCACGACGTTCTGCTATCACGTCATCTTCCACCTGTAATCAAAAATCTAGCCCCAGAAGGCTGCTTTGTTTTCCAACAGGACAGTGTCCCAGCCCACAGAACCAAGGAAACCATCGAAATTCTGACAAGAGAGACGCCAGACTTCATTTCTCCCACATTATGGCCTCCGAACAGCCCAGATTTGAATCCTGTCGACTATAAAATGTGGAACGTGATGCAAGACCGAGCCTACCAGACAACAATCCATGATATTTACGATCCGAAGCAACGCTTGCTGGAATTGTTGGATGGCCTGGACCAGAGGATAAGCGACGTTGCTGTTGCCATTGCAATGGCGCCAGCGCCTCCAGGCTTGCGTGCAAGCAGGAGGAGGACATTTTGAGCATCTTATTTAATTAAATAATCAAACCACACTGTTGAGGTCATATTGTTAGTTCAATTCTCTACATATCTGGAAATTTTGCAATGATTAATCATCAGGCATTGGAGATAATAAGGAAACATTTTATTAAATCTAACAGAAAATTGCTTGTAAACTGAAATTTCGGTATATGAAGTTTAAATATTCATATCTTTTGTATCCGTTCAACTTTATCTCATTACACTTTGGAGTCATATTCTTGGTCCACTTCTCTAAATATTTGGAAAATTTTAGTTTGAAATGTCATCAGGTATTAGAGATATATGCAAAACAATTTGGCTTACTTTTTTTGAACCACGGTGTAGAAACCGGATTCTCTTTATTATTGTCTAGTAATAATTCATAACTCGATACAAGGGATTAAAGCATTATATACGCTACACTGTGCGTAATCTGGCAACCCTGCGGTTTGGTTGAATTTGCAAATGGCGGTCGAGCGGAATGCAAACTTCACTTTATGTGGAAAATATTGTGTTTTTTCGGATAAAAATCATCAAAGAACACTGTCCTATTAGATTGGAAGTTTTTTTTAAATTTTCCAAACAATCTGTGCATATTTTTCGAGAACACTGGGAACAAACTATTGGAAAGTTTCATTTTTATTTATATAGATATACATTATAATTATATATTTTGTTTCATTTCAAAACCAGGTGACACCGCATGTGGGTAAAAAATATAGGAATGACAATAACATCTTTAGCGAGGAGTCTAGCATAGAAATGAATGAGCTTCACTTGTATCTTCTCGTCACACTTAATGGTAATATTATTCTATTATGATAAGCTCGGAATTTCTAGTACGTTACTAACAGTTAAGCGCAGCCATAAATTATTATCTCAATATTGACACAACGAGTGAGACCCAATGCTGTTCAATCCTGTTTTTGTGTCTTTTGCTTTAATTTGTTAAAACGCACAGATAACATGTAATGAAACGGACGATGAGAACCTGGATTTTAGAAATGAATACTGTGGAACGACTCTACCGAAGACGTCGTTGTGGTTCTCCAACTGTCCCGTTGTTAACTTGGAATTCTTTGCCGACGATTCCGTTAACGGAGGAGGATTTTCCATCGCGTACACAGTGTTCGGTGAGTTTACGAAATTCTCCCCCATATTATTGTTATTCAACTGTATTTATTAACCGGTGCTATCTAATAACCAAACATCAATATCCATGGCGATGAGCCGTTGTATATGTGGGTAGACCTACTCCACAGTGTCCTTAGTCTACATGTAGGCTACATGGCCGAGGCGAATTGAATAAAATGCCAATAAACGTCTAGAATCGTTTAGAGAAACGACAATTCAAGACCGGTACGCAAAAAGCCTAGCATAACACCAGGAACTTCAAACATCCTCGAAATTAAGCATTTTGATTTAAATATCCGCCAGAATGGGATCGATCAGTCGCCCGACAGATGGCCGCCGACGACAGTGCTGTAGGCCTACACAAGTATGTTTGTGAGTAAGTTTGTTGAAAAATAATTACTGTTTACTTATAGTTCAATTGCCTTGTACGTTTTATTTCTATTGACAGATAATGCAAACCTTACGCGTGAAGCTCCGATCACCGGTAAGAGTTTATCCATTGACCATTGTCATCCACAGTTTCTGACACATAGAGACCTCGTTTATATGTAAAACGTGTTGGAACATCGAGCAGGTTTTACGACCACTAACGTCGTAGTCAACTGAATAGCTGTCGATTGATAGACGGTGACATTGACCAGCATCGATGAAGCGCTAAAGAAAAGTTACAGCCACAATTCCCATAGCGACTGCTTTCTTATCGCAATTCATGCACAGTGACAGTGTCCCACAAAGGTTAGGCTAGTAGCTACTTAACTCTGCGTGACAACACCACCTTCGTTGAACTGCAGCAGAAACTTGCATCGGGGTTTAATCCGCATCAGGAATGGAATCCATTTCTTTGCATTCGTTTCAAGCAAACACGATCTTAAACTGAAATATTTAAAATGTTCTTCTCTACTAAGCTTACTGCTAATTCAACAGTTACTGCCATTACTACCGCTAACTGCTACTTATAAATCTACAACTACTAGGCCTACCACTGCTGCTACTGCTGCTACCTGTGATGTATACCAATGATTTCAATGAAAAATATAATGATGTTCGTATTATTTTTATACCTTTCCTGGTGCTGAAGAAATGCGGCCATCTGCCACTGTAGGCTATTCAGATAAAATCCTGAACGTGACTTACATTTTCTTTGGTAATAATTATAGGCGTCGTTTCTTTTCAGAACTGGACTGTGGTCAAACCGTATTCTCCAGTTCTTCTGGAGTGATCCGTTTACCAACAAATCCAGCAGATTATCCGAGAAGAGTCAACTGCATCTACACAATCTCGACAATTCTCCCGAGACGAATTTCGATCGATATCTCTGCTTTCCAACGAACTCAACTGCTGGACTCATTCGAAAACTGCGACAGAGATAATATCACGGTATGCGCGTATTGTAGTAATTTTATTTAATTAAATTGAATCCAGTGATTTATATTACGCTTCTTGCAGGCAAGTCCGTAGCTATGTGGGTTTGAACACCCCCCCCCCCCCCCAAATGAAATGATGCAAAACTGAAATAATGCCTTTACCAGCACATGTAGTTGAGTTCGTTGTGTATAATGTATTGTTAATAATAATCTTCGTTGAATAGCTCAATCCGACACACCGCAGAATGATTACAAGTACAGGTTATACGAATTATGGCCCACTATAGCACGACACGCAGGTCGGCTTTACAGAGTGGGTTCGGCTTAACACTATTGGCCTAAGTGCTGGATCACTCCTGGTTCGGCCATGCCAGAAGTGGGAGGGCTATCTTATTTTCAGCAGAACCCGAGTCAATCAACGCAGCAGCAAAGCGCCAATGGCAGCTAACAGAAAATTCAAATAAATTTTTGCCCTGTGCGAGGCTTGAACCCGGGTCGCGTGGATGACTCTCAGTTTATCGACCAGCGCCTCTCTCAACTGAGCTACGGATCCACCCCAAATTGTTCGTCCAGAATCCGCTATGAGAGCTCACGACACTTCTCCAAAGTTCCAAACCACTTAGTCGGTTAATTCGCTTGGGTGCTTGCTCACGGTCGAGTAAACATCCCCTCCTCAATAAAATCCTGGTTACAGTCTTGCTTGGAGGTATCGAATGCAAAAATCAGGACGACCCGTCGGCTCATCCCGAAGACCATGACTCATTGGAGACCGTTGCAGAAAAGCAGACACTTTGTCTGAGATTGGTAGAGTGTGGGCGCATTGCAGAATGAAGATGCGTGAAGTAGGCTATTCTTGTAGATTTGTAATAGCTCGCTCGACAAATTTATGCCTTCACTACTACAAGACTTATGCCTACTTGAAAACTTTGGCCTAAATAATATTGGATATATCACTAATACTATCAATCAACTTTACCACTAGAAATTAGGCCAACTGCGCAACTGTTCGCAAATGCCCGACGGCCCCGACCACGTGAAAGAGACGCTGTGTTGACTCTCTGTCGAGGACAGCTGTAATTTCACCACCGTGCTTTTCGATGGTAAACTATTTTTGGGCTAACCGTAGCCTAATTATCAGTTCAATTTCCGAGTATATTCTGCCTGATGTCAACTATGTACCGGGTACCCTCGGACTAGTGCAAAGGTTTTCGCTGCACTCTGCCTTATCAGTTTTACATGACGTTTACATGACCTTTGGGTTTTCGCTATGACTGGCAATTGGTTGTTAAAATTTATGAGTGTCCACTGCCCACCCTCACAAAGAGATTGTGCCTTTCCGACAGGTTGCAGGTAGACAACTCCTGAGCCCGGATGTGGGTGCTTCCGGTTCAGAGGGTGATCGAGACCTTATTCCACATGATATTTATATTAGGCCTACCCATTTCCTATCTCTCTCCATTCACCCTTTCTTCCATCCTTCTCTCTCCTTTTCTCCGTTCACGTCTTCCTCACTGTACGACTTCACTGCACTGTGCCTAGGTCTACCTACCAGAATAGGCGAATACAACATGTTGACGAATGTAATCACAAAATAATAAACTTTGAAATAGATCGGCTGCGAAATGGAGGACCAGGCAGGACCAAATACGCGAAGTCGCAACACAATTTGTCGCCGTTTATTCTACGCCGCTTTCATCCAGCCCAGTAGTATTGTTTTCTCCAACTGTCGTATGGTGAAGATATCCATTCGCTCATCGGACTTCAACTACCGAGAGGCTTACGGCATACCGTTTGCTGTCAGCCCCTATGGTAAGAAGCCGAGCAAAAATCATTTCTATGTATTTTCGTTGGTATTGGGTGATATTTAGAAGTTCCAAGTCACACACGAAAGATGCAATGATTAACGGGTTTCAGTGTCAAGATTTTTATAGCTTTGGTTGATTGCTAATGTTGTCATTTTATCTGGAATGATAATCAGATAATGACCATATTCTCTTAGAATAGTAGGCCTAGTAATAATGCAATCACCCGAACGTCCCAGCCCCTGAATAGGCTTACTGTAACAGTTTCTCAAGGTTCGAAGCAACATATATTCTGCTGAATTTTGTGCTAGCAAATGGAATTAACCCTTATAAGGTCACGAAATTTCTCAACCGATTTTGGTCACCTGGGGGTAAAAAAATACCCACACTGTGATTCGCTTGATTCCTATGATAAACTCCAATTTCCAAGTATAAAACTAAAAGAAGTTATTTCTAGAAGGTTCGCGGAATGCACTGGAACAAAGAAACATATGCAGCACTGCAGAAAAATCAAAATGGCGGACAAAATGGCCGCCATAATCTTAAATAGTTAAAAGTGAAGTTATGTATGCAGTGGAAACATGATTTCAGAGTCTAAATCAACATTTTCGAGGTCAAGGAATGCAATGGAACCAAACTCACATATGTGGCACTGCACGAAAATCAAAATGGCGGACAAAATGGCGGACAGAATATTAAAAATGGCTATCAGTGAAGTCATATGTGCATTAAAAACATGCGCTCAGGGTCTAAATTGATGCTACACTTGTTAAATTCACGTGAATTGCTATAGACAATTTCATTTATTCATCCTAATTTTATTAAACCAAAACGATTTCTATATATAAAACGATACTAATCATGACATACGTTTCTATTTGTCCATGCTGGAGTCGGGAGCGCCTCTGAGTATTTTTCTTGAAGAGGCGCTATATAAATACTTGAATGAATGAATGAATGATACTATATAATGTTCAGATACTGATAAGGAGACATTGTGACAGCAAGACACTCACGTGTAGCCTAACGCATGCATAACGCTATGTTTATGAATTCCTTACTAAAATAGCTCAGAAAGGGACATCCAGAAAGGGACAGGTCCCGCTAACCTGGATAACCCCAGAACGAAAAATGTGAATCAAGATGGTGAGGCTAGAATAGAGGAGAGTTGCTATGAATGGACCACTTAAGGCAAACATATGTGTGCTGCATAAATGCTACTGAATTTCTAAAAGGAAAGTGTGCCATATGCTTGGTTGATTATTCATCTATGTCTTTAATAAGCAAATGACTGAAAATATTCGTGGATTTATGAGAAATAACTAAACAAAGCAACAGCTCTAAAAAGTCCAATCAAGGCAACCTGTTTCCTTGAATGGACCGCATGGTATCCTCGATTGGACCAGTTGCCCTGAATGGAACACATTCATTTAAAGTCGTTTTTAAAAGGTAATCTTACCCAAAAGTGATCGCTTTTAAAACACTTATTGTCTAGCCATACAGTTAAAAGTATCATACACAATTGGAGTAGGCCTAGCTGAAATCAATTAAATACATGAGTGGCATAACCCCTGCCTGCAGACTAATTATGAGTAGCCTACTTTGTCACAATGACCAGTGCAAGTCTAAATATAGACTATAGTGGAATAAATGATTGTGAAGTCTTACATTAGTGCTCAGTTGCATCTAGTTGAGAAGAATTGCGCGCAGTTCGCACAGAGGAACACACCTCATGCAGCAGTGTAAAGTTGGCCACACCCAATAACATTGCAAGTACTGGTGTCCTGAAATGGACCACACTCAAATTATCGGTCCAATTAAGGAGAATTTATGTGGTCCATTTCAGGCAACACGGACTACTTCTACTCACACCGTAATAGTTTAACAGGTGTCAGTCTTAGCGCAAAATCGAGTATTGTTGCTTAAACATGAAACCTAGCTATGATTAAAACAAACGTGACTGCAATTTTTTAACCTTGCCTAAATTGTGTACACTCATTGTCAGGTAGGTCGAAAATTAGATCAAAACTACGTGAAATAGAGTTTTTACCACAACTAAATAAATGTTTAGAATTCCGTAAAACTGAATGCACCGATACGATCAATATTCAATCGCGCAAGAATACAACATTTGAAAACGAGGCAAAATATGCATCTAGGGTGTTAAATGGCTGCGGTCCAATTAAGGCAACGGTCCATTCTAGGCAACTCTCCCCTATTATAAACAAAAAATAGTAGAAACAAATTAGAAAAAAACAGTGAAGAAATCAATGTGGCATAAGATCACACAATAACACAAACAAAACAAACCAAAAAAACCTTCGGCAACAAGCCAAAAAAAACCAAAAGAACAAAACAACAAACATAAGTCAGTAATGTATCATTAGGCACATCTAATAAAAAAGTACTCAGATCGAGACAAAGGAACCAGAGGAAAAACACTATAAGCACCTAGGTAACAGTATATTTAAATATTACTGAGCAGACCTATTACTAGACGGACTAACCAGCACCGTAATCATACCAAGTGGGACGTTATTTATTATCAGTGGTTATACATCAGTTAAAGCCATGGTAATTATCACAAATGACCCAGCCATACCCACCAGATCATATGGACTCATCTGAAAACCTTATGGTATAACAAATGCATCAGATAATAGTATAATAATAATAGCTCTAAATTTGATAACAAAGTAAATAATTATACAGGTGATAGTAATAGCTCTAAATTAGGAAAGAAGGCAAATATACAAATTCTTCAATTATGCAGGAGAAATCGTTTAATTTAAGTGAGTTTTTAAACAGACCAAAAGACAGTAAACTAGTGAGATCACCAGGCAACACATTCCATAGCAAAGGACCTAAACATTTAATTGAGAACTGCTTAATTCTTAAGTGAGCAAATTCACTTCTAGGCTATATGAGTGCGAGGGCCTGGTGAAATGACCGTGAATATAAGAGCCCATGGTAAAATATTGTTTAAAGGACATAGGCAATAAGTGTAAATGGAAACGAAACATGAATAAACAAATCTGGAATTTATTTATCTTAGGTAAAGATAACAAATTATTATTTTTAAATAGGGGAGCAGTGTGAGCTCTCCAATGAGAACCACAGATTATTCTTATTGCTCGTTTATGTAAAGTGATCAAATGATGAAGACGTGAGGGATAATTCGAACACCAAGAAATATTAGGGCCTACAGTATGAGAGATATGGAAAAATTATTGAGTAGTAGAGGTTGATTAGAATGGACTTTGGAAGGCAGTGCTTAATCCTAAGTAAAACTCCTATATTTTTTGCAATCTTTTTTGAAATCGCCATTAAGTGTTCCTTCCAAGTAAGATGGTGATCAACTATAACTCCAAGGAACTTGGAGGAGGTTGTTTGGGCAATGGGGGCATTATTAATTAAGAGTCTGTTGTCACCGTACGTAATTTTCTTCATAGAGTGAAATAATATAAAATTTGTTTTTTCAAGGTTCAATTAAAGTCTGTTTATTTTAAACCAGTCAGCAATTATTGTTAGTTCCTCATTTGCTATTTTAAAAAGGTGATCTATGGAAGAGTGGGAAAGAAAGACATTCGTATCATCAGCGAATAAAATGAATTTTAAAACTGAGGATGTCATTGATAGATCATTTATATAGCCTATAGCAAAAATAAGAGCGGACCGAGTATCGATCCCTGACTGTGGCACACCGCAGGAAATGCACAGAGATCGAGACGGTACACCTTTAAAGTAAACATACTCGGTTCTGTCACTGAGATAGTCAATAAACCAACTTTTAGTATTTCCTCTAAGTCCATAATATTCAAGTTTTTCTACTAGTATTTTATGATTAACCGTATCAAAAGCTTTCGAAAGGTCAAAAAATACCTAGCGAAAATTTATTGTTATCCATAGCATTGACAATATTGGATTGCATGTCCAATAGAGCCATGTATGTAGAAAGACCCCTCTGGAATCCATACTGTGTGGAATCTGTGGATGATAATAGGCTATATTTGTATGATCAGTTGATAATAATTATGCTGTGTTCTGTTTTTCAGATAGAGCGTGTGGCACTACGTCTTTCACTGGTAAAACTGGTATCGTCACGTCTCCCCAATTCCCTCTCTCCTATCCACACAGCTTAAACTGCGTCTATTCTATCGATGTTGATCGAACGAAAACAGTTTCACTGGATTTCATTTCATTCCATCTGGTAGAGGCTTCGTATTCTTCAACGTGGATGGTCGAATGCATGTACCAATGGCTAACGGTTAGATACTTAGCGTCAGATATTCCATGAGACTTCATTTCTGCATGACATAATAATAATTATTGTCTAGATCAGTGATTCCCAATCCGTGGCCCGCGGGCCAAGAGTGGCCCGTCGGGCCTAAAGATGGCCCGCGTCTCTCAAAGAATTTACAAAAATATAAGTCGCAAACCACATAAATCTGTTAGTTAAGAAATTCAGTTAAAAATAAAGATAAATTTTTTGAATAAAATGGCAATGTCTAAAGTTTAAACAATTGCAGTGTTCTTTGTTCTTAAAAGTCTCAACAAAAGTCGCAAATAAAACTCCCTCGTCCTTCGTATATAGGCTGAACAAGCTTCATGCCACCAGGTTTGGCACTGGTCACATTTTACCCACTCTTCGGCCCCACCCACTTTGTGACAAGCTGGACATGTTTCGTCTGAGTTGTCGCTGACTTTTGATCTTTGGGATATGCTATCCTCGATATTTTGGTATATGCACCTTTCATCCCTGATAGTTGCTTTCTGTTTGTAGGCGGTTCAAGTTGGTTGTATCCGCCCACTTGCCCCCGCCATCATTCTTGCCACTACAGGGCACGCAACAAAATCCTGGAGCTATGATTTGTACCGTATGATTGGGAATCACAAAATACATCAGTAACAACTCATAATAGATGCTTAACAAAGCAATCTATTTCTCAATTTTTTGGCATTCATGGGGATTAAGATAAGCGCTATTTTATAACAGCGACATGTTAAGAGGTAGATAGAAAAACTTAATTTTAAGAAAACGAAAAACGGCGATCAAAGCATTTTAGCACGTTGTCGCTATTCTCCACGCATTATAATTTTATAGCGCAGCAATCAACTTACCCCCTCCGTCAACTTGCCCAGTAACACAATAATCCCTGGTCATATAAAATCAGCTGTAGGGTGACTAACACTGCAAATTTGATCAAACGATTGCTCGCTGAAAAGATAAACATTCAATCAGAACCAGTGGCGGCACCAGCTCTAAAATTTCGGCAGGTCGCGTCGGGGTCATGGGAACTATTTGGCAGGTCGAAGAATTTGAGGATTGAATTTGAAGAAGCACATAGTTCTCTGCTCCTCGGCAGGTTTCAACTTCCAATGACGCCATTCTGCTCTTCGCTGTGCTTTTCTCTTCAGTTCGTTGTATCCGTCAGTCATCATCCATCCCAGTATCATCTGTCTCGGTCTTCCTGTCTTTCTTTTTCCCTCCAATCTCCCTTGTCAGTTGTCATCTGCAGTTATCTTTTTTTCTCTTACTCTTTGTGGCACCTCTTCACTCGTCACTCGCTCCGTCCAGCTCACAACTCCCATATTCTTCTCCATATCCACATTTCGAAGGTTTCCTATCTCTTGATATCCTCTTTCCTGATGGTCCACGTCTCCGACCTACAGGGTGGCCCAAAAAAAGTGATAACACATCGTATAATGTACTAAAATTAGTTCAAATCTGTTTAGACTATATCCATAATAGCTGAAAAAGTTCACTAATTTACTTACCTAACTGTTTAGTCATATGACATCATTATTACAACTTCCGGTCAACATTTTTTTTAAATTTGCAAATCGTCAACTTCTGCGTCTTTTGAAGATATTTTAACCAGAATGACAAAAATCACAACAAAAGACCGTATTCTGATTAAAAATTTGCGAATTGAGAAACATTGGAGTGCAAGACATATGAAAAATGTGTTTCCACACAAAGCCTATATATGTATAGAGTCAGTTGGGTTATTAAATAAATTGATAATGACGGTACAACAGAACGTAAACGCGAAAGTGGTCGGCCAAAGTCTGCTAGAACATGTGCACGACAGAACATTGAGCGGTTGAGTGAGCTGATCTGCAGTCAAGAAGATGATCCTCACAGTCACAAAGTCCGTGGAAAATTCAAAGAGAAAAGGGTATATCACGGTCGTCGGTGTAACGTATTGTGAAGCAATATTTAAAACTGAAAACGAACAAGCGTGTGATCGGGCAGACACTCAACGAAAATTGCAAATTGAAACGCTTGCAACGTAGATAGCAGCTACTTGAACAGTT
The DNA here is from genome assembly GCA_945859605.1 of Lumbricus rubellus. Classification (NCBI taxonomy): domain Eukaryota; kingdom Metazoa; phylum Annelida; class Clitellata; order Crassiclitellata; family Lumbricidae; genus Lumbricus; species Lumbricus rubellus. The sequence goes on from OX243816.1 coordinate 47,897,699, forward strand.
TCCTAATGACAGAAGTGTACGAACCATCTGCTTTACCCACAGCAAGATATTCAGTTCATTCACCTTTGCCACGCCAGTTAATTCTCAACATAGTCGTATTTATTAAATTGAATAAAAGAAAAGACAATTAAGTTCCAGAAAGAAGACATACGAGAACGTGAACTGTTCAGCTGCGGTATCATGGTCTCAGTTGGTGTTTCTCGCTTACAAAAAGTTGTTGAGAAGCAAGGGGTACACATTGAACATGTTTTATGAGTAGAGTAATTACTACTTGGCATATGACAGTAAATTACAAAACGTTATATTGATTCAATTATATTAAATAACCCTTTGCTAGGTTGTGTTATCACTTTTTTTGGGCCACCCTGTATACAGTACCACGCTCCTTACCAGCACTTTGATGAATAAGTCTCTTCTTTAGATCTTTGCTGAAACCTCCTCTCCTCTTTTCGTGAACGCATCTTTCCTAATACTATTCTTCGTTTTATATCACTATGTCGTCTAGCATCTGTTGTTATCATATACTTCCCAAGAAGCAGAAGCTTTTGACCAGTTCCACTTTCTCTCCATTTATTGCTATTTTCATTACTATCTACTCCTCTCCTCAACTAATCCTCATAATCTTTGTCTCTCCGATTTATCTTTATGTTGTATTTTGTTAAGGTCCTATTAACCTATTTAATTGATCCATCAATTTCCTCAGCCCTCCAGTGCAGTCGCCAGCACTGCTTGGTCGTCGGCAAATCTTAGGGCTACTGGCCTATTACAGTGTATGAATTTTCAACCCACCTTTATACCCTCTCCTGTCAATTCCATTGCGTCTTGTATTAGTTCTTTTATGCATAGATCTATGTTAAAGTGTACTGAGGAGTGGTGATAGCGGGCACCCTTGCCTCATCCTCCTACCAGTTACTCCTTCCTCTGAGACTCCCCTCCTATTCCTATCCTTTCTGTTTTATTCATATAATTATATGTTTCCTATAAACCTCATATCCCATAGGCTTAGACTATAGGCCCATAGGCCTATTCACCTACTAGATAAGATCAGGCGTAAAAGTCAGTCAGATATAATAATTGCACCACAACTGTACACTATATAGTTATCTTTTGGGCGAGGAAAAAAATTAATGTTGATTTTTCATTTAAAACTCTTAAATAAAAGAATGTGAAATATATTAAAAATTCAAAAGTTTTTTAGGCAGGTCATTAGGCAGGTCGTGAGCAAAATAGGCAGGTCAAATGACCTGCCGCGACCTCCCGTAGCGCCGCCACTGATCAGAACTTATCCACTGCTTGTCCAGTTCTTCCGGAAGTTAATCAATCTGTCCGTTAATTATTTAGAACAGCTAGTCAGCAGTGCCAGATTAACTATGTCGCAACTGGCGAACTTGCGCCAGGCCTTCTTTCGGGGGTAAAAATTTAAAAAAAAACATTGAAAAATCCGATTATCCGATCGAATTTGTTTATAATGTAAGTCACAGTCCGGCTTATTTAAAATGTTTAATTTCTAAAACAAGCATTGCATAGGCTATAAAATTTGCTGGCATTATAAAAACAGGCCTTCTACAGTACCACTACTTTAATGATGACGTATCCTATTATTGTGTACTGTAGTGATGACGTATGACGTATGACGTAATCAATTTATGCGCGGATCGACCAAATAAAATATAGATATGCGTACGGTACAGACCAAAGATTAAAATCTTTGGTACAGACGACACAGTGTACGCTCCTGGTACGCTCCATGTCATATTATTATCTACTATTTAGTGTTTATGTAGCTGCTTATTTCTTTTTTAATTTTAATTTTTAAACAAAATAAGTAGGCCTAAAGAAAATGAAGAAATTTGAGTCCGGTTGGCAGAAACGTCAAAGAAAGCGCGAACTTGAAGAGGTAGGCAAACAGCAACGTGGCAGTATTGATAAATTTCTAGCAGTAAAAACACGAGAAGTGCCGCAATTTATAGATGGTGTCCACTCAGCGTCAGAAGGTGGATGCAGTTCAGGCTTAGGCCGCTCAGCAGTGTCAGCACTAATGCCAACAACAGACACCCTTGATTTCAGCAATGGCATCATTGATATGCCTAAATCTGAAACCACCATAGATCTACCATTAAAACAAGAGAAACAATCTGTTGGAAACGTGCCACAAACAGATGCTGCTCTGTGGACTATAAATGAAGATTTGGTCAGTTATTGGCTGTAGATGGGACCTGAACCATGTCGTAATCAAGATGGCATGTACTCTAAATCCATAAAACAACATGGAAATAAAGTAAAAGTGAATAGTACCAAAAGAAAACTAAACGATTCTGCTTAAAACGCATAAAATCATCTTTGAGGTCAACAATGGGCCAGGACAGATTGGCAAATTTAACTCTTTTGAACATTGAGTCCGAAATCTTGACAGATCTTGAATTTCAAGATATCATTGATTCTTTCTCTACTTTAAAAGCGTGAAGGAAAGACTTTTAAAATCGACGAACATTTTTGAACAGTTGAACTGTAACAAGTAAAATTTAAAAATCTCCTTTGATCCTATCATAGCTTCATTTTGTGTTCATAAATTATTAAAGTATGTTTTCTATATAATTAATTTTTCCCCATTTTTTATAATTTGATTGGATAGAATTATATTATTGTAACCTTTAAAGGTGTGCTTTGCTTGCACAGGTGACTTGTTCAACTCAAGGTTCTGCGCTGGTGAACCCTCGTGCGAACACGAAATACTGCGGACTAAGAAGAACGCCGATGACATTAAACTATTCCAGGTGTGATTCGTTGACGTTAAACTTCGCAAGCGACCACTCCATGACCCACGGAGAATTCAAACTTCGGTATACAATAACGTCTGCAGGCAAGTGGTCGGAGTTTTCTTATAGGAAAGTTTGTGATTTCCCATTCAATCACAGTACAATTCATAGATCTATGTTAAAAACGATAGAAAAGGAATATAAAAAAAACGGAATAAGCCGTCTTTTTCAGAAGAAATTTTAAAAATCGACTAAAACTGGAAATTGAAAATAATTTTTAAATTCAAAATTATTTATTTATTGTTCCCACAATAAGACATAATAAACAGAACAGGTGTAACACAAGTAATATTAGTCAGTAGTCAAATCAATCGGCAAAGATTTAGGAGACATATTAGGGAGCAATAGGCACTCCAGAAGGGACGAATCCTGCTTAACACTCGCGTGCCCAAGGTATTTTTTGGTACACGAAGGCCCGGGGGGGGGGGTCCGCGCAGACCCCTGCGTTTTATGTTAATATCTTGAGAAGGGATTGGAATATCGTTACAGAATTTCGTTCTATGTGAACCCAAATGAATTTGCAATCGATTGATGTATCTTATATCACAATAACACCACCCGGTGTTAAATAATAGTGTAAAATCTCGTGATACACATTTTATGCTTGCTTGCGATATTTTCAGAAGGAAGCCTAGCGTTTTCATGCTAATATCTTGAGAAGGGATTGGAATATCGTTATAGAATTTAGTTCAGTGTAATCCCAAATGAATTTGCAATCGAATTCACTTTTGTTGAAGGATCCTTATGATGGGAGTCATATGTAGAAGTCCAAGTCATGTTGCAGTAAATAATATATGGATATATGAGGGCATTTTCTTTGATCTTGCCAAAGCCTTTGACTCTGTTGACCATGCATAATATCCTCCTACTAATAATCTTCGTTTAATTGAGACAAATGAGGGTGACACACCGCACCCAGTTACATGTCAATGCATTTTAAAAATAAACAACAAAAGTAATGTGAGGATAACAGTGTCCTGGCAAAACTCGAACACTGTGTCATTAGAGGTACATCCCTAGATTGGTTTAATAGTTATCTTACAAAACCGTTACCAAAGAGTCATCTGTAATGGGCTCCTCTCGAACCCTTTACCCATTGAATATTGCGTACCATAAGGATCAATTCTTGCTCCACTCTTATTTCTATTATTTATTAACGACTTGCCTAACTCTTCTACTGTCCTACACTTCATTATGTTTGCAGATGACAACAATGTATTCTTATCCCATACATCATACGACAGTCTAATACAACTGGTGAACAATGAACTGATGACGGCCAATGAATGGTTTATAAGCAACACATTATCACTTAACGTAAAAAAATCCAATTGTATCATATTCCACTCCACAGGAAAATCCATCCCCAGCAACAATAATCAAATTTCTTTATATAACATTGTAACGCCCGCCCCTTTGTACACTCCCGGAGTCGCCACTTCCGGTCCAACGTGTGAGAGGGCCGCGTGCGGTTGCAGGTCGTAGTTCAGAGATATAGACGGAGGAAGGGAGGCGGTAGCTTCGGGGTTCGAATCCTGTCGGGTTCGGGATGGCCAGGTATCTCGACCTCTTAGCTCTCCGTATGAAACTGGGGCCTTACTGGCCAGTCTTTCACTCCGGCGTAGGATTCCGGGGTTAACCGGAAGTGAAAGGTCCTTAGGCCTAGCCCCCGAAGCTCTTCCCAGGCCGATGGCTGAGTGGTAAGGTCTATCCGCGGTGGTACCAAAGGGAAATATTGCTCCTGGGTTCGAACCTGCAACCGGCTTCGGAGATGCCCTGGGCGTCGTTTCTAAACGTTCTATACGCGCGACGACTTCCGTCAGCGCTTCCCTAACGTTACTTTGTACCACGGAAATTGCCTCTTCAACATTATTTTGTACCACGGAAATTGCCTCTTCAACATTATTTTGTACCACGGAAATTGCCTCCTGTGTATTTATAGCAATAGCTTGAAATTCAGTTCTGACAGAGGAAATAGCCTCTTGTGTATCTCTAGCATTAGACTGAATGGCATCCTGAACATCAGTTTTTATAGATTTAGCGTTTGTTTGCATTGCCTCTAGCAATATTCCCATCTCAAATGCAGACGGTGGTCTGGAAGGTTGCGAGGGAGTGGACGTTCTGCTCCGCTCCATGGCGCTATACAAATTTCAATTATTCAACTTCCTAATGTTATCAAGAATCAAAATCAATATGTTCAATTATTATCTTATTATTCCACAAAGGCAAGCAATAATTATTAAGTCTTCTAATGCAAATCAGACATTCAACACAATGTAGATAAAATTATAATTATGCAAGTCAATGCAATGACTTATATTTATGCAGGTCAATGCAAAATGCCCTTAGATCGGAGTTTGTCCAAATTATCCCCAATTTAGTTCTCAAGGGCCATCGTCAAAATTTAAAGTAGCCCAATATTTCTACTAAATATATCGCCTTAGCTTCCCCACTAAACCGTACCTGATTTCCGGGAACCAGAGACAAGGCAGGCGGCGTGCGTATGGAGACGACGAAGAGGACGAGGAATCCAGAATGAACGCCGAGGAAATGGGATCCACTATGGATATAGGTATCCAGAAGATGCGATGACGGACTCACGCCACACTCGCAGAAAATGACCACGATGAGTATGCTTCCGATGAAACAGAGAAGAACTCGCTCCGTGCGAGACGAAATGCGAAGGCCTGGGCGTTAGGCCTATATCCACGACGAGGGTGCGAAGACAGAACACACAGCGCCGACGATTCGATTCCTGCTCCAAACAGCGATACAAACGGCTCCGGCCGAAGAAGAGAATCGACACAGAAATCAGTAGCAGGAGAACTGAACGACGCTTCGAATCAATAGAAACGACTCCTGTCGTAGAAGACGCCCCGACAGAAATCCACAGCACAACGACGTCGAAACTAATACACGCGGCAATAAATCCTGCCTTCACTTCAATAAAATCAGGCTTCGAATCCACCACTTCACTATCGAGAGTCACACGTCCAACCTGCACGAAGGTTCCAACACGACTGATCGCCCGTTGCGCGATCTTCTTCTATCTCGGCCTCGACTGACTTAGGACGCGAGCTACTGCGCATGCGCTGCACACGCGGTGATCACGCAGGGGCAACGTGACCCGGCGTGATGGAAAATACCCACACACGAGCCTATGCTGCATGCACAAACTATACGCTGCCGGCGTGTCTTGCTCTGTCCGTCTGCTTATCTGTGTATCTGTACTATTGCGTTACCCTCTCTATCAGCCTGCCTGTCTGCCTGCGCGTATCGGTCTCTCCTATCGGCCGACTCCTCTTCCTCCTTTTCGGCCGACCCTCCATTTCACGCGAGTGTGTGAAAGACTGGATCAATAATATGGTAGCTATGGCGACCGCTTACGTCATCGCTCCCGGCGACTCGTGTCAAACACGCTCTCAACGTTAGGATCTAGGTCACCAATATTATCTAGGTCACCGAATGCAGCTAAAAAATAATAATATTATAATGTATATATGTAATTATCAAACCACAACAGATCCAAAATATATATACATGGCAACCTGAAATAAAATCCGTAGCGTCAAATTATATGCCGCGCTACAACATTACTATTCCTCAGGTATCCTCGACAAATTTTCTAGTTTAATGTTAATGAAAAGATTTTCAAACAAGGTCGTTGGTGTAGAGATGTGTATCTCATTGACTTTGTTACATCTTGAACCATTCACCAATCCATGCATCTATTTATTCATTCATACAAGTATTTATATAGCACCTCTTCAAGGAAACAACTCAGAGGCGCTCCCGACTCCAGTACGGCCAAACAGAACAGTTTTTAAGTGCTTATAAAATGTGTCAGAGAGTGATCTAGGAAACAGGCGCAGCTCAAGTGGAAGGGCATTCCATACCACCGGGCCAACCACAGAAAAAGCACGACCGATAAAGGTACGAGCAAACGGGACCAAGTCTTTAGAGCACTCCCCCGACCGCAAATATGAAAACCCACTACAAGATTTTGTAAGAGGCGTGGCCTAGAAGTGTCAATGATATAAAAGCTTATTGTGCATAGCAGTAGACTTGGACGGCCTTATTTCATGGTTAAAATATTAAATAACCTTCTTCTCGCCGTCGACTTACAACTATAACTTACATTGTATAACTATATTTCTGTGAAAATTAAATGCCTTCCTATTGAATAATTAAAAGGCACATATGCCTACGTTTTCAAGTCTTCTCACACCTACTGGTGTTAATTTTTTAACAATGGGCTTGAAAGCTTTAGACTGTACTGCTGTATAAAAAAACTACCCTCATCCAGCATTCGTCAATACAGCTTCTATTTTAAATACAAAAATACCCTCATCCAGCTTCCATCACTTAAGCGTTTTTCATCAATCCAGCTTCTATTTTGTACCTATAAATACTTTCATCCAGCTTCTATTTCTCGCTCGTTATTCTCGTCAATCTAGCTTCTATTTCAAATATAAAAAATACCCTCATCCAGCTTCCACTACTTAAGCTTTTTCATCAACTATAACAAAATAATCCAGCTTTACACAGGTTTTTAAAGATGAATAAATAAAGTTAATAAATAAAATATTCAAGGGTGTCGTGGCAAATCTGAAAACTAGCTTTCGAAATGTTTTCTATTTTCAAAGTTCTATTTTAAAAGTCTGCGAAACTCGCTAGTAACATAAAGAGTTTGCAGTCAGTCACAATATTATATTGTTGATTATTTGCAAATTATATTGTAATTGTTTGCAAGACGCCAACTCTCATTTTATAAAAAACCTTCTAATGGCTACTCGGAAATTCCCAGCCGCTGGGAAATTCCCAGCAATCTAACGTTCGCCTAAGCCACGCCTCTTGCAAAATCTTGTAGTGGGTTTTCAGATTTGCCGCCCCCCTCCCCCCCGACCATCCGAGCGCAGGGACCGACCAGTCCAAGTACTTGACATAGGCCGACAAAGAACAAGCAGGTAAGCTGGAGCAAGACCTAGCTCACATCGCCATATCAAGGAAGAGATTCTGTATTCGATGCGCTGACGGGTAGGGAGCCAATGGAGAACCTCCAGTATGTAATTTCTAACGTGACCAAATTTGGGCAGTTGACCAATGAGGTGCGCCGCAGCGCGTAGAATGCGGTCAAGAGAAGCAATAGTCGAGACGAGCTGAGACAAAGGAATGTACACGCGTAGTTGCAGCGCCAGTTGAGAGATAGCGAGCGACAGTGCGAAGTTGGCGCAGCTGATAGAAACAGGAACGACTTGAGACGATTGAGGTGAGGTACAAAAGTAAGTTCCTGGTCTAGCACGACGCAAGGTCACGGACAGAAGTGGAGAAAGTGTAGTCAGGAAATTACTCATTCATCCATCTAGCCATCCAGTCATCTATATATTCATCCATCCATCCATCCATCCGTCCATTACCACCACAACTACCCCATAGCCAAACATGAGAAATGTTTGAAACTTTGTTCATAAGTAGGCTAATGAACTTTTGAGACACCTGGATAGATTATTCTTCGCAATCTACTCTCATTCATTGTAATAAAATATTTTATTGCAGGACACACTGCAAATCCTAAGACAGGTAAGAAAACCTTCCACTTCTTTGTTAGTCTATTATGCTAAAGTCTTAAAACCACCGGCTGATATAATATCCTAAACCTCGTCTAACTGATTCAGTGGAACAATAAGCTGGTTCTTAGGCCTACATAATAGGCACTACCATGATTGTGAAGGATATAACCAAAACGTTTTATTTGGAAATTGCGAATTATGTAAGTACAAATCTGTTATTCCAAGTGCAGTCCTCGTATAAGTTTTCAAGTACAGTGCACAATTTTGGACGCCATTGCATATAATGATTAAACGTAGGTCCTACCTTTGAACTTTGAAGCCTTGGAACAGTGGCTTCAACTAACGTGAGGATGCTGGATGGAAGATCTTCCACGGTTGTCGGATTTAGGGGTTAACTTTTGAACATTAACTGTGAAGTTTCTTCATTTCTTAGGAATTTAGTGAAACGGCCTGCAATACTCGAATTTATATTGGCTTGCTGCGTTGGTCAGTACTGTAATGTTCGTTCTCACACTCTTGGCGACAGTTTATTGCCATATGTTTTTAGAGGATTCACTGAGGTGAACTTTTAAAGTTGTGTTCTGTTTCACTTCTTTCAGGTGATGGTTGTGGTAATACGTCTTTCACTGGTCCAGTTGGATTCATAAGTTCACCGCTGTTCCCTCTGTCGTATCCAAACAACTTAAATTGTGTTTATTCCATCGATGTTGATCCAACCAAAGTTGTTGTTCTCCGTTTCCTCTCGTTCAACATAGAAGGAGACTCGCATGCTTCGCATCTAGACAATTGCAATTACGACTGGCTAATGGTTAGTTGTGTAATCGTAATTGTAATCTTCAAATTTCTAAAGCGCTAATTAGTAGCCTAGTAGGGGGTGTTCTTGATAGGAAACCCCCGGAGTGGTGGTTTGATTATATATAGAGAGAGTTATGTATACCATAGCGGCTTAAATAGTAACGAACTTATTAAATACATGGCAAGTGGGCCCGCGAACGGCGGTAGAATATCGCTCGTATTACCAACCGCCGCCGTGTCTTTAGTCGCTGGCGATCAGCTCGGTATGAGGGTATATTCCGCCAAATTCGGCCATCCTGTACCGGTTGCGCCCATTCTTGTCGTGGCCGGGTGTGGATTGCAGGCCGAGTTTTTGTACTAGGTCCGTAAATTTAACCGTAGATACCTATCGTTTGAGTACACGCGATAGGTATCTGTGTCTCATTATTCAGAATCTTCCTCGTTTTCGTTTACATCGTACACCGTAATTGCGTATCTTTTTCTCCAAACTTTACCATTATAAGCCTTCAGCGTGTTCATACTGGTTTTTAAAGTCATGCTCGCCTTATACAACGATGGGTAGATGACGGCTTCGTTAGTGTCTTTGTCTAGGATTTCAACGCTTATAGGATTATTTCTAATAGTTTTTAAATACTCATACTTGGATAATGCCTGCCTTTTCTCCTTCAATGGTTCAGGCAATTCTGATTCTGGTAAAATACCCTTCTCAACGAGTATTCTTAAAATTCCAGGTTTGTTCATATAACTAAACTTTATTCCATGTTCCTTCATTAACGTTTTTAGTTGTGAGAGTTTCATGTTCTTTTTATATTAGAAAATATATTCTTTAACATCATCATCGTCGTTGTCCGTGGGTTAACAACCCGTAGGTGTCCGACGCCACTCTCTGAGTCTGTCTCGCATCATGCTTCCCAGCTTCAACCGGTCCGGTCAGCAGGTTCGCTCCATACCATTAACATCTTGGAGCATCTAGACCACCTTGTCCGATTGAAGAGAATATTGGGAGAGAGGTACGAAGGACAGCCTGGGACAATGCCCGTATGTGTCCCACGCTCTCTTCTTCGACTCTCTCCACCGGTCTGTCCTGACCGGCCTGTGCATGTATGCTCCACATCATGACACCTTGAAGCATCTGGGTCGCTATGGCACTTGTGTCGTGGTTTTTGCGGATTTCTATGGTCTTGGTCTTTTCTGCCAGTATATCTCCCACCCATCTGGCAAACCTTCCTCCTTTGTCCGGGCTTAGGACCGGCACAGAGACGTTGTTGGTTCCCTGTGGCGGAGGATGGATGCATATTACCGTCATGCCCAGGACAAATTCTTTAATATACCACGCTCATTTTCTGTCCGTCGGATTGAAAGTTTAACAACTTATCCGAAATTATAACCGCGTAAGCTTGCGTTTCGGCTGGGATCGCGGCGCTGAAAGTAACCTTGATTTGGATATCGACGACCGACGATTTAAGTCGTTCCGACTGTTTACTAACGTCGAATACCATGAGCGGATATAGATCTTTATAATCGGCTGAAGCACTGATATGTACAATATAACTGGATTGATCATTGCCTATGAAAGTTTGGATTATCGCTCACTCAAGGATATCCCAGAATTCTTTGGGGAAAAGCCAAAAATTACTTATAGCAACTCCCATGATTCTCTGCGGCAAATCCCAGAATTCCTAGAGGAAAACCATGGCAAAGGATAGGCGGCACAACACTCCGCTTTAAAACGCAAATTTATCAGCGATGATTCAAACTTGTTTAAAACCACCGTGGGGTTTTTGAGTTGAGTGACATACGAACCAATCAACTTAACTGTATTTAGCGGCCACTGAACAGATTTCTTGAAAATTGCTTTTAAAGTTGACGAATTTAACACATGGGTTTACATAGGAACAAGCGCTCTTTGCCTGTACAGGAAGTCACGTGTCATTCGCCATCGGCCATGTATTACTATATGAAGCGTTACTTATCCAGCTAATATAATAGGGGAGAGTGCTCCAAGACGCCCATGCTAAGGAAAATTGTGCTTTTCTTCCGTGTGGGCTCCAAGAGAAGTACATGTTTCACCCTAATGTAAAGAGTGAACATTAATGAAGCCATGACAGCCACCACAGAACACAATTCAATAAGATCAATTGTGTAAATTAAAAAAGGTAGACCCCTCCAAACTGGGCGTCTTAGGAACCCTATACTACAAGACGCCCATAGGATGGGCATCTTGGAGCAAAGGAAATCGATTAAAAATAAGAGGCATTGCAATCATGCATTTTAGACTAAACAATTAACTACTTGAGAGAAAGCAAATTAAACCAAAACTAAAAGGATCCTAAAGATACAGAGCAACTAAAAACACCGAGAAGGAAAAATCCAATCTCATTTTGTAAGTCATTATTGTCATTTTCACTTTAACCCATTTACCGCCGCTATGAGAAATAGCCACCGCATCAAGCTGCAGCTGATAGTATATCATCAATATGATGCCAATAGACTTCTGAGAGTGCAATTTTATTAAAAATATTTGTCGTGACCTAGTTTCAGGACGTTGCGTTTTCGCAACAACGGCAGGAAAGGTGAACTTTATCTATGCATTATAAAGGTGAATGTGACTATGTACGAATGTGTGTTTTCCAGTATGTACGCCCACAGTTTAGTTGCTATTGACTTGAAACCTTTCACCTGAGCAGAGGGCCGCCAGGGCCATCCAGTGGAGGGCCTGGGTTATACCCCCTCACTGTTGGGGGAGGCGGTGGGCGGCCGAAAAATAACACAAATATCGTTGTTTTCCCATCTTCGACTTAGTTTCGCATCTAATCCGAAGCTGACAGCTAGACCGAGTGCCCTCACGGCGACCTCGCCCCCAAAAGGACACACCCCGCCCACCAGGGATGGGTGGGGTGGGCGCTGGGTTTTTAGGGTGAACCAAAATTTCTACCTGGAAATTTCATGGGTAGCGCCGGTTACTTCAGAGAAGAGGATGGGGACTCCGTGGAGTGGGAGTGAGTTAAGTGGTGACTGGTGAGGTGGGGTGTGATGGGGTGTGGTTGGGTGGGTGGTGGTGAGGTGGGGATGGCGGTTGGTGTACGTAGTCACAAACCTAAATTTACTGGATAACACTGGGGGACACCAGAGCGGTGGAAGCATGTTAGGGCGGGGGCAGGCGTGGATGGGTAGAGGTGGGGCTGGATGGAATGGGTCCATAATTGAGTGGTGTGGGTGGGGTGGGAAGAGCGTGAAACTAGATGGGTTGAGAGGGAGGGGTAGTGGGTAGTGGCAATGGTGGGAAAAGCCGAAGCTTTCCGAGGTGCGTCAACGCCTGATACCCTAGAGGGGCATGGGCTGTCTGGAGGCTGGGTGGGACACTCCGCCCCGTAGTAGGTGCTGGGGTCTGGTGGGGCGGAAACACGAAATTTCCTGGGAAACGCAGAGTACCCCAGGTAGTTTTTTGCAAGCAATAGTAAGTTCACATAATTTTATATGAGTTACTACATGTATTGTATACGTGTCATAATGCGTAAGCTTATAACGTATTCCGCCGAAGTTGCGAAAACGCAACATAATTCGCATAACGCATTCCGCCGATGTTGCGAAAACGCAACATTAAAATTTCGCAGATTACTGTTTCAGTATACAATGAGATATAAATTTAATAAACAAAAGACGTTAATTATTCACATTAGTATTCCAATTGGACAGCTTCGCTTCTCGAAAATATTGATGTGTTATGAGAGAGAAAAATTATTGAACAAAACCCCTAAACAGACACCAAAAAGACCAAATTTTGACAAATTTTAAAAAATAAGATGACAATAAATAATATTATATTTGGTAATAGCATACGTAGTAAACACCCATTAAGTAATAAAAAATGGATTTGTGCGGGTTTCTCTCGTTTTTAATTTTTCCACAATTTTTAAGCAGTACGTTGCGTTTTCGCAACGTCGGCGGTAAATGGGTTAATCACAGATTACCGACAAAAGTCACATACGAATTCTTTGGATGTCTCTTCGTCTGTACATTCTGCATGATATCAACCTTTACACGTCCTGCATTCTTTCTATTTCAATGAAGTTTTGGGCAAGGGTGAAATAGATTCAATAAACACTGATAGATTTGTATATGGGCCCGTATTTTTATGAGTAGAAGGTGGTGTCATGGTAGGCACCAATTCTTGACCATTTGCTCATAGTATCTAAGACGCTCATGGGCATCTTGTAATCTCTATGCTTCCTATACATTCAAGATGCCCATGGGCTTCTTGTAATCTCTATGCTACTCATGTTTTCAAGACGCCCATGGGCTTCTTGTAATTTTCGAGTCCCTCTCTACTAACGCCATTTTATTTAACAATGTCAATGTTTACTAGTTAGATAAAACCATAAAAACAACTATAAATGAACCCTAAATAAACGTTGAAATGCGCGAATTTTTACTGCATTAGGCTAAAGAGAAAATTAGGAAGATTCGTAAATGTGTACTTACACAAAAGTGGTGAAAATCTAGAAAATTGATTTGTCGCGTCAATATCTCGAATACTGAAACATTACTGTTATGGAAGGTTCAAAAGATGTCGCTGCATGCAATGAGACAACTAAAACACGAATATGTATCTTTTCAACCGTTTTAAAGGGGGTGGGCGTCTTACTCGCCATGGGCGTCTTGTAGCACTCTCCCCTACATATCAATGGGCTGGAGTTATGTTGCTTTGCGTATTGCGTAATCAACTGGTCTTTTCCGTAAAACTTTTTGCTAAACGTAGCCGCGTCTCTATAGGTTCTTGAAAATTGCTGATTCAGCAATGATAGGTTGTAATCGACGGCTGGATATCTCTCTTGGTTCATCATCACGTACATGTTTTTGAGGTTGCAATGATCGAAGATCGAAGGGTTGTGTTCTTGATGACCGCTTCGGTCGGTTTGGAATCCCAAGACTAACCACCTAGGTTTTTCAGGAGCCGTCTTGACGCTAAGTCGCCAACTAGAAGTGATCGATTGAGGAACCGTTATAGTATCGCATTGGCGCGCCCGATATGCGACGGGTACCGATGCTTTTGATTCGATAGTTTTGTTCAATTGCATCTTATTCATAACCGCAGGAGTAACGTGCGGCATAAACCAAGAGATTTTAACGACGTCAACTTTTCCAGCATGCGCCGCTGCGAGTCTAAAAATAGCATCGTCGTCCGATTTGCGAACCATCGTTAGCGTTTGCTTAAAACCGTAGCCTATACTATTTTATCGTAGGCCTAATCCTCGCAGAATCCGAAAATATGTTTAAGGGGCACGACGAACGTAAACGTTCCCTTAGCCGTTGCTTTTTGAATAAGATACGCTTGACGAGTGGCGAAACACGCGTTATCCGCTATAACCGCGGTTGCTGCGTATCTTTACACCATAATTGATTAAGACCTTGCGCCTTAGCAAAGTCGTCGGGGTATTTTAGCAAATCCAGCATAGTCGTTGCTTGTCCCGGGTGAAATACCGTTTCGATATCTTGATTCGATAGGGAATACGCGATTTGACTGAAAAGGTGCAAGAGCCTGTTGTTGACGATAGCTACTGCATCGGCATTAGCGTAGGCTACACAGTTCCATCTCCTTTAACCAACCTACCTTCGAATAACAGGTAAGATTCGGCGGGCTGGCAAAATAGATCTTGAGTTTCTATATTTAAACGAATCTCACCGGCCGAGTTAAGATTCGTTCTCGCTGCTGGTTCGTATTCGTGCCATTCGTATTTTTCGATTCCTTCGTCGATCGACGACGGCGCCGTAACGTTTAGAATATCCGACTGCACGTTAATTACTAAATATTATTTATTTTAAACTCACGCGAGTTTCAATCCCGCTCCATTTTTGTTGTTGTTGTTGAGACCATGCATGAGATCTCGAATGGACACGGCATTCGAAGAAGAAGACCTTTTAAGTCCGTAACCGGCTAGTATCTTGTTAATATCAGTACCACCCGTACCATTATCGATTAACCGGGCTAAGACAGCCGCATTCGATTGCGAAAGCGTCGCTATATCGTTTCGATTTTTTCAACCGCACGCGGCGCCAGAAACGATGAAGCTAAGAGTTTAGCAGCGGCTTTATCCACCAAGCGTTTACCAACCTCTACGGCGGTATTCTTTCCGACGTCTAACGACTTTTTACCCAGCTCTCTCGCGGCGTTTTTACCCGCGCTAAGAGCGGACGATGCGACTTGTTTAGCGACACCCGAAGAAAAGAGCATCTTGAAAACTCCAGTAGGCCTAATAGTATCCATTACTCCCGCTCCTTCTTTGACGTATTTTCTAGCATATCTTCTATTTGCGACGACGAGCATTTTTTTATAATTGCAACATTAAGTTTTTTATACTGATGTTTATCTAACACTCTCTGTTTTAATAGCTCGTCGCATATACCAACGATCTCGTTTCTCGCTCCCGTATTACCTGCACCGTAGCTCGCCAAACGCAGACTCAACATTTCTACTAAAGCATTCGGATCTTGTGGAATTGTTCTATGTTCTATGTTAATCATGACACGTTCACTAAGTCTTCGTTATCCACCCACGAATTAAAGGACTCGTGATAACCAAGCCATTTAACAAAAGATTTCTTTCCGCGTTTCCTGATCATCTTTTCTATTCTAAATATTTCTTGAGTTGTCTTCTGTAGCTCCTGTTCATAGAATGAGCCCTGTATTTCCTCAGCATTAGAATCGGTTATCTTGTAAGTTGGCGGATCTGTGTTTTGAATCCGGGATACTATAAAAACCTCTTCCATCCACCTGGGCATGTCCCCCTTTTCAAAAATGTTCTTCTTCTTAGTTATTCTGGCTTTATCGCCGATTGAAAACTTTTGCATAATAGGCTCCGAAATCTCTTTACCGTATAAATTCATAAATACAACCGCAAATCTAGTCTAGTACCAGGGCCAGTAAACTGATCACCTGGTAAATGCACCTCTCCTGGGAATTTATTCCATGGTAACTTAATACCGCTAGTTACTGAATTTAGTGAACCAACCAGATCGCCGCCTTGTGATGCATTCACAAACTGTGTCTTTATTTTCCCACAAACATCGCATGTGCCCTTAAGCATTGATCTCCCATTCTTCGCTATAACAGTCTGTACGTTTTTAATTTCGGTATGATTTTTACACTTTACGCAATACATTTTAAATACAATTACATATATTTAAAATGGAAGTGGAAAACTTAACTTGGAATGATTTACCATCGAAAAGATTTAATAACAATCTACTACCTAGAAGTATAAGAGGCGTAATAGTGGGAAAGTCGGGATGCGGTAAGACGACGTTATTGTTAAACTTGCTTAAAATTAAGACCAGGATGGCTCGACTATAACAATTTACAAATTTTCGGTAAATCGTTGTTCCAACCCGAGTACAAAATTCTTAAGAAGGCGTTCGAAGAAAAATTGCCAAAAGAAGCGATCGTTGGGCTGTTTGGCATTCGAGACGAGATAATGAAACTTGATATTTCTCCAGAATCCGTAGTAGATGTCGAGAGATTCAAGAGACAAGACGGATATCGAAAGCAGCTTTTACGAATCCGCGGACGATGTACCAGATCCGAGAGATTTGAGCGGTGAAAAGAAGAACTTGAGGATTTTTGACGATTTGCAGTTGGAGAAGCAGAACAAACGCGAAACGTATTATATCAGAAGCAGGCATAGTAACGTGGATTGCTTTTACCTCGCACAAAATTATTTCAAACTGCCTAGACAGACTATCAGAGAGAATGCAAACTTTAGTTGCATATTTCCCCAAGACAGGAAGAACGTTTCGCATATCTATAACGACCACGTAAGTACGGACATGCCTAAAGAGGTATTCGCGAAACTATGCGAAGAGACGTGGAAACAACCGCATCAATTCGTAGTTATCGACTTGTCGAGCGAAAAAAAGTGCGGTAAATACCGTCGCGGATTGGATGAATTTTACATTCCTAATTTCAATTAAAAATAATATCGTATAGTAATAAAAAATGGAAAGACTTCTCGAAAAGATAGCCGAAAATACCGCACAGACTGCGAGTAACACGTAGCCGAAATCATCGTTTTACATTTTGGTGGACAACGAAAAGAAAAAACCGCACGAATAAAAACGAAAAACAATCCGGTAGCCGAACTAGACAAAACCAAACAATATGAAATGGCTCTAGTCGATCTGTATACTTGTTTCCGAATATAGACGCGAGTAACAACAACTTTAGATATTCGCCGGACAATGGGGCGACATGGTTTGATATAGATATTCCGGAAGGGTCCTATGAACTCGTGGATATAATCAACTATCTGAAGAAAATTATGAAAGAGAACGACCATTATGATACCGCAAACACAAAATAATACATTACCTTAGAACCAAACACTAATACGTTGAAGGTGGTGCTGACCATCGCTCCGAATTACAAGTTAGATTTAACAACCGCGAACTCGATTAGAACTGTTCTAGGTTTCGATAGTCGCGTATACAAAGCCGGGTAGGCTATAACGAATCAGATAATATTGCGAATATAAGGAATATAGATAGCTTTAGAGTAACTAGCGATATAATCGGGGGTTCGTACTCGAATGGATCAACGGTGAACGGGATAATTTATATTCGTTCTTTCCTAGCGTTGGACCGGGTTATAAGAGCATCCAAATCCCGGCTAATTTAATTTATCTCCCCGTTACGATGCATACGATTTCATCGATGGAAACGAGACTTACCGACCAAAATGGAAAACTGATCAACATTAGAGGATAGGCATTGTCGATTAAGTTTCATATTAGAGAAGTTTAAAAGTTTATATTAGTTATATATAAAATGAATCGATACACAGACGTACGCGTTAATATTTCGGAAGGACAGAAAGACAAAATTAAACGAGCGCTTGAAGGTGGTCGATGGTGCTAGTATTAGACTATCTCACAACGATCTGGAGGGAGACCATGTTTTGGCTCTTACGGGGGCGCAAATTAACAAAATAAAGAAAGCTTATCAGACCGGAAAGGGAGTGACGATCAAAATGAGTAAAACGCAAGTAGAGCATAATAAAAAATCGAAGGCGGTTTTATCGGAGCTCTATTACCATTTTTAGCTAGGCCCTACTGCGGGGAAATTTCTTCTTTCTAGCGTACTACCCAGTTTGGCACAAGGGGCTTTAAGCGGGTTAGGTTCCACGGCTACTTCGAAACTTGTTGTATTGATAAAATAAGTTGTTGTATTGATAAAGTAAGCGGATCGGGAGTATTGTACGTTAAAACAGATGGAATGGCTTGTAAGGTAAGACCGGATGAAGATGGGCTGTATCTATCTCCGTGATCGAAAGGTAGTTCGATGGGGGCGGGATTATATATGAAAACAGGTAACGGGTTATAGGCCTATATCACACCCGGTTCCGGTCTTATTCTAGAGCCTAATTCACCTTTTAAAAATATCCCGATTCTCGGCATGTTGCTTTAAAAAATAATCCTCGTATAAATAAAATGTCAGGATTCAACAGGCCTATACATAAATTTATAACGAGACCCACTCCTCAGATCGAAGTTAGAACCCAACCGAAAGAGGTGCGTTGGACACTGCGAATTACGAGGTTTAAACAAATTGGCGCATACGGTACACCCCGCAGACAACTGAATGGACTAAGGTGGGAGATTTTTTGCTCAACAACCGATTACGATTCAACCTAGAGAATCTGCTACGGTGTCCCTAGGGCTAGGCGTTCGAATGACTAAAGGAGATCGTGCCTAGTTCCGCTTAGACCGCAAATCGAGGCGAGCGGTTGTAGCCTGCGGGAAGGAACCGTTTTAGGACATCTCATCTTAAAATTATCTCGCGTAATTAAAAAAAGCATGCAAAACGATCACATGAAACGAGAGAAATCTGGAGGCGCCGACGTTTACCGACCTTCGAAAATTACTGGCATTCAAGAAGAGTTAGAACGAGAACGCGTTAAAAGAGAGACTCTGTGTAAAAACTACCACAAAGGTGTTAAAATAATTAGCGTGACAACCAACGTTTTAGCGGTGGTTTGGATGGCACTCACCACGTCTGGAATCGCTGTTGTATCCACGATAATCGCGGCCCCCATCGTTGCGGCTCTGGGAGGAGTAGGCCTAGCAGTAGGAATTGGGGCGCTACATATGATAGGCGGCCGGGTTAATAAAAAAAACTCACCTTACGACTGGATAAACACGAAAAGCTCAAAATGTTAGCGGAAGCGAAACTCAACACGATCAGCGGGCTCGTTTCGAAAGCTCTGGACGACGATAACATTTTAGACGAGGAATAAACTACAATTCTAAACGAGCGCACGAAATTTAACGAAATGAAAGAAGAAATCAGAAGTAAAATCAAAACCGATATATACGAAGCGCGAGTCGTTTCAGAATGTGTTTAGCAAAGCGTCGAAAAAAGATCAATATCGAGCAAGAAATTTCTACCAGACTTCCCTCTAGCATCACGCTGCAGAACCAAAGTGTATGTATGGGTGCATATACCTAGTGTACTTGTTTCTTGGTATTTGAGCCTACTCTTTGGTTTTAAATGAAAAAGATAACCAAAGAGTAGGTCAGATGAGTCAATTTGCTACACTTCCTACTACTGCGTTACTCAAAAGCCAAGCGCGGGGCACAAGCTTATTCACGAGCGCTGCGTTGAGTCAAAGTGTTGTCCGTGAGAGAAGTGTATGGTGGTCCGAATCGAGTGTTCAGTAATTCCTCATGAACAAGAAAAATGTATTTATTATTTTCAATGTAGGTTAACGATGGTCGATGCCTACATGTATGTAACTGGTATAGGATCAGATTTTTCATTTTATTTTATCGAAGCCAATAGCACCAAGTTAAGAGAATAGTATAAAATATACATGTATTATTTTGCTATTTGTCGTTTTTAAATAGACAATCATACTCTATTAATTTATTAACTTCATGTCTGTTGTGCTTTCAAAGATAAGCTGTTTACGGAACAGTTCTGTCTCAACGTCAGCATTCCGTCATAGCAACATAAGATACTGCGGTGAAAAACCAAACCCTTATACATTTATTGATCGCTCCAATTGTGATTCGCTGACATTGAACTTCATCACTGATGCTGAAGTTACCAGTGGAGGATTTAAACTTCGGTACAGAATATTATCATTGGAAGGCAAGTGACCAGTTAGGGAAGCGGGAAAACGTTAAAACGATGCATTATTCAGTCGCTTTCTTAAAACATGTGAGTTTTGATAACTGGAAAAATTGAGGAAATTATTATATTGTCAACACCTGGGGTTAATTAGGATGAGTAGGCATATGCGAAGTTAAACTGGTTTAGCATAAAGTTCGTAATTATTTATCGCAATTATTGCGGGGAACCCTACCTATGCCTAATACAGCACAATAGGGCCTAATTCGGCTGAGTTAGAAGTTTATCACTTAAGTTTCTTAAAATAATGATATTCTCAACCTATCATTTACTGAAGCACAATGAATAAACTATTCCGCATTATGTTTTAACTGTTCAGACTGTGGCGATACTTCTTTTTCTGGTCCGAACGGTACCATTACATCCCCGCATTATCCTTTGTCGTATTCACACAACATGAGCTGCAAATTTTCCATCGATGTTGGACGGAACAATTCCGTTCTACTCAAATTTATACACTTCGAGTTGGAGGAACTGAATTCAACGGATCATTGCAAAGACTGGCTAATGGTCAGTGATAAAACAATTAGTATTTCTTATTAATCTAACTTCTGTAGGCTACTTGCTAAACTTTGTCACACAGCCATAGCAAGGCAAGAAAGTGTCAACACTTCTGTGACACAAGACTTGCACTTAGAATTTATGTGCTTGCTGATATAGCGCAAATGCAGAATTCTGTTTAGTTTGAAATGTCAAAATGGGATTAGGCCTGCAATGGAAGGGAGAAATGGAGACAGCTCAAACGAAATTCGGATGCGGCGGAGCAATAGAAAAGTGAAGATAATTATGATTGAATAGGCTAAAATTGAGATGGGTTACGCGGTTAACTTTTCCAAATCGTTACTGTCATTTACAGGGCAGAACTCCCACCTGCAATCATTTCCGTTGTCATTAGATGTTCCTTTGTGGCGATATAATGGGTCATTGACTGCGTAAAGCACAACAGTATTCTACATGTAGCCTATAATCGGTTGTATACTGTATAGGCTACACACATACAGTGTATAATACAGTGTATAATACATAACATAGCTTAGGCTTACATGTAAATTTCGTTGCTATCTGCTCCTGTGATCTGTAGATCAGTTGTAACGAAACAACGAGAGTGAATCCAAACTATGATAGAAAATATTGTGGCTTTATACAATGGGTTTCTTCAATGCGATTTGTCGATTGTCCATCTCTCGCGCTGGAATTCGTTTCTGACTCTTCCATCAACAGCAAAGGATTTGTGATTGAATACGCTGTCGTCGGTTAGTTCGTTATTTTCATAATAATTATTATGATGATTCTGTAACGTCCTATGAGGCCGCTACAATTTAACCTCCTTTTAGGCCGCTCGGCGTACTCACTTATTAATTTGCGGCCTTGCCAAATTTGCGACCGGCCTTCGGATTTAGCCGCTTTTAGATCTGACCTTCGGTGCAGTACTTCGCTGCAACAGAAAGTGTCGCATTGCGACACTCTATTTTTAGATTCTGCCGACGTGTAAGTCGCTGATTGGTTGATCCGGATCACGTGACCGCTTCCAACGCCGAAAAGCGCAGTCGACTGGAAGTTTTCATCGGAGTGAGAGCTCGGCTCGGGAAGATCAGAAATGCCGTGTATTTTGGGTCTAAAAATGCCGAATGTGTGGCTGATTGCCTGATTTCATGAATAAGAATATACCGTTGACTAAGCGACTGGTTTTGGCACAGTTTGCAGCTGATTCTGTGTGAATCTTTATTGTCATATATTCCAATATTCGGACAAGAAATCTTCCGATCTCCTTTTCATATTTGAATGCGAGTGTTGGCCAAATTGCACGGAAATTACCAGGGAAGTATTAACTAATCTAATTGCTCCATAACAGAATCCGAAACCAAGTGTAGTTAATTAATTAGAAATTAATGTTGATTGATAATAAGAATTGAAACCTAAGTCGATATTGAATAACGGTAGAAAGCTACAGTCTGAATTGTGATTCATTATACCTGACTGCTAATTATCAAACACGATTACTAGAATTAAGGTTTTGCACGCCTGCTGATTATTTACGGAGATTCTGCTGACTTTGAAGACATATTGCATAGTTATTGAAGAACAATATCTAGGCCCGATCACCGATGTTAATTGTCAGCAACTCTTGTACATTTTACTCAGTTGAATTGTTTAAATAAAATAAATTAAATCTGACGTTAATAAATAACTGAACAATGGAAACTTCTATAAGGTCTGAGGATCACTCTGATGAGGAATTAGAGGAATGCATAACTGAAGGGGAGAAGGGAGGAACCCCTGACCGTCTTGACGAATTAGAAGCAAAGGGTAAACAAGTTGGGGAACTTTTACTAACTGTGTCAGAAACCCTGGGGATGTTTATGGAACGACAAGAGTCCCAATTCAAGAGCCTTAGTCAAGAGATAAGCCACTTACAAGAGCAACACCACCGGGGTAGTCTTTCCCGAGAAGAAGGTGAGGTAATGAGGGAAAAGAGAAGGGAAGGGTTGACCACATCTAAGGATTGGGGATTTACACAATCTGTTGAAGGGGATTCGAACCCAGACGGTCTTCAATTAGAGGAAGCCGTCGTTCCCAGACCGGGAACCGCAGACATATGTCGCCACTCGACCGAAGCCATTCCTGGTACCGATGAGAGACATCCCCGTCCTGAGGTGGAAGACCCAACCCTAAACTACGACTTTACCAGAGGGAAATCAATGGATCCCGTAGATCTTACTTACTTAGATGGATCTGTAGTCTTACCTGACAATAGAGAACCCCTTCAACAGTGCGGCGCCTCATTTGAATTTCCAGGGCGGGCACCTACCACTTGGGAGGCTGAAGAGCAATACCAAGGGTGGGACCCCCGGTCACGTGGTTTTCTTTCGAGGAGGCAGCAGGCCGTTACACTTGGTACCAGAGCTAGTGGGGTTTTGAAATTAAGGTCAGATACAGAGGTTCAGGTCCAATCTAGTGCAGATACAATTGATACCAGACTAAGTGGGGTAAAAGCAAGCTCAGGTACATTTGGTCCTAGACTAAGTGAGGTTTTAAAGTTAAGGTCAGATACAGAGGTTCAGGTCCAACCTAGTGCAAATACAATTGACACTAGAATTAGTGGGGAACAATTAAGCTCAAATGCAGCTGACGTTCAGGTCCGATTGAATAGAGATTTAAACACGATTTATGAAAGTTTTGACTATGAGTCGTATATGCGCGACAAACAAAACAGGTTGAATAGAGATATAACCGAGCAATTGAAATACAATAGTGAAGACTTGGAAGTAACTGATATGCGACCTCTACATCGATTTGTGCTCGACCCAAATGCGATAGCTATAGGGCAAGACTGTTTGAAAACATGTACTAACTCTGGAATGTTAGTTGTAGATAAATCAAATGGGGATTTGTCGTCCATACGAGAGTACGACTGGGGTCCACGAGATGCACATCCTCGTCTCATGTCATCTGCAACTCCACGGGCTGCCACCTTCCCATACTCGTCGTACCAATTCATGAACACTGAAACTGGAGACCTTCGACGATCAAATGAAGTTCCTCCACGAATCATCTCTTCGAAGAATGTGGGTATGCACGACGTCCAGGTACGTGAAATGAAACCTGAATCAGAAAAGATCGCGTTCGCTTCTGCTTCGATTCCTCGTATGCCCACCCTGACGACATCTTCGAGTCGGCCGATAATGTCAACGATGTCTTCGTCGCTAAAAACTCAGGTTACCCAGAGCTACGAATACTTACCTCGTGAGACAGTACAGCCCATCTTCGTACCCTACTACGGTCCAGCCTCGTACGATGAACAGGTTGCCCTGGCGAAACAATTAATGCAGTGGCAAACGATGAAACCGATTGTCGTGGGTGGTCCTACAGACGAACTGCCTAACCCGTTCATACTCGTGAGCGGGGTTGCCCCTGAAAAACCGCCCACAATCGTCAGCTCTTATGCTCGAGAGTTGTCACCGAAAAAGGACACTGCCGAACCGTCTCGATCTGAACTAACTGCTCGTGAAAGGAAAGAACCTGCTGGAAAACTACTAACTGAACATTCAAACTTTCCAGATAGAAGAATGCCATCGCAAATGAAGCTGGACCGATACAACGGTAAGACCTCGGTAGAAGTGTTCCTTAAGAAGTTCGAAGTATGTTCGAAAAGTAACCGTTGGACTGAGGAAGAGAAACTGGCCCAACTGACGTGCGCGCTAATCGAACCGGTAGACCAACTGCTGCATGAATTCGACTCGGAAGCCATCACCACCTGCACCGATCTAGTCGACCGTCTTCGACTACGATACGGAAGTTCAGACCAGACAGCCTTGTACCAAACTAAACTGAATACTCGCCGCCAGCAATCGGGTGAGGATCTCGGTCAGCTCGTACAAGACATCCGGAAGCTTATGATTTTAGCTTTCCCAGGACCGTCGTCCGCGCACAGTGAGACAATCGCTATTCGAGCTTTTCTTGACGCTCTGTCAGACAAGGACCTAGCTCTGAAAGTAAGAGAGCGGGAACCGACCACGTTAGATAGCGCCTACAAAATCGCTCTCCGGTTGGAAGGCTACCGCCGCGCTGATGAAGATCCCACCGGGTTCCACGACCGTCAACCGGGTCGCATCAAGACAGTGAGGGAAGTGGACTTCAACCTCGACGAAAAATTCAACCAGATGCAAGAGACGCTGACCCGACAGATGAAAGAAATGTTCCAGAACCAGTTGAGTGCTACCTCAACTGAGGGTCAGTTCCGACAATGGCAGCCGCAACGCTCGTCACCATCCTGGAGAGGAACCGGAACCAACAATCAGCCATGGAACCGAAATAGAGACAATAACTTTCCTCGGGTGAAATGGGACAATCGTCGCTGTTATGAATGCAATCAACCGGGACATTTGGCTCGCGTTTGTCCAGAACGTCCCCAGAGGTCGCCAGCGGATGAAGAATTCGAAGAAACCGCCGGGAATCGAGAAGGTAATGTCAGACACGTCCAAGGTAGAAATGATGCCTACCTCTCTGTGAAACTGAATGGCAAATCTCTTCTAGCCTTGCTTGACTCTGGCTGCGAAATGACATTATGTCCTGCCTCGCTGGTAGATCCTAAGGATGTGCAGAATTCTGAACAGTCCTTGTTAGCTGCTAACGGGTCTGCTATTCGCGTTGTGGGAGAGACAATACTGAAACTGCAAATCGGTGATCACGAATTCAAGATTCCCTGTTTAGTCACAGAACAGGTATCTGAACTGATCCTTGGACTTTCCTGGATGAAAGACGAAAATGTACTTTGGCATGTCGGTCGCAACTGGATTCTGGCGGGAAGTCACCGATTCGACGTTCATTGCAAGCCACGTGTGAGACTGTGTCGCAGAATAGTAGCTTCTCGTGACCATGGAAGAAAGGAAGAAATCCAGGTCGTGCAACCGAATTCGAAAACTTCTGAGGAGTCATGGACCAGCCAGCCGGAACGCGCAGGAACCGGAACTCCACGCCTGACAGAAACTTCCGAGTCGTCGAACTTCGCTTCGAATCTACTCCCTCCTAAGGTGGTAGCCCGGAATCCTTCTAACGAGGATGTGCATCCTTCTCCCGGCTTCGCAAACCCTCCCTCCGTTGGTGTACATCTTCCGTCTGTTCTTGCCAACTTCTCTTCGGAAGATGTGCATCTTCCCTACGTCCTCGCCGCCTATCGAGCAAGTGAAAGTGAAAGCACCGGATTCACACCTAACCGGCTGTTCCTGTCAAGAGAGTTGTGCAGGCCGATTGATTTAGTTTTAGGAGATGTCCAAGTTGCAAATGCTTTGTCTAGTACCGATGATTTTGTTGTGAATCAAATTGAGAATGTGCATAATAATTTTGAAATTGCTCGAAGATTTATGCAGCGCCATGTCACTAACAGAAATTTCCGGTATGATAGGAGAGTGAAACCCGCTAGGTTTCCCATAGGTCCTTTAGACTTAAAGACCCTGAATGGATTGAATAATCCTGAAGTTGAGGAATTAATGTCCGATGCGAGACCTCGCAGGAACATTGTTCGCCCCGTAAGATATAGGTGACATGTATGTAGTGTAAGATAATATCGCGTAATGGCGATAGGTTTAGGCTTTGGCGAGAAGCCTGGTTTTAGTTCCTTTGGATGAAAATGCATATGAATTTTTGTTTCTAGACTTGATCTAGGTTAGATCATGGGGGTAGAGTAAGAATTGTTTACTTGTAGTTTTACTTGCATTGTTTTCTTTGTTGCCACGAAGAAGGGCAAGAATGCTGTGCTTGTTTGTAGTATAGAAGATGTGGTTGCATAACCATGATTAATTGTATAATCTACGATGAGATTATTTGCTATTTTGAATTTTATACGGTTAGTGAAGGCAGGGTTCGGATGTAGAATAGTGGGTTGTAATTGTCCAGACAGCGTTACGGGTCTATTCTATTATATTCCGTCCTGTAAGGTGGACGTAGTAAGTCTTTTGCATAAGTCAGGGAGAAATCCGTACTAGCTTCTTGGGTATGTTTCCCTGAATAGTAAATCCTTTGTTTGCTAGTTCCGGAAGGTCTGCTCTGTTATGCTCCGTCTTGTAAGGTAGACGTCGACAGACTATACACAGGTCAAGGAGAAATCCGTCCTAGTGTGGCTTGGGTATGCTTCACTAAGCAGTAAAGCCTTTGCTTAATAGTTCAGCCCTAGTAACGTGTAAGGTGGGTAATGAAGTGTTGAGTGCCCATCGCTGATAGCGATTGTATGCTGAACTAAGGAACAGAGTTTTCCCAGAAATCTCTTTGATCATCGGTGAGGATAGAATTAAAAGCAATACAGTCTTCTTTTATTGGTAATGTGCATTTGATTCATAGTATTGGTAACCTGTTAAATTGAATTGTAACATGCTGATTTGTTAGTATAATAGTATAGTAAGGATTGGTGCCGGAGCAGGGAATATTGTGTTTGGAAGACATTTATTAATCCTAGTAAATGGCTCCGCGCAAGTGATGGATTAGGAATGATGATTATAATTTGTGTTAACTGTAAATTTGATTCAGCACAGAGATTCTTTGTGATACTCTTAAAATGTTGATGTCAGTTTCGTGATGTACATAAGTTGGACTTGACATTTTTGGGCATGAACATACCGAGTTATCGGTACAACTTGTGTTATATCAGGTGTTAGTTAAGGATTGCTTGTTTATATTGTTTGGTTTCGGATCCTATTCTGGAAATTTTCCATTAAGGTGGAAAATTGGATTAAGTGGGGGGGTGTGTAACGTCCTATGAGGCCGCTACAATTTAACCTCCTTTTAGGCCGCTCGGCGTACTCACTTATTAATTTGCGGCCTTGCCAAATTTGCGACCGGCCTTCGGATTTAGCCGCTTTTAGATCTGACCTTCGGTGCAGTACTTCGCTGCAACAGAAAGTGTCGCATTGCGACACTCTATTTTTAGATTCTGCCGACGTGTAAGTCGCTGATTGGTTGATCCGGATCACGTGACCGCTTCCAACGCCGAAAAGCGCAGTCGACTGGAAGTTTTCATCGGAGTGAGAGCTCGGCTCGGGAAGATCAGAAATGCCGTGTATTTTGGGTCTAAAAATGCCGAATGTGTGGCTGATTGCCTGATTTCATGAATAAGAATATACCGTTGACTAAGCGACTGGTTTTGGCACAGTTTGCAGCTGATTCTGTGTGAATCTTTATTGTCATATATTCCAATATTCGGACAAGAAATCTTCCGATCTCCTTTTCATATTTGAATGCGAGTGTTGGCCAAATTGCACGGAAATTACCAGGGAAGTATTAACTAATCTAATTGCTCCATAACAGAATCCGAAACCAAGTGTAGTTAATTAATTAGAAATTAATGTTGATTGATAATAAGAATTGAAACCTAAGTCGATATTGAATAACGGTAGAAAGCTACAGTCTGAATTGTGATTCATTATACCTGACTGCTAATTATCAAACACGATTACTAGAATTAAGGTTTTGCACGCCTGCTGATTATTTACGGAGATTCTGCTGACTTTGAAGACATATTGCATAGTTATTGAAGAACAATATCTAGGCCCGATCACCGATGTTAATTGTCAGCAACTCTTGTACATTTTACTCAGTTGAATTGTTTAAATAAAATAAATTAAATCTGACGTTAATAAATAACTGAACAATGGAAACTTCTATAAGGTCTGAGGATCACTCTGATGAGGAATTAGAGGAATGCATAACTGAAGGGGAGAAGGGAGGAACCCCTGACCGTCTTGACGAATTAGAAGCAAAGGGTAAACAAGTTGGGGAACTTTTACTAACTGTGTCAGAAACCCTGGGGATGTTTATGGAACGACAAGAGTCCCAATTCAAGAGCCTTAGTCAAGAGATAAGCCACTTACAAGAGCAACACCACCGGGGTAGTCTTTCCCGAGAAGAAGGTGAGGTAATGAGGGAAAAGAGAAGGGAAGGGTTGACCACATCTAAGGATTGGGGATTTACACAATCTGTTGAAGGGGATTCGAACCCAGACGGTCTTCAATTAGAGGAAGCCGTCGTTCCCAGACCGGGAACCGCAGACATATGTCGCCACTCGACCAAAGCCATTCCTGGTACCGATGAGAGACATCCCCGTCCTGAGGTGGAAGACCCAACCCTAAACTACGACTTTACCAGAGGGAAATCAATGGATCCCGTAGATCTTACTTACTTAGATGGATCTGTAGTCTTACCTGACAATAGAGAACCCCTTCAACAGTGCGGCGCCTCATTTGAATTTCCAGGGCGGGCACCTACCACTTGGGAGGCTGAAGAGCAATACCAAGGGTGGGACCCCCGGTCACGTGGTTTTCTTTCGAGGAGGCAGCAGGCCGTTACAATTCTACGGATGATAATGCAGTGATATTTTCATTAAATGAAACAGCAAAATAACTTATAGGCAGTTAACTGTAACTGAAGCCCCAATGCTGAATAACTGAAAATGTAGTGGAAACTGGAAAAACAATAACTGTTAAACTTAATAATCATGAACAGGCTAAGCTTTAAAAGAGAACATCTGTGTTTTTTCTTACTTTTGAAATCTAGTAGAATCCTACTCTCGTCTACTGTAACAGTCAACTTTCTAAGCTCATTTCACTTCCGTTTTCTTTTCGTTGTGTTGTCCTTTGTTGATTTTTCCGCAAAATATAATGAAATCGACAATTATGAGAAAAATGTTTAAGCCAAATAATGGTTGAAAAGTAAAAAGAGGTATGTTCGAATATTTTGTGGAAATTTATCGTTTTACCGGATTGTTAAGAATAATTTTTTCAATCTATGTGGGAATTATGAAAATATTATTTCTTAAATGGAGCTGGATATTGATAAAAAATAATTGTTATTTAAATAGAAGTTGGGTTTTATCCACCACTACGCCACCGTGGCGCGTTTGTGTTGTGGTGGATTCGGTGCCTTGAAGCCAGTGAGTCCCAGGTTCGAATTCAGTGTAAGCCGTCGCGTAGGGACCTTCAGCAAGACCTTCACTTGTATGCCTATTGCTGGTACTCTTCGGCGTGAAACTCAGTCTCCGATGCAGTGTTTGCACACAGTCGGCACTCGGTAGCGCCTCTGAGTAGGCTAGGCTAGATAGAGTTTGACGGAGCGATATTGCAAAAGCGAGAAATAAATCTAGAAGTAAACGATAAAAACAATTATTGTTGAATTAGAAACTGGATTGATTCAGAAGTAAACGATAAAAACAATTATTGTTGAATTAGAAACTGGATTGATTAGGCTAAATGAATTCGTGAAACCTGATTGATGCCAAAGTAGATTCAGGAATAATGAAACATAATTATGCCGCGCCAGTTACAAATTTAGTATAATTTAATCCGCTAAAACTATAGATAATTATGCTGTGTTTGCACTCTGGATCTTGATAATGGAGTGGAATTCCTATAGAAATCTAGCATTTATAGCACAAGACCTTGTATCAACGCCAGCTGTATTATGCCAAATAAATTTTTAACGTGCAGTAGCCTACTGTTGTACACAAAATGTGCACAGCTCTGTGTCTGTGACTTTGCCGTAGAACTTTAGATGCAATGACTTTGAGACTTGAGGTGTTGGACAATGGACATACGTAAATATGCTTATTTTTCAAATATCCTGTTACGGCGTAAAAACAGGCTGCATAAAATGCGGAGAAATTAAGCTAATATGGAATTGTCATCTTTACTAAACTTGTCTACGTCCTGTTTGTCTTTACAGATAGCTCAAATTCTACGGATGATAATGCTGGTAAGAATTCATATGAGACAGTAGCTGAAATGAAGTTATTTATAAAAGTTATTTCATATCAAATTTTTCTCCTCCAATTCGCTGCCCCGGTCCCACTCCGGCACTCCTTTATTCCACCCTCCTCTCCATTTCGTCCCATCCTTCCTTATCCCTTCACTTCCGTTCCTCCCCTTCCCAACCCTTCTCGTCCATCCAGGCCCCCACCCTCTCACATTGATACTATTATGCCCTCTGTTTGCAATTACCTTCTATTCCCCTATGTGGTTAAGCTCATGTCTGAAAACTCCTCTTCGTCTCCTTGTTGCCTGAGGACGTTTCTCTCGGCACAGAGTCTCTGCACTCGAGAGCGCCTCTGACTTATCAATAGTTCATCCTGTTGGAGGCGCTTCATAAGTTACAGAGCGATGATACATTAATTTAAACAAGTTGGTGTTATTGTAGATCTCGACTGTGGCACTACGTTATTCACCAATTCATCTGGAGTTATCACTTTGCCAAGAAATAGCAAGAACTACCTGGCGACAGTCAACTGCACGTACAGCATAGTAGCAAATCAGACGAGTTTCATTCATTTCAACGCCTCTCTCAATCCATCGATGCCTTTGTTTCAGTCATTTAAAAACTGCAAGAGAGAAAATCTGATGGTATATCACGTGCATTCATTCGCAAATTTCAAAAGTTAAATTAAGATAGTAGAGTTACCTAGATATTTGTATAGACATTTAGCCTACAGTACTGTCGTGTCTCAAAAACGTTTACTACTTGGTTTGTAGGGCCTATATAAGGTTCGGGCCAATCCATGGCCGTAAATCCAGTGGGTCATGGACCATCCTTTACAGGTCTACGCCAAGATGCAAAAAGCAGTATGTTTTAAAGACATCCATCCACGACATCGGTCA